>JAGXOD010000045.1:0-415000 GCA_020368025.1 Brachyhypopomus occidentalis | reverse complement strand
CCTTCAGTTATCCAACAGCACACGCTCAACTTCAGTCTGATCTGAGGGACAGCACTTCCACTCAGCCGCTAACTAAAGACGCCACCGTCCTTTCTTGTTAAGCCCCAGAAGGGATGTAAACGCTGGGCTGTAATGGGGGGCCTGTTCCAGGCAGGCGTGAGTCAGGGGAAGCCATGCCTCCTCTCTCACGGCTGCTGGGAAGACAACTGCTCAGATTGCAAGCGGGCAGTGCAAGAGATGACAATGAAAGAAAGCAAGTGGTGGAGAGAGAAAGAGAGAGAGAGAAAGAGAGAGAGAGATCGGGTGATGTGGAGCCGTCGGCATAGGGCGACAGGAAGCGGCAACTTTCTAAGGACAATCGTCAAAAAAAAAGATCTAAAAATTTAAATTAAAAAAAGAAGAAAGAAGAAGAAAAAATACGTAGAATTCTGGTAATTCTAGTTTTTAAAAAGCAATTTACTTTTAGCTGTGGAAGACTCCATCCATCATGGTTGCTTAGTGATATCATGTAAGGCCATCTGCTATTAAATCCTTTCCTGGACAGGTGATTGCAGTTTAACTGAGTGCACCGCCACAATCCAAGGGTCCATTCCACCTGATTTCTAATGTGCTACAGGGTATACGGTCATAAGTACTTACTATACAAAAAAGTAATGTTTATAGAATCTATTTTAAATAACATGTATGATATTAGTAGCTAGACTATTCTTAATTGTTGAAATTGATAAGGCACTTTTATTTGCACCTTTCTTTAATTTAAGACTTGTATATTTACCTAGTGATGTGTTGCATGTGCGAAAAGAAATACAAGTGAATACCACAGCGTTGCGAAGGCTACACGTCAGACGCTCCTGCAGCGCTGGGAGGGGTGTGAGTGTGTGTGCCCGTGTACCAGGGAGAGAAGGATGCTGGGTAAAGGCCACCAGAGAGGCACAGTGAGCTGGAATGCTGCTTTCCCATGAGCACTTGCAGGCTGCCAGAGGTGGGGACAGGGATGTTTCTGACCCTCTGCCTGAATTTTTACATATACGTGTCTCAACGTTTTGGCTCCTGCTGTGCTACAGAATTGTGAGGAACAATAGCACTGCCAATACTAACCGCTTATCCACATCACCAGGCGCTCTCGATTTGTCTGAAATCTGTAAATATAGGAAATTGTGAATTGAACATAAAATAGTTACTAGCATCACTCTCAATCACCTGAAATGTAACAAAATTGTCAATGAACTTTAGCGTATATTTAAGGGCAAGTGCAAAGCACATTCATAGTTATGAATAAATTTCAGAAGATTGTATAGACAGCAGGCACAGGGTTTAAAATGGGGGGGGAATTTAACTTGTTGCTGGACTCCCCTGGTCCATGAAATGCACTAGCCAAGTGTGCCATCTAGTGGTGCACAACTAATATCACAGCTCACATGTCAGTCTCTTCAAAGACTTTCACCAAGAGGTTAAAGGATAGGTTTGCTATTTTTCAGTCCATAGCTCACTAAAATAGCTATTTCACATAATTAATAAACACACACAGTGGAAGCTTGCTGGCAGTCTAGTGCTGAGACACGGTGTTCCTCCACTGAACTTCTCCCTGGAACACCAGTCCAACAGGGCAATTGTTTAAGCCTCCCTAACCCACGGATAATCTGCTCCTCAAAAATGGTCAACTCACAGTCATATGTGTCTAAGTATTATCTTTATAAAGAATGTGATTTGAATAAGAGTTAATTATTAATATATCAGTTCTCCATTTTTGAAAAGGAGATTTATCAGGATTTTGGGAGGCTTAAACGATCACCCCACCTGCACTGTGTTTAAACCCAGTAAGGAGCAGCAGCAGATCAGCACGTTAACCAGCAGTCTCCCAGTACTAATACTCGGATCCCAGCAGTCTCCCAGTACTAAAGCTCAGAACCCTGCAATCTCCCAGTACTGCAGTCTCCCAGTACTAAAGCTGAGTTCCCAGCAGTCTCCCATTACTAAAGCTCAGCTTCCAGCAGTCTCCCAGTACTAAAGCTCAGAGACTGCGCTGCGGATGATTCAGAAGATGACTTTAATGACATCTGGTTTGGACACCAGTTAAGGTGTCTTTAAAGCGTGTGACTTGCACAGCAGACCCGCATGTCCAACTTGCTTAGTTAGTTCTGTCCCGTCTGGTTTTGTGGATGAGCTGAGATGCTCGGGGATGTCATGTTTAAGGCAGCCTCTCTGGAGAAGCCTTTGCCCAGCTGTGATGAAAGCGAGGAGACAGAATAAAAAAGAGAATGAAATATTCAAAGCCTTGTCTGGTAGTAAAAGTTCTATTTTTGTAATATGTACAGTGGATAAGCTGAGAGATGGAGAGGTGAGATTATATAGCACTTAACCCTGCAATAATTAGACCTGTTGTGTTTCTATGTTTTGTTGGCAAACAAGACAATGGTGGTATTAGTGCTGTTTTTTCCAATACCTAATTGTTGTGTGTTGAGTGAACTGAAGCCTGTTGAACGTGCCATAGTGGTTTCCTATGTTGAGTAAGTCCACAAACGTTTGTGTTGTAACATTCCAGTAAAACTACGATGTGACTATTATAAAATCCACATATGATTCAGAAACACCACTTCGATGACCCTGATAACAAATATTTCTTCTGAACAACAAGCTTTTCTTATTTGGTGGCTCCAAATCAATATTTTAATGTAGGGGTTTCCTGTTTGCTTGTTTATTTATTCCCCCTCATTTCTACGTAGTGTTGTGTGAGAAAGTCCTGTTTTCCTCAGGGAAGAGTTGTCCTTCTAACTCTGATGTTAGTGTCATTTGTTCTGTGAGATCTTGAGAGAAGACATTTTGATGTTGTGATAGGTAGATTATTGCCACTGAGCACATCTCCTTAGAACTCATCCTAGTCATCATCATCATCATCATCGCCATTTTGCACCCAGTTTTGGCTGTTTCTTGCACATTGGTCCTGTCTTTGAGTACTTTCCTATATTTTTGTGTTCCCAGTATACCACAGCCCCTGTTACACCACCAGGGTCAACATGGCTTGGTATTGTGACATCATAAACAATGGCCTATAAGAGAAAAGAAGACAGAGGTTTAGTACCATAAATGGCATAATTCACTAGCCATCTTCTGTTATGCAGTGCAATGTATTTGATTGATGTTACTGGCCAGAGGATTAAAGAGTCCTAACTACACAGGAACATTTGTTAAACTGTGAATGACAATCCAGCTGAAACTTTCTTCATCCTTCTGAATTGGCAGTTCATGGACTTGTATGCTCAGGGAGCTTTAGTGGAAGTTTTGGGGCAGACTATTTCTGAAACATGTAGCAACGTACTTTTTGCTGTTGTTGACGTTTGATTTCAGTTCTTAGAAGCGCTTCTCTGGTCAGTGTGCCTAAGATTACTTATCTCATATTCCAATAAAGACATAAACCACCAATTAAGATATCGTAAAGAAAAGGAGATCTCTTCACTCGCTTCCATATTAAACACAACCCTTCCCATGTGTCTCTTTATATAATTTCATTTACCCCTTTACTTTGTTTAATTAAGACTAAATCAGTTTTATAATTTGTTACACACACACACATACATATATACTGTATATGGTCAGCACTGAAATTTAATACCAATTCACTCATAAGTTAACTGTGTATTCTGTGCATACATAGCAGGGTCCAAGGTCAGAAAATAACCTACAAGCAGTGAGCTCAATCGTCACCCTTTTTATCTGGATGGGGAATGTTCTAATTGTCACTCGTGTTGTATTAATCTATGTGCCAAATACCTCTTCTACAATTCGCTCCACTATCAGATTCTGCCCATGAGCCAGGAATTTGTAGTGCATTACTAATACGGGTTTCTACAGGGTAGCCACTACCGTGGAGTTCCCTTTGAACAAGCTTTGATACACACAAGACTGTTGGCATTTTTTCAGCCCACATTATCCATATTGATGTGTCCTAAAGTCAGTTACAATAATACAGAGTTGCACCATGAAACTGTAATGAATTTGTTCTACCACAGCAAGAATCTTTTTTTCAGTCTAGTTTGTATTAGGTATTATAAGCAATACAGGCTCTAAAGTAGTACTTTGAATATTTTTTTCCAATCAAAGCAAAGGTACTAAACCGTAACTAAATGTGTGGTATTGACATCTTTATGTACAGATAATTGCTCGTTGTTACTGAAACATCCAATGGTCCATAAAATGTCTCCTTTTTATCAGTTTGTGAAACAGAATGCTTAATCTGTGGTTTCTACCCTCTTTGTTGATTTGAATAAGAAGCAATATGATAAATGTGTGTGTATATGTGTGTGTGTGTGCGTGCGTGTGTGCGTGCATGCGTGCGCGTGCATGCGTATGTGTGCTTGTGTGTGTGCTTAAGTGAAACCCCAGACAAGGCTTTAATAAACTAGATCAGGAGCAGCAGGGTGAGCTGGTGACGGATAAGGCCTGTGGATCTCTTCGTTTGCCCAGGGTTCCCCACACTTTTAGGAGCACTGAGCTTGACCCCACTGAGGAGGCTCTACAAGCATGACACAATGCACCTCACTATTCTTTTCTATTCATATCTAGATTATGCAAATCTGACGTCAAAGGGCCTATGCAGTCACAATGAACGAAACGAGTTTACAGTATTCCATCCTTCTAATTCTGCAATCCCTAGTGAAGGCACTTACACTGCCAAAGCCATCTAACGATATTCAGATCTTATAATAAATGGAACACGTGTGATGTCATGCTTGTGAGGCCATTGTGATGTTGAAGGTGAAAGTTACTAAGATGCTTAGCACAGCTTACCATTTTCATCTATCTAAATGTGAGTTGTTTTGTTTTGTTTCTCCAAAAGCACAGCTAATACACTTAATAAAAGTGAGATAAGTTTTAGAATATAGAAGAAAATGAAAAAACAAACAAACAAAAAGAATTTTAGCCATAATTGAATGTCAAGCAATAATATATATGGTATATTATTATTCATCTTTGTGCATAGGACACCTGCATGTAAATACACCCCTTATTTATCACATCATGTTCCTTTTCTTCTTCTTTTTTCTTTTCCCTGGTTCTCTCATGATCATTTTTGTTGTGTATATTTGACTAGTTCTGTTCCCAGGTGGAGAACTATGAACTTCATATGGCCTGTAAACTGTACAGCTGATTTCACTCTTTCTCTCCCCCTCACCTTTCTACTTTTAATTTTACAATATTTAATGTTATTATTGATCACATGTATAAAGATAACTTCTGTCTGTATAGGTAAGAAGAAAATACCGCTATTAAGACCTACTCAGTGCAAATATTTATCTGTTTATTGAACACATCATGCTGTACAGTATCTCTGTTTTTAGTATACTTATCTCTTTTAGAATTAGTTTGATAGAGGTAGGGTGTGCCGACATTAATTTTGTGTTAAACTGATATGTGTGGTGCTAGGTAAGTTACTTTTGTGAACAAACATTCTCGATTCATAGACTAGGCCACTTGATTAGTCCATTCATTTCACTGAGTAGTGATGCGTTATTAATATTAGGACTCAATAAATCATAAGGATAATGATAAAGATAACGATAGTGGTAAAATTACTTTAAATACCCAGCAGTACCTGTATCAGTGTGCTAGTGTTGGGACGCGGCTTCTTTCCTTCTCACTTTAGGATGGTCGGTAAAAGCAGTGCCATCCCATTAAGATGCTGTTGAACATTGCATTTTTTGATTTGTCACAATAATGAAGAGATTGTATGAGCTAAAGAGAAAAAAAAAAACAGTATGTTGTTAATCTTTCTGATTGTGAGAACTGCTGGCTGGAATTGTTGGTGTTCAGATCTGCGAGCACATTGGCTACTGTTACTTTTCTGAGTGTTCTACACCAGAGAGGATTTTAGATGCAGGATTTGAGAACATAATGCATTAGAGAATGATTAACATCCAGCAGCATTTTGCTTCTCTTCAGTTGGGCTTTGAGGCTTTGAAGACCAGCTTCATATGCATTTATGTTTTCCAAACTAATGTGTATCAACTCACTGTCATAAGGACTTAGCACAGGTACACTGTGGTTCAGTGTTAAATGTACAAGAAATTGAAATTGCCTGTTGTAGGTTCATTCTAATAAAACTTCTCATTTTCTCTCTGTAGCAAGTATGAAAATTATGTTCGCAATAATACATAACAAACCACACTGAGTGCCTCTCAGTGATCTGGGATGCAGAAATTATATTTAGCTGTTGTTCTTATTTTCACTGTTCAACCATGTACTCAAATGATAATGTATTTGCACACGTAGGTGACTTTTATCTCTCTTGTGTTCCCTATTTCTCTCATGCTGTCTTTTATGTAACTGATATTTTCTTGTTTGTTTATGACTGTGTAAACATTTCCCTGCCTCTTGCAGTGTCTTGAATGTTTCATTTGACAAACCCTTTTCTGGCTATGTGCAGTCTGCGTTTTCCGTTCCTCCTCTCTCCTCCCCTCTCCTCCCCTCTTCTCTTCTGCTGAATAGCTAACATTGTTGTAATAATAAGAGAGGCATTCTGATTTGATCAGTTGCAGGCTGATTGAAATCCTGAATAACGCAGTGTTTTAATGCAGAGTAGGGTTTGGGTATTTGAAAAGAAAAAAAAAGATGGATAATAGACAATCCACTCTGTGTCTCCCCTTATTTTATGACGGTTCCAGTTTATGTTCATTATTACAAACAAATGACTAATGCATTGTATTTTAAGTATTCATATGTGTATGTAAAATATGCAGAATACACATTTGGATTCCTTTCCTGTTGTCTGTTAAATGTGAGCTCAAGGGGAGGGGCCTAGGGATGGGCAGGGTTTTACTCCACACATAGGCAGCATAAACTGTGGGAAAAATGCCGAAACCAGTTTGTGGTTGTCACAAATTTTTACGTCACACGTTTGCTACTGATATTAAAATGGGGACAGACGATCATGTACCTTTTTATCCACCTCTTTTGAACTCTCTTTAGGAGGTAGTATCTTCACAATAGTAGTTTTGCTCCTTCTCTTCGTCTGATTCTTAAATATGGAAATAAGTATTTTGATTCATTTTGTAAATACAGCTGTAAAGAAAAATAAGAAATTTAATGTTGTCTTTTAAATACTTTTCATTCTAATATGAATGTTGTTATATTGTACTTAGAAACTGTACCTTTAATATTACCTTTATTAAAAGTGCATTGGACACATCGATTTTAGATGTGCTTTATGTGCTGGTACCCCATAATAAAATGTACCGCTTGTAATGGGCTCTCCTTTACTGCGTGTCTTACTTCAGGCTAACATCCGATAATAGGAAGAAAAACTTTTTTAAAGAGATAATACATTGTTTCTACTATTTACTATGTTTAATCTCATGATTTAAAATAATGTTAAACCTTAAGAAGACTGAATGAACTAAAACGCATGACGGGGTAAGGGTTGTTGGTGCGGAACCCTGATTACCGTGGCTGCTTTTACACGGCGAATATTCATCGCAGTACTGTTTTGATTGTAACGTGGGGTGTGAGGCGTGTATAAGCTAGCTAGGTTAGATAAGCAGTCTTGTGTACATTACAAGTCTGGGGAACATTCGCTAAAAGCCAAGGCATGGAGCTGAAGTGGTACGTATTGTTTTCATTGCACCTAACTAGTGACTAATGATTTATGTCATGTATATAGCTTGTCACAGTTTGCGTGTTACAATATGAGCACACGGGTAGCTAGGATGGCCAACTCTGAAGCCTCTAGATAGCTTGCTGTATTTTCTTGAGATTTGGCTGGTAGCTGGCCAACTACCTATGTTTTAGTCGCGATTGTGTTATCCGAGATTAAATAATAACTCCCATATTCTTGGACAGTTCACTGGTCAACGTACATGTAGATAGGTACAGATGTAACACAGATGTTCGTACAGGGAGGACGCAGCTGTCAGCGACCGGCTTCCGTTTTGTAAAGATATCTTCGACAAGTTCTCACTCGCGCCGACGATGAAAGAGCTATGGGCTTTTTCGCAAAGGTAAATTCATGCATCTCAACGGAGATTTCCTTTGTAAGGCACTGGTTTTATCTTGACTGCAAATAAACGTTCAGTGTCTATCAGCTGTTTCTGACATAGGTTTAGTTTATTTCTGTCTTTAGCTGTTAGAACTACAGGTACTTCAAATTCTGCTTTTCTAACTTAGCTTTGATTTAATTCCACGAGACTCATTCCCATCACTTTCTGCACTGGGCACTGTGGCATTACAGAGAATTAATGAATGAGTCAGTGCCATCTAGAAAAATAAAAAGTGCATGTCAGTTTCAAGTCAACAGTATTGAAAACATGGCATTTTCCAAGGTTCAGTTGGAATTGATGACCCATAAGCCACAGAACCACTCTAGCTAAAAGCAATAGGAGCTGCGGCATTTCTCTTTGCATGGAGATATCACAGTGGTCACATGCACATATGCTCAGACATAGAATATGCAGCTATTAATGCTCTCCCTTAAAACACACCATACCAATCTGCTTAATTCACATAAAGCGTGTACATTAAAAGTGAGAAATGATGAAGCCCCTTAACATGCCTCATGAATATTTTCGCTAGACTTTGTTGTCAGCTACAGCGGCATGTGGTAGTCACACTGCCGTTGGCAACAGTATCCCTTTTTTAGACCCTTAGATTTTTTTCATTTAAGTTCTTTACCAATGACATTTGCCAAAATTTGTTTTTAAACCATTTAACACTGAAATAGTAATAGTATTTAGTAATAATCAACGTCATCAGTGTAGTTTAAACTACAATGTCTGCAGGGCCTTTCAGGACTTCCATTGTTGGCTGACCTCTTGAAACTATTAACCAGGTGCATTACTGTATAACCTTATTTTCTGAGACATTGGGCATGTTGTGGAACTCCCATAAGTAAGTTAAAACATTAAACTAAAGGTTTAATTTTCCTTTATCAAATGGGAACTTGTACAGAATTTTACTTCTTTATCTTTTATTTCTGTACTTCTATTATTATATTGTTTCATGTTACATTATGTTCGTTGCATTAATCAAGCAGTACTTCACTTTTGTAGCCCTGACGCAAAGGTTAAAGTGAAAGAAGAAATTAAGACAAGGCCAGCTGGTTCGGCTCCAAAGCCCACTGTAACCAACCAAACCACCCCACAGACCAACACCAGGGACAGCCAGAGTTCTTCTGGACTTACTGACTCGAGGAATAACCCCTCTGAGAGCAAAGCACTGGAAAAATTCCCTGACCCAGACGTCCCCTATCCCCGCTACTCCTCTCTCAACATCAAAGAGAGGAGAGCCTATCTAGGTTTACTGAGAACCAGACAGCTCGACAAAGGCCCACAGGCAAGTTACTTACCCAGGCTGTATTCGTTTGCATTTGTGCGGTTCAGAACGCTTCATCTGGCATTGGAATGTAAATATTTTTCCCCTTTAAATGTTTTAAAACAGATTCTAATGGAAAAGGTGAACATGGAGATAGCTGAGTTTATGAACTACCTGCAGGATGTCTACAAAGTGTGTGCTGATGCTTACAAGTGCCTACCCCCAGGAGCTACTCGCTACTGTGAGGTACGGGACCGATCTTCAGACAGCTGAGATGATGACCCTGTGTCCTCTGCTAGTTTCTCCCCTGAATAAAAGAGAGTATTTAATTAAATTATTTAAAATGTTTAAAGAGAGTATTTAATAAAAAAAATTGTTATCCCTGAATGACAGGAATATTTTAAAGCCTGTTTGGACCATATGAAGAACTATCCACAGGTTTACACTATCCAAGAAATCACTAGTTTGACTGGAGGCAAGTTTGTCTCTGACATTTCTCTCAACTTTGAAAAACAACTGCTTGCAATGGTAAGTATTGAAATGTTAGAATGGTGGGTAGAGTTGTTTGAAGGCTTTTGTTTAACTCATTTGATTCCTGTTTTCTTTTTAGGGCAACATAGAGATGGTAGAAAAAAGAATACTGGCCGAAAATACACAGCTGACTGTGGATTATGACTCCCTTTCAGATGCCATTTCTCCATGTAAAAAGGCCAGACGTTTACACACGGTAAGTGTTCTCTGTGTGACACGCCTTTATATTTCCTGGATGAGACAAATCAGATTTGGCAAAATAGCCACTAGAGGGCGTGGTTGTCTTCCTTTTGTATTAAACTAGTGATGGAGTCATGATGGAGTCATGTCTCAATTAATCCATGCTCCTGAGAATCAGATTATATTGCTTTGTAGCCTATCAGCAGTGACACTAACGCAGAGAAGCTGAGCGCGATCTACGAGCCCCACGTGTGTCTGGCGAAGGAGGCTTTCCTCCAGCTCGTCAACAACAGCACGGTCTACTCAGAAGCTTGGGAGCTGCCCGTCTGGGTTAAAGGCGATGCTGGCAAAGGTGAGCGTCGACCATCCCCTCAGTCCTGACACGGGCAGCGGGCAAGAAACGGCTTCTGTCTCTCCCAACCCGACACGTGCTCGGATGTGTAAAGGCTGAGTGATGCGATTGTTCCTGTACAGGCAGAGCCAAGACGGTGTACGTCGACCCTCCTCTGCTGAAGACGGAAATGACCTGGCGCGAGAGAAGCCTCCTCCTTCATGAGGAGAGCATAACGCTGGCGTACAAGAAGACGGGCTCCAACTCTGTCTTTTTCCTTACTTCAGAGGACTACTGCAAAGAAAGGGACTTTGACCAACAAGTAATAGACTAGTTTTTCAAGCTAATTCACAATGGATGTAGGAAATAATGCATGTGGAATATCCACAGTGGGATGCTGTTTTAGAAAATAGCAGGAGTTTGTTTTCTTATTGGTTGTGTTTGTTTATTTCCTCTTAGGAGAAGAGTTCTAGGTCCATTGTTTCATTTGACAATACCAGCATAGACTTTATGTTGGACGTTACTGACTTCGAGTCATTTGGAGAGTCCTGTCAGCTTAGCAAGAAAGTAAAGGACCAGAATGTTCCTAAAGCACTTTGTACAACTGCCGTGCTGGGATTATCTACACCTAAAGCCGACTTGGAAGAACGTCCAAGCCCACAATCCCCGACTGAAGAAGGTCTGGCCATTCCGTCAGCAGCCACCACCCTGGTGGAGGAGGAGGTTCACGCAGAAGCAGCAAAGACTGCTGTAGAGGGCGGAGTAACGGGGGAGGGCGGCGAGGCCTCTCTGGACGTTCCGTCCAGTGAAGCTCCTTCAGGCGGTGCCGATGAGCTCCCCACCCGGGATTGTCCCCCGGCCAAGCGGGCCAGACGGAGCTCCGTCTCCCCAGTCCCCAGTGTAGATTCAGATGAGGAGCACCTGGTTATTGATTGCCCGGAGTCTCTGCCGGGGGGAAGCGCGACAAAGAAGACTTTGGTGATGCCACCTGCTCCAGAGAGCCCGTCCTCCGGCGAGAAGGCCTCAGACACAGTGACCCTCACCAGCCCTGCCAGAGGAGCCAGGAGGGGGGCCAAGAGAGCTCGGGTCTCTGGGCACTGCGACCAGCTGGGGCAGATTCTGCGCATGCAGGACGCCATGCTGAAGGCCACTCCAAACAAGGGCCAGGGGCCTCCAAAAGCGCCTGACCCGGCAGGAAGCCGCTCACCGGCAGGCCGAGGCGCGGGCCACCCTACGTCCCTGGTCAAGCCCTGCGTCTCCTCCTACCTAGAGTCCAGAGAAGGCCTGCAGGAGGTGGCCGCAGCTCCTGCGACCCCCCGGCCCATGGCACAGAGGACAAGTTAGTGCTCAGCGCCGCCGTCTCGCCTTCATTCCTACATTCCTCGAGCGAGTCTCACTCTCCGTTCACAGGAGACATTCTGTATTTATCGGGTTGATAGTGGAAGCCGCAGTTCTACGCTTCTCCTCGAAGCTTTCAAGCGTCAACAGAGCAGAAATATAAATAGAAACTAGAATTTGCAGGGAAGCTACATTTCGGTGAATTTTACCCATTCTCTTAGGAAATGAGTGGTCACCTGTCACTTTGTTGCTTCCTAGTATAAAAATACAGTGATGCCTGCGGTCTTGTTCAGTTGCGTCGAATGCGTTTGCGCCTCACGTTCAGCGCGTGCCCGCACGGCCGCGTTCTGGCCCCGCCGCGCGTGAGGCGCGTGTGCGGAGAGCTCGCGCTGACACCCGTCCCCTCCCGCCGCGGCAGGGCTGCTACGGGAGGAGCTGCTGGCAAGCGGGGAGGACGGCTGCGACTACGAGGCCCCGCGCGACGGCAGCCTGCTCTACAAGCTCTACAGCCTGCAGGACGTGCTGCTGATGGTCCGCAGCAGCGTGGCCGTCACCCAGCCCAGGCACGACACACGCGTGTTCAGGGTAGGCGCGGGGCAAGGACGCCTCCTGCAAACACCCCGCCTTACAGCCCCAGGGTTTTGGCTCAAGCTGAGGTCTGCTGTGAAGAGAAGAGGCAGGGTCATTGCAGGCCTTAGTCAGCATAGCACACAGCACATCAGCGTGTCATATCTCCCACTCCCTCTGTGTAAACACGCCCGGGTGCTCTGATTGGGTAATATTGGAGTATATGCAGATTGTAGTGCTTCCCGTCACTAGGTCACACGCACACATAGACAACTCTGAAGTGTTTAGCGTGAGGTTAACTTGTCCTGCATATGCTATTAAGCCTAATAAGTTGTCTCCAACCGTATTGCTAAGTGAGTGGTGATTTACCTTTTGAAAGTCCTTTGGACCAGAATATTCCAGTCTTGGTCTGGGAAAGCAGACCCTGGTATATTCTGCAGTGCCTTGTGTTCAATCCCAGCACAGTCTGGGTCCATGGGGGTAATGGATCAGATATTGTAGCGGCGTTGGTACACGGGTGTAGCTTCTCTCCTGTGTGTGCGGGTGAAGGGGGTTCCTGTCCATGTGCTGCCCAAGATGGAGTACCAGCTGTGTTACGGAGGAGAGAGCCTGACTCACAGTGAAGTGTGCCGACTGTGGGTGGAGCAGGTCCTCCATTCCAGCACCGTCTCTTTCATAGGTATGCTGCTGCTCACGCAAACTACAGCATGCTGGCCAACACACACACACACACACACACACACCACAAAATGTGTCTCCTGCACTTGTGACCTTTTAAAATACAACTGGACCTCAGAGTACTTGCAGTGTATTACAATTCAAGTAATTGGACAAGCAGTCATGTATCAATCTTATCAGTCCTACTTGGTACTCATGATACTGCCTGGTAACTGGAGGTTCTCATAGAGAGGCCCCCTCGAGCCCCACCGTGTGTGCGTGTGCATGTGGACAGGGCAGAGGGGCAGTTCCTGCTTCGAGGAAGCTCCTCCCCCTTCTGCAGCTGCATGCTTCCCAGATGACTCACATAGCCACTGTGTCTGTTTGGAGCCCCCGTTGCCATAGCTCCCACCATTGGAACTTCAGCGTGGGGAGTAAATGGCGGCGGAGCAGAGGCTGTCTTGCCTCGTCAGCGCACCATCACTCCACAACCGCCCGCTGGCTAGCCTTGTTTCTGCCTGGGTTCTGCTTGTTCGAGGGACTCACTGCTTGTACACAGTGTTTTCGCCTTTGTTTTTTTGCTTTTTTTCTAGTCCTGTACACTTTAGGCTTAGTATTAGATGGATAGACATCGTTGTAGCGCTCGTTTAGGGAAGAAATATTTGTGTGGAAATATGGGGCGGGGGAGGGGAGGGCAGGGGGGGGTGTGGTGAGTGACTTCGCTTGTTTTTGACCTGACTCAGCGCAGAAGGCAGCATGTAAGAGTGTGAAGAACTGAACACTAGCTAGCAGGACTACGGTGTTCTCGTCCTCTCTTCACTCTGAAATTCCTTCTGCTTAGCAAAACAGTCTGGTCTTTGTCTTGGGTGCAGGCCAGAACCCAGCCCCGGGAAAACCTTGCTTGGCCTTCTCACTGCAGTTGGCTGGTGCGTATCTGGCAGAGCCTTAGGGATTTACACCCTGGCCTTTCAGCGCTGGTGCTCCGTGCCTTTGTCTGAGTGTCCTCAGCTCTAGCAGGTACAGCTGCCTGGAGTCCAGCCATGTGTATCTGCTCAGTGTCCTTTAGAACTTTCTGAAGCTTTGAGGGGGGCCCATCATTGTTGACCTCTTTAGTTATTAGATCATCTTGCCCAAATCATAGTTTTACCCTAAACACTGGGCCAGAGAGGCTTAAGTCGAGTTCTGCATGACTGCAAGAAAATTCTGAATAAAGTCGAATAAGAGATTTGCTCCGCCACTCGCGACTGACGGCTGTGTGTGTGTGATCTGTGGCCGACGCCTTTCAGGCAAAGCGAGCTTATGATGTGAAGGCAACCCGCAATTATTCCATCCACCTATGGTAACGGGTTACATCATGGGAAAGCGCCTGGCTGCTGACTGGCTCAGGGAGCAGGTGGGTCTGTTGACATGGCCCTGCCTATCAGCCGATCGCCTGGCTTGCCTAGTCAAGCAGAATGATGCAACGCGGAGTGGCTCCCAGTGTATGTCCCCCGCTAAACCCTTATCCACCTGTACGGTCCCAGGATAGACCTGAGTGCAGTCAGCTCGCCAGCCAGAGCTGCATGAAAAAGCACCAGGTAATATGTGCTTATGTGTGTGTGTGTGTGTGTGTGTGTGTGTGTGTGTGCGCGCGCGCGTGCGCGTGTGCGTGTGTGTAGGTCGGATCAGTGCACAGACATCAAAGGTGGCGCAGCTGCAAGAGCTCCCGGCTGACTGGATCCAGAACACATCCTGTGATTTTAAGTATGCAGATTGTAGCTGTGCGCATATCCTCACCTGCCCTGCCCTTTTCCCTGAGTGTGTGTGCGCGGGAGGAGGTGACGAGAGTCGCCTTCTGAGACGTTTAGCGTCTCACAGACGCGCATGTGTGTCGCTTCTGATGCGGTTGCGTTTGTCGTGCAGGCCGGCTCGATGCTTGAACACTCTTCACCACATACTGAAGAAGCTCATGGGGTGAGTTCCCTCTTCTTTCCAAAGCTTTTATGTCCTGCCAGGGTTCCGTTTTAACAGTGTCATTGCAGCGTGCTGCGTCTGCTCGGCTGTCCCCCGGCTGTAGCCGGTCCCAGGAGTCTCTCCCGGCCTTCCTGCGGGCTGCTCCGGGCTCTTGGCCAGCGCTCGGAGGCTGTGAGGCGCCAGACGCCTCCCTGTGCTTGAACAGGAACGGTCTGCCCATGTGAACAAGCAACCACACTGATAGGCAGGTCTGTCGCTAAGCGATGGGCTTAGAAAGACACGCCTCCCACCACCAAAGAGTTTCCCGTTCGACCCTTAGGAGGTTCCTGGGCTCTTGCAGCCTGTCCCATCAAGATAAAAAATGGTTCTGTTTTGGTTTGTTTTGAGGGGTTTTGAGAGAGAGAGGGAGAGAGAGAGCGAGTGCACAACTCTTTTTTTACTGCATGGTGTTGCAATGCAGGATTATATACACATAACTGCGTGTCAGAGCTGAACACTGAGGAAACAGTCACACAGGTGCTCACACACAAACTCACAATGAGCAGTGAACAGTCCTTTTCTTTGTTTGCTTAGGCAAACCTGCTGAGACCTAGTCATCCTTTACTAAATTCCGGCAGCTGAGGGTGATTTGTCAATCGTGGACACGTTAGACCTTGCATTGTATTCGTATTATAAGGTCGTTGTTGAAAATTGACAAGAATGTTATTGAGAAGTGCTGAAAAGCTCTACACACCAAGGAGCTCTACACACAGAGGAGCTCTACACACAGAGGAGCTCTACACACAGAGGAGCTCTACACACAGAGGAGCTCTACACACCAAGGAGCTCTACACACAGAGGAGCTCTACACACAGAGGAGCTCTACACACAGAGGAGCTCTACACACCGAGGAGCTCTACACACCGAGGAGCTCTACACACAGAGGAGCTCTACACACAGAGGAGCTCTAGATAAGCTCTCTGCTTCCTACAAGTCCCCATTTCATTGCCTAGTCTGGTTTTGCAGATATTTGAAAGTCCTTCACATTCTGAAAATAATTTGCTTTGTATATAACATTATTAGTGTAAATAAAATTGATATCCTGAGATATCGTCAAGGAATTATGATCTCAAGGAAATAATCTTGATCCCAAGAAAAAGCAGTTATGACCTCAAGACAATAGTCCAGTAAAAGTGAACCATCTCCTCTGGGTTTGTGGTGAAATGCATGTTTTGACTGTTTTGACAATTAGTCTCCTTTTCCTTATTGTTCTCATTCATTTGTCAGTCTTTTCATAAGCCGCCAACCCCAGAACAGATCTGCCTCCTTTCTTAGGGAGGGTAATCTCATCTTGTAAGACTACAAAAATAATTGTAAAAAACAATTATTTAGAAAGAGTACACTTTTCATATTGCTAGAGCTGTCACTTTTTTTTTTATTACACTTAAGCAACATTGTCAACATTATTAGCATGACTGATTTGCAAGAACGCTAATCACAGTTACCATGTTAGTTGGCAGCTGTATGTTGTCATTGTGACCTCATTGTGACCCCTCCCCCTCTGCTCCAGCTTACAGGAGGGGCGGTACCTGTTGGTCCACAAACCGGCCGAGGCCTTCATCACCATCTTCAAAGCCACCGATGGCAGTAAGCCCAGTCGCAGCACCTATGACCTGCAGGAGGCGCACTGCGGCCTGCCCGCGTTCCCCGTGGACGGCCGGGTGCCCTGGCTTCCCCTCGACCCCGCCCACCTCATGCCCATCCACCTGAAACACAGGAGACCGCCCTGCATGTTTCCCCCACGTCCACCGCCCACGGTAGGCTGAGCAGTGTGTGTATGTGTATATGTATATATATATATATATATGCAAATATGCTGGCAATATGTTTGTGTAAGCCACACAGTCCACACACCCATACACGTAGTCTAGGTACATGGTATCCAGAGACTGTTGTCTATTGTGTCCCGTTGTTTCTCATGCATCATTTCCCAATATTGCAGATTATTTCTTAAAATATTTGAATATTTGTAGCCAGTCCAGTCTGCACTGTTCAGGCACATTCTTGGTTGCTAATGTGTAAGCATCAGAGTGACGTGCTGCTGCTTGAGGGGTGCCTGAAGCCCCTCTCCACATTGCTTTCAAATACGTGTCGGTCCCTAAAGAATTCCGAGCATGTCTGTAGCAGCTCCGTAGAGCTGCAGTGTGAGTCTGCGTTGCTACATGTTGTGGGGATCACAGCCACACCTTCCTGTATTGTAGCGCGTTGTTGCTTCTGAGGGCTGGCCAGAGAAGCCCCTGGAGCTCCTCAGACACACCCTGTTCACGTCATGCATTTCTCAACAGGCCAGGAGAAAGTGTACTGCTCAGCACTTGGATTATGGCTACAGTGTGTCCTTGGGTAAAATTCCGTATCAAGCAGAACGTGCCTGTCATCTTCCTTAGCCCAACACAACGCATGTGGTTTCTGTGATATTATGGTGACACGATGAAAGTATGAAGTGTGTTTATTTGTTTCTGCCACTGCCTCACACAGGGGTCAGTGAGCCAGAGCCTAGTCTCTAGTCTCTAGCCTCTAGCCTCTAGTCTCTAGGCTCTCATCCCTAGTCTATAGTCTCTAGCCATAAACCACTTGCTGGGCTCCAGACTGTGACTAAAATGGTCACAATCGCAACCTTAAATATTAATTTGCAAGTAATATAATTATTTCACTCACCATTGGTGACAGGTGATACAACATAATTATATATATATATATATATCCACCATTTTCTTTTGAGTTTGTATTTTAAAAGTCAAACGATAGGCCACTTTAGCTCCCACTCACATGGACGTCTCTGCCTATCAACAAATGCATGCATGCTTGCGGGAATTCGATCACCAGCGTGACTTGCAAAGCAGTACAGCTGAGCTGAAACGTTAGCACTAGCGTTAGCTTGTTGAAAATGGCGAAGTGAAAAATATCGGATGAGGTGAGTGTTGCAACTCTTATTAGTTTGTATATCATTATGGCGCCTAGAAAAGGTTGGCATCCGATTGTTTCCCTTTTAGGAGCCACTGGCTCCTTGAGAACTTGTTTTGTCTGGAGCTCTGCACTTGGCCAAGTGAACCTGCGGCAGCACATCCAGCCAGTACTGAGTTCCCTCTCTACAAACAACCTTTGGTTATAGCCACTTTGAGGAGGCTTGAGTTAAGGAATTGGAAAGTGTAATGTGCGTGCTGCTGTTTACCCAGAATAATATAAGCAGACTATTCTCTCTCTCTCTCTCTTGCTTTCCCTCTCCCTCCCTGTGTGTCTATATTTTGCTCTCTCTCCCTCCCTCTCTTGCTCTCTCTCTCCCTCCCTGTCTCTGTCCGCACTCTCACTGTTCTCTCTCACTTTCTCTCAAACTGTCTCATAATTCAAAGGCACGAGGTGGTAAAGGAGCAAAGCAGAGTAACGCTGCACCTGGACCCCATCAGAAGACCCAGAAGAACATGGGAATCCCTGGACAAGGTCAGAGGAAGAAGAAGAAGAAAAAGACAAAAACGTGGAAACGTCCCACTCAGAAAGGGACATGGACAGAGAACATAAGGTCCAAACTGAAGAAGGACCTGCAAACCAATCAGGAGTGAAGGCTAGAATCCACTGGAACAGGGAGGGTGGAGGGAGTGTGAAGAATTGAGGAGTAATATCCAGGGAACTATGTTCTTACGCTGGAGTAAGAGCAGTTGTTTCACTTAACGTTAAAAGTCACTGGTTGAAAATACCACTTCAGTAAAGAGTGACTGCACTAGGGTCTGGATGCCTCTGCATTTTCACGGATGTTCTGAATTTTTTTGAAATTGTACTCAAGTTTTTGAGTTCCTCGGAGCATGCATTCAATTACTTAATGTATTTTTACCTATTCATTTACTATCTTTGACAGTTTGTAGTTTGCCATTGTTCCTTTTTTCATTGTTTATGAGTAAATTCAGCAGTTTATTTAAAATATTAAATCCACAATAAATTATTCATCTAACATTTGTCATGCATTCTTTTTATTTTAGAATTCAAATGTAGTAAAAACAAGTAAACATGCGGTGTTAAAAGTGTTTGTTCAGGGTGAGGGTTTCAGCACAGATTTAGAAGTTTAAGTTTAGTTTCTGTTACTTCCTGAGGTTCTATTTAGTGATTCATGTCTGGTATGAAACCCTTGGTATGATGTACACAGTTTAGCTTTGTGTTGGTGAGACCAAGGTTCTTTAAACAAACACTCACGACTGGTTTTGCAGTTATGTATAAACTCAGGTCTTGCACTAAAATCTGGACTGGAAAATCCGGAGTATGTCATTTTTGTCTCTGTGCCTAGTGTCAAGTTCTGTTGATATTGTAGAAACACTGTTTCTTACTTCACCCAAAACCATTTTGAGGATGACTTGAGCAGTGTGGTTCTTGAACCCCTTGTCGTCTCTTAAATGAGCATTGTGATGTGTAGTTGCCCTTTAAGACCACTCCGTGCCTGGCCCGTGAGTGGAGGAAGAGTGAGAAGGGTGGAGCTCCTCTGGTGCAGTGTACGTAAAGGCAGGACTCGTGTGATTATCTGGGAGGGAGCAGAACTGGCAGTGACCTTGGTATTTAACCACCACACCCATTTCACTCCTCATAGCTGACGCTCGTCTAGGCAGCATCGCTTTACTGCTCTCTTAGGTAAGTCCAAACTCACAACTTGCTGATAACTATGAAGCCACAGTCGCTGAATAAGTTGTGTAAACTACCTGGGGTTGGAGGGGATAGACAGTTGTACTGAGAACCACAAAAAAAACATTACTGCACATTGGCGTTTTCTATGAGCTGCAGTAGTCTAATAAGAAAAGCTGGGTAGTAAAGACATGTTTTCTGATACGCTGTAGATAATTCTGTTAAAAGTTTCCAGCCTGCTGTGGTGGAGGTTTATGACCTGTGGGTGGGTGTGTAGTGACTCCCGTGCTTCACAAGTCCCCTTCTGTCTCATGGGTGTGTCTTTGTGCTCAGTGTCTTTGCCATAGACATGGATTGACATCTGTATTGCCAGAAAACAGAAGGTGTATTCAATATTCCTTGAGCTAACTGTAAACAAAACCCTCTTAATTTTGTCCAACTATAGTTATGATATCTGGTTTCTTAGCTAAGGCTGATGGAATGAAGAGAGTTGGGTAACAATAGCCAGGAAGTCCTGAGATGCAAAACCCCACTCAGGAACACTGAATATACTCCCCAGAATATTATACTCCCAAGAATAACAGGGACGCAGTGAGCGCCTAAGGTTTTTTTTCCTTGTTCTTTCTTTTACATTTTTTAAATTTTGAGTCATTGTCAAATGACTCCCACAAAAGCCCCACGAGTGCATTAGCTCCGCCCCTCATGATTGATCAGGAGGCCAGGGCTCTGTGGGAAGAGTGAAAAGCTGAAGGCAGCCTTGTCCTCTGCCTGGAGAACATAACCTTTGCTTTCTTCAACTTTGTTGCATAACCCTGTGACTCAGGCTGCACGGGATTCTTAAAGGTCTCAGTTCTCACTTCCAAACGGGGCTTTTTAGGGAAGTGGATCATAAGCCTTTAATTAAATCGCAGGGTATTATTGTTAAAAATGATAATTACTGTTTACCAGCATGCATTATCCCTTACAGGAGGTCCAAGATGATGGTCGGAGAGTTCCTAGGTCAACTCACACTTAATTTCGGGGTAAGCTTTCTGAAGATGGAATAGATATTTTGCCTTATTTCTGTCCCAAATTAAGGTATTTGGTTGCTATATGTGACCTGAAATGCTGCACATATGTATCATTTATAATGACGCGTTTATTTTGGACCATGTCTCAGTCCAGTGAGCCAACGTACCCCACTGTGGTCCCTGTGCGTGACTTTGATCCCGACAAAGATGCTGCCCGAATTGAGACGGCTATCAAAACAAAAGGTACGAAAAGGGTTGAGCTCCCCCTCGCTGCCCTCTGCAGTGAAGAACTGCAAACCACTTTAAGCCAGGCAGTTGAAGGGAACACACAGTGCTCAGCAGACCTAGCTTGCTAAAGGCTTGTGTGCTTTAACAAACGGTGGTCAGAATCAACAGTCCTGGTGAGTCATCATCCTGTCTGGAAGCTCTGCGATGGGATGTGGAAAGTTTTCTGGGTGAGGTCTTTGTGGCTGCAGTAATCATCTGTCGACATGTTTGGTAGTGCTCTCCGATCTGCCTACCAGCCCAAAAGACCAATTTACAATATGATGTAATATTGCCTTGACAAAATATTTACAACCAAGTGACCTTTTATCCAAAAATGTGTTGTGAACAGTGTTCCCATGTAGAATTATGTAGAGGGGAAAATATGATCTGTCTATCTATATACTCATACATGTCCTGTATATCCTAGGTGTGGATGAACAGACAATTATTCAGATCCTTACCAAACGGACATATGGCCAAAGATGTGAAATTGCCTTTGCGTATGAGAGAGCAACCAAGAAGGTCAGAATATAGTTTCATTTTTGTTTTGTTTTTTCAAAGATGTTACAAGCCTGTTTTATCCTAAGCAAACGTTCTGCCATTGCAGTTAAAGTACTAAATCGCTCTTCTGCAGGATGTGATTTCTGCCCTGAAGGGGGCGCTGTCTGGCTCCCTAGAGACTGTCATTCTGGGCTTAATGAAGAGCACTTCTCAGTTTGATGCTTCTGAGATCAGAGCCTCTATGAAGGTACGACCATCTTAGAACCGACACAGACACCCGGACAGAAGTGCATGTGACACCCGGACAGAAGTGCATGTGACACCCGGACAGAAGTGCATGTGACACCCGGACAGAAGTGCATGTGACCCCCACACTGTGTGTGTCGCAGGGCTTGGGAACAGATGAGGAAAGCCTCATCGAGATCCTGTGCTCCAGAAGCAATGCCGAGCTGGTCGACATTAAGAAAGTCTATAAAGAATGTAAGTCTGAGAAGTCCTGCAGTTGGAACTTGGTGATTTAAAGTAAGTGAGAATAACTTCCTGTCAATGTGTGTGCAGTGTTCAAGAAGGACCTGGAGAAGGATGTGGCTGGAGACACCTCAGGAGACTTCGCCAAGCTTCTGCTCGCTCTAGTAGAGGTGAGTCACCGTCAGCCTTCTGCTCGCGATGGGAACCTAGTGCCATACATGCCTTGTTATGCTACATTAGTAAGGTGAGCAGTTCAAATGTATAGTCATTTAGTCTGTCAGAATATTAAGCAGGAGGCGTTGCTTCTGAACCACTGCCACTGTTGTAATGGTCACCTCAAGTCCTCTGACCTTCTGACAGGCCAAGCGGGCGGAACCCAGCAGTGTTGTCGACTATGAGAAAATCGACGAAGACGCCAGAGTAAGTCAGAACACATCTCCGCCATTTATCACACTTAACGCTACCACAATATATTACTGCTTCATTAGAATGTTTCAGTCGACACCCTAATGAAATGTAGTCCTCTAAAAAAAGGATTTGTCATTTGCAGCCTTTTGAGAATATTGGATTAATATCCGCCTTTAATCCTAAAAATAATCCACACAAGGGCAGATGTGTTTGACGGACTTCACAAGCTGTATGCTCTGTTTCTTCCAGGCGCTGTATGAAGCTGGCGTGAAGCGGAAAGGAACCGATGTCAAAACCTGGATCACCATCTTCACAGAGAGAAGCATCCCTCATCTGCAGAAAGGTTCCTGAGTCTCCTACATTTATCCCTACTTTAGTAGTAACAGCAGTGTTGCAGTGCCCTGCTGTGTGGTGAGGTACTATAACAACCGCATCCATTCCTCTACAGTGTTCGAGAGATACAAGAGCTACAGTCCCTATGACATGCAAGAGAGCATCAAGAAGGAGGTGAAAGGGGACCTGGAGAAATCCTTCCTCACCCTGGGTTAGGCTCCTTCTCTACCACACCATTTACCACACCGTCTTTATTAGTCTATCAGAGATGCTGACAAAATGCATCAAAACTATTAGTATTCTAATACATTATTTGCTTTCATTTTTCATGTCATTATGATGATCTAGAAAATTAAGGCTTTTATCCATGAACATACAGTCTCTCATGTGTCCGAACCCTTCCATTGTAGTTCAGTGTTTTGAAAACAAACAGCTCTACTTTGCCAACAGACTCAATGATGCCATGAAGGTAATTGTATTTCATCATATTTCTCTCCTTTGAAAAACTTTTTCATATGAGTTTGAAAGAAAATGTTTAAAAGTTCACCTCTCGGTAACATAGTGCTGATGCAGCATAAGACTTTCATTGAGGTTGCATCACACAGCAGGAGAGTCTTTAATGTGCCTTTGTGTGTGTGTGTGTGTGTGTGTGTGTGTGTGTGTGTGTGTGTGTGTGTATTTTAGAGCAAGGGAGCCAAGGAGAAAGTGGTAACTAGGATCATGGTGTCCCGCTGTGAGGTGGACCTTAAGAAGATAAGGACCGATTTTAAGGCCCAGTCTGGGAAGTCGCTGCACCAGACCATCATTGTAAGTCCCCATCCATTGGCAGCTTTCTGTGCACATTGCTAATCCAATTCTACTGGCAATGCTTTGCAGGACAAGTGCTGCATTCCCTTACTGTTGCAACCATTTCAAAGGAACAACTCTAAGAAACTTTGTCTAAGAAACTTTGTCTAGATAGCACTGTGCCTTAACAAGTGTCTTCAAGTACATCTATGCAGTATATGGAGTTTTGTGCCCCCTCTCTGTAGGAGCACACTAAAGGAGACTACCAGAAAGTCTTACTGGGTCTGTGTGGAGGAGATGACTAGAGTGGACCAGGACACACGTCCTCAAGCTGGCACTAATGTTGTGAAGCCCCGCCTCCCAGTCTGCACTGTCTCTGGCCCTATTGGACACCCAAACTCATTTGTTGTTCTAGCTTCATGGATATCCTCTTTATAATCTCTTGACCGTGTCTTGTCAAGATGTACTGTAGACAGCATTGTTGTATTAACCACTTTTTTTTGTGATTTATAGAACACATAAATAAAGGGACAATGTATTAATTTGTGTCATAATGGTCAAATTGCATTGCATTTCAGTTCTGATTTTTCAGTGAGTTTCTTCTCTCAAATATGTTTTCATGTGTTTTGGAGGTGCAAGCACGCCGCGTCTAGGTATTAAGTCGACTTAGAAGTCCAGTTTCTGTGACTATCCACTAGAGAGCAGTAGAGTATCACATGGGTTTGCTTTTAAGACTCGTGGCCAGAATCAATCTGCTGCCGGCTGAGACTTCACTTTGATGTTTAGAGCTGCCTTTTTTATTTTTATTAAATAATCCAAAATATTTGATCTCAAATATGATTTACATATTTTATTCCCTAATTTTAAAAGGAGGTAAAGCAAACTGTTTTTGCTAATGTTTTCCTGCTGCTTTGGTTTTGAGCTAATGATGAAATATAAACATGCTTACATGTACAGCTACATAAAAGCGTTGATTAGTCTTGCCTTTCTGATTTGTTACTTAAGGAAAGCAGGAATCATATTTATTCTAAAACCAATTACATAATAATCGCATAATACTGCCATCAATCTCACCGCGCTATCTGCTAGTGAGGGAAAGTCTATTTGAATCTGAATATCGTTCCACGACATATTTTATGAGAGCAATAAAGAGTGTTTTCATACTGCCTTCTCTTTCAAACGAAGCGGCTTTATTTAGATGTTTTAATCATTAGTGTGTTTTGCTGTGTTTGTTTGCCGCTAATTTTTTTAATTAAAAATGTTAATTTAACCTGCAGCTAAGATGATTAGCATAGCAGAACGTGGCTTCTATACGGCAGCGTTGTGTTGTTTAGTTTGTGGTCTCTGAGGGCGCGCGAGCGGCCAAAGTGTTGACGATGCATTTCAGACAGGGCGCGCGATGGCAGCCCCGGCAGGCCCGCGCGCTCGCAGGAGAAGGACCGAGGACTCCCCGAGACGGAATGAAGTTTAAATGGTAATAATGTTGATGAGGCCATCATCGATTAGGTCACCAACGTTTTAGTTCAACCAACTGTGTACATTTATCGTATGCAGAGCATTACTTATTTTCAAATGCAGAGCAAAAATTAAATATAAATGTTTATTTTTAAATTCTACACGTCAGAGTACTTCTGAAATTACTGTAAATGCCAAAGTTCAAAGCGCTACATTATGTCAGTTGTTTGACAGCGCTGAAAGATTCGGTTGCACCAAATTTTTCCTGTAGTTGGTGGTGAAATTCCTTCAAAAATTATATGCCTACAAATTTATTGTCATTTTGTAATAATATTGATGAGAACATTACCCTTTTATGCCGTTTTATGTTTATTGCCCATAAAAGATAAACTATAGTGGAAAGCAGGGTAAAACAGTATTTTGCGAAAGCAGGGAGGAGATTTACGTTGAACCACGCTGACAGATTAATCTCTGCATCATAAAAGCGAGAGTACCTCCCATATTTTTCCGTTTTATGTGGATGTACAACATGCTGTTGAGCTCTAGGCTGGCCCATGGGGACCTCCAGCAGAGCCACAGGGAACTCTCTACTGGATTGAAACGATGCAATTGGCCCCAGCAAACGCTAGTACTCAATCATTCAGATAGAAGCTGGAGACCATGAATGTCAGGGCAAGTGCATGGCAGAGATAGGATACAGGACACATGCAGGATATCTGTAGGATACAGGACTCGTGCAGGATATGTGTAGGATACAGGACACGTGCAGGATATGTGTAGGATACAGGACACATACAGGACATGTGTAGGATACAGGACACGCAGATGATATGTGTAGGATACAGGACATGCGTAGGATATGTGTAGGATACAGGACATGTGTAGGATATGTATAGGATACAAGACACATGTAGGATACAGGACATGTGTAGGATATGTATAGGATACAAGACACATGTAGGATACAGGACATGTGTAGGATATGTATAGGATACAAGACACATATAGGATACAGGACACGTGTAGGTTACAGGACATGTGTAGGATATGTGTAGGATACAGGACACGCATAGGATATGTGTAGGATATGTGTAGGATACAGGACATGCATAGGATATGTGTAGGATATAGGACACGTGAAGGATATGTGTAGGATACAGGACACACGTAGGATATGTGTAGGATACAGGACACACGTAGGATATGTGTAGGATACAGGACATGTGTAGGATATGTGTAGGATACAGGACACGTGTAGGATATGTATAGGATACAGGACACGTGTAGGATATGTATAGGATACAGGACACACGTAGGATACATAGGACATGCGTCGGAGTGACATTTGCAAATGACAAATGGTCAGTGGTGGTCACTTAGAATCTCTGATTATTGTTTAATATTGAAGGAGAGTTATTTATGTATTATTTATTATATTAAAGAATAGTTTTTTTTCACAATGGAAATTGTGATAATGGTCTATAATAGCCAGTTTTTTGGATCCTTCAAGATGAAGTGAGAAAGTTCAAGTAAAACTTATGAATGTTTTTAGTCTGATGAAATTATTACTCAATAGCTTCAATATATAGCCAAGTAGAGTGTAAACCGCAGCAGCGCCACCACTGACAGCAGAGCTCGGCTGGCACATTACTGCAGCACAACATGCATCTTACCAATGGTGTTATTACACTACCGAGAGCACTGACACATTCCCTCTCTTTCCCTCACTGGGCTTCCTCAATTGATGCCTCTAGCAAGCCAAAAAAATTGTGTGGCATGGTGTGTTTAATTATAGAATAGGCCTCAGTGATAGTAACACATCTGTGTGTGTGTATGTGTGTGTGTGTTCCAGCCTACAGCCTTGTGGATGTGCTTCAGGAATGAGGATTCCTACAGGCTAAGCCAGAAGAACTGTTCCCCTCCTCTCCAAATCTCTCTCACTGAATGCTGGAATTCAGACGACGCCAGTTTGATCAACATTTTCGTCATTTTTACTGGCTATTCCCAGCAAGACCCCTGTGCTGCTTCACCTCACAGCTGGAAGTGTTCGGAGTGCAGAGCAGCAGAGGTGGGAACTGTGGCCCACAGTCATGCTCCCTCTCCCTCCATGCATAGACAGGTACTGCTGGAGGAAGCTCCTCCTCGCCATCTCTCCCTCTCGTTCACTCTCTCTCTCTCTCTCTCTTCACTCCCTCTCTCTGTTACATGTGCACTTGCCAAGCAGAGGGAGCTGTAGCCTTTGGTGTTGTCAGGGCCGCTTCCTCTGATGAGGCTCAGAGTGAGACAACAGAAGCAGCTCTCATCAGGCTTCCAGCCATTTGCCTTTGTAGGGGCATGATGGGAACAGCATGAAAAACACCAAAGAAGAAGAAGAAGGCCCTGTCTTCTGCTTCTCACACCCTTGACATATTCCAACTCTCTGACATACGTTTTCTACACTAAGATATATGCAGGAAACTGTTCTATATATGCAGGTCATCTGCTGTAAAAAATGGTTTTCTTTTATACTTCTTGTGTACTCCACATATTAAGCTGCATATTCAGTTAACTAAACAATAATTTAATAACAAAATCAGCAGCTAAGACCTCTTGCCTAACAAATACTGTTGCACAAGCTGAAAGCTGACTGTCATGTTTGTTTATTTTTAAGTTTGAACTCTACACAGTAAATACACTGTTCTGTTTCAGAGTTCTTCCTATGACAGCAAATTGTTTTCTACAACAATATGATACCAGCACAGATGCTGGGTTACAGTGAGCAGGCGTGTGCAGCTTCCAGACTGCCTGACCTGAGGTGCGGCTATGTTTAAGTAAGAAACCTGTGTTGCTCCTTTAAACTTAACAGTGACCTCTAAATAAAGCAGCAATTTATTTCAATTACCTAAATTACTTTAACAATAAGTGCTCCAGACTGCAAAACCCCTTCAGGTCAAATCAGTCCAGGATTTGACCTGAATCTTTCTCCAACTGTCTCTCATTATACCACCAAAAATACAAGCATAATTAATTGTTCACGTTATTGGAGGGTGAGTTATTGGGGGTGTGCATAATTTCTGACTGCCGGCAGCTAAAAGATGCCTCACGGTTGGCAGTTAAGCTTTCGTTCTCCAGTCCTTTAAAGCGCTGCCACGCTCGGCTCGCTGGCGCCCCCTCTCTTCCACCTCCTGCCAGCGCACTTCCCAGCCCGTGGGCCGTGTTAGGCTATGGCACCCGCAGCGGCACGAGGAGAGGCATGGCGGCAAGCCAGCGCCGCTAATCACGATGGCCCGTGAAGTGGCCCTAATCATCTGTTCCGGGCTGCCGCCACTCTCAGCGTGTTTGTACAAGCTGCCGCCTCCATGCGTGCTGTGTACATACAAGTTATTTGTAATCGTAATATTCTGAGAACTGGTTAACACAAACATTACGGGAGGTTGCATATTAATGCAGCTCTCCCTGTGATGGAGCAGGGCTGTTCGCCAGGAGCCCTGTGATTTAGCGCCGGGTTAATGAGGGTCATGGAGACACTGCTGCAGGACTCCTCTGTGTCCAGGCCACACTAACACTAAGTATTAATAAAACTGATTAATATGACCAGTGCATGCACATTTGTTTTGGACAGCACTGCTTTAACTTGGCAATGGCAATGAAATATATTTGCACGACAATATTGTTAGGGTACATAAGAGCTTGTTTAATATAGTCTTACTTGATATTGCAAGCTTATAGCAAGCTTAGTTTACAATTACAGATTTGGCCATTTTGCCTATGGTTACAATAACATGCGAATTAAAATATGAAGAGGTCAAAGGGCAGAACACAGTGTGTCCAGCACCATGCATAATGAGGACGAGCTCCCACACTCTGTGTACGTTCTGAGGGAGCCGTGGTGACCAGCGGGCAGCTCATGCATATGCATGGATGAATTTTAGCATTTGCCATTGAACCCGTAACCTGAGAGTTTGGTGGGATTGGCTGAAAGTGTCTTTAATCCACGACTGTCATGCTACCTTAATCCCATCTCCCGAAGGCAGCCCTGTCTCCTGTTGTCCTTGTGAGGCGATGCACTGGACTGCTTCAGCCTTACACACACACATACACACACACACACATACACACATACACACACCTTTCTGCAAGAGATGGAAATCAGCCTGCCAGCCACTCAAGCATGAAGCAAATGTCACTATCGAGTCAGGCTGAGGTAGAGGACCTTGTATTAATTAGTGTGATGCAAAACCATTCGGTTTGTATCTATAAGATAAGCCATTCAGAATATCCCCTTAGTACAGGTGACCCTCAACAATTCTTAATAGGATATTATGAAAGATAAAGAGATTATTACACTTATGTTGTGTCTTATGATTATTCTCATGCAATAAATATTTCTTAGATAAGAATGAAAAACAGGTTCCAAAATATTACTAAAAACAATAGAATTAAACTCTAATTTGTTTAATTACTATAATACTAATTACTGTAATATTTTTGCTTATGTGCAGCAGAGTATTATATATAATAGTGTTCAAGAGAATGAAAGATCTATATGTATTTTTAAATCCAGATATACAGTAAATACCTTATTTAGACTGACCTATATGTAGTAAATAGGAGCATTTGTTTGTATTTTCTGTTTTAGATCATAAGTTCATTAATGTGCTATATTTTCATATAGCAAAAATATATGAAATGTGAAAACTGTTATTATTATTATTGCTTTTGTTAATATTTTCTTATTATTATCACTGCTATTAACAAGACAATAAGAACAACAATAATAATGTATTTGTAGTAGAACAGTATGTTTGAACACACCGTCTATGTGGTCTGTGTACCACAACAAATTACTTGTATGTGTAACATCATTCTGATTCTGATTATGTTAAAAATAATAATTATTTCTGACGTCATGCATATTCTATATACTACACATTCTTACACCAACAAGAACACAAGAGCTTAAAAAATACCGGCATATGCCAGAGCAGATTTCCTACCTGAAACTCTATCCTACTGCACACATCAGAAAGTGAAATGTAAAGGTCTAACTCTTAAACTATGAAAGCCCTCAGTTCTGACAGTGAGAATGCAAACTTTTGAGAAGGTATCTGTGAATGCACTTCTTAGTTCTGCCTGTTCTTCTTCAGAAGACATAGAAGGAAAAGAATAGAGAGGAGGGGGTTCACTGCTGACAACACGTTTCCCATGTGACACTTAACCTGTGGAGATTTCCTATTCTCTCAGATCACTCCGTTTGGTTCATGTTAATTAACCCTAGGGCACAGTAGAGAATTGTGCTTTGAAGAAGAAAATATCTGAAACAGAAAGAGGTATGAAGAAAAGTAAAAACTATATATATATATATATATATATATAGCCTCTGAAGTTTACTGGAGAATATTTTGTTTGTCACAGCACAGGTTAAGAGTTATCCTTGTTTATTGAGTATAAGCAGCACCAGTGCAGGATTACTGTGTGCAAGAGAAGCACGTCTGACCATGTCCAGGTGGTTTTTCCCCTCAAAGACATATTACACATACCACACATACAACACATATAACACATATCACAGATACAACACATATCCAGAGATGTATAGTAACAAAGTAGAACTACTTCACTACTGTAGTTAAGTACTAAAATGCTGTATCTGTACTTTACTGGAGTATTATTTTTTCTCCTACTTCCACTTTTACTTCACTACATATTTTCCATTAGTTTAATACTTTTACTCCGATACATTTTTTTACGTGCTGTATAGTTACTCGTTACAATTATAAACATGTTAGCTAGGAATGAAACCCATATTATCATCACTGCCAGAGCGGTAGATGATGCTGTCACCGGGTCAAGCGATTAGTCGGTCTCATGAAAAAACTGCGCATTCTCCGGTCGCGTCCCGCCTTTTACTCTGCCTTGAGCCTTGAGCCTCGTAAGCCTTAAGTCTGATTCGAGATGGAAGAGCCAGCAACACCTCTTTCACCACTTTCAGCACCTTCCATACCTTCAACATCGAGTAATCGTGGCGGTGAGGGTGAGGAAGGAGACCTTCCCTGGCCCTACCTATAGACAATGTTTTCGTTTGCCGGAGTGAAATAAAATCCCTATAGGATGAAGCGTCTACTCTGCCTCCCTAAAGAGTGTGAAATATTGGCCTTCAAAAATTCACCTTAGAACTTGAAGAAACACATCAAGGTAAGTTACAAATATAACGCACAGAAGACACACCAGCTTGAGTTATCAGTAAGCGCTAGTTGGGTTAGCTATCTTAGCTAGCTAGCTAACCTAATTATGTTCATGACGTGCTGCAGTATGCACTTAACATTAGCTGGCAATCATAAAGGCTATGACGCCGCTTTTATTATTTACAAAAGATTTACTTATATGTGGTCTACTGGCCTTTTAAATGTTTTAGTTGTAATAACAAAGTGAGTGAAAAAATGTTTAACTTCCAAAAAAATAACACTAGCACTCTAGTTTAAGAAGGTAATAAGTTGTGGAGTAGAGAAAGCAGGGAAGGGAAGGATTGTTTAAAGGGGAAGGGACATAGGTTATCTGTTTTTTGTGTACGAAGTGTTAAGCCCAGTTTTTTAAGTTGCTACACTTGTATTTGTGGTCTTCGACAGCTTTGATTTGTAAGTGATATATAAACCATTTGATAGTCAAATGTTGACTGCTTTCTTTAATTAATACAAAACACAACAGTTGTACTTTTTACTTTTTTAAATTTTAGAATAAACTACTTGCAATACTTAAGTACAAAAAATACTTCCGTACTTCCACTTAAGTATAGTTTTTAAAGAACACTTCAACTCAAGTCACTTTTTTGACTACTTAGCAAGTGAATACTTCTGTACTTCCACTTAAGTATAGTTTTTAAAGAACACTTCAACTCAAGTCACTTTTTTGACTACTTAGCAAGTGGAGATGTAGCCTAGCAGCTAGAGATGTAGCCTAACGGGTGGAGACGGAGCCTTAAGAGATAGCAGTAGGAGATACAGGAAAAACTCCCTGGCTACCTGAGCTGAGCCTATAGGTCATATTGAGAGAGAGATGTGTCCTGATAGGCTAGTGAGCTGAGCCTATAGCTCATACTGAGCGAGAAGTGTGTCCTGATAGGCTAGTGAGCTGAGCCTATAGCTCATACTGAGCGAGAAGTGTGTCCTGATAGGCTACTGAGCTGAGCCTATAGCTCATACTGAGCGAGAAGTGTGTCCTGATAGGCTACTGAGCTGATGGGCATGACTTCACCTCCAGTTGAAGAGGGAGGGGTGGCTGATCAAAGCTGAGCCCTGGGACTCATACACAGCACATTCTGAACCAGCACTTTTCCACACGGCTACAGGTTCTGCACTCTGGGGCACGGAAAGGACGGATTCACCATGTGGTTTCCTTCCGCGCTCTTCCGCTGGAGGCTGACAGGGGTGGGAGGGACAGTGGCCCCACCGGCATAGGCTGGATGGATTAGAGGCGGGTCAGAGTGGACTGGTACTTTATGTTCAACATGGAGCAAAATCAGACAATATACATTCAACAGATATTATGCAATAAGTGCTCTGTTGTCATAATAACACATTTGCTTAGGCAAATAATAAAATAAACAGGCATTTCTTTCTATTACAGTTTTTTTCTCTATTGTTTCATAATTAATCTACAAAATCAGCACAAAAGAGAATCCACATTAGCGGCGAGCTGAGGCGTTTGGGGGGTGGGGGGGTGGTGGTGTTGCAGGAACACCACCAACTGGTTCCTTCTCCTGAAGCAGTATACACAGCTAAACTACATTATCTGTCAGCACTACAAATAATAACCACAGCAGGGATTTAGTGAAGCATTTTAATGAAAACTCTTAGTAAATAATAACATGCACTGTAAGATGCCCGTAACACCCACTCCACAAGCATGAACACATGCGTGTACACACTCAGGGTTATGGCATTCCCATTAAGTTTATCACAAACGCACATCATATAGGCATCCTCGCTTAGCAACTCATTGTTGCGTATCTTTCGCTGGTTTTGATGGTATTTACCTTTGTATTATAAGTCAGTCCTGAGAACAAAAGTAAGTCCTGCACTGAACTGGCCTCACGTGTGGATTTGTCACCAGTCTGTGTTTTCTGCAGCTACGACACCCATGACATTATTATCATGTAGCTCGTTCTCAGTGCAGTGCTGCTGTCTCTAATGATGATGGTGCCATTATTTCCCCAGTTTGCCAGTTCAGACCAGGAATCTGCTTTTTGACTCTATTTAAAGTAATGTTTTAGGTTGCCTCTGCTCCCTCCCTGCTCCTACCCAGTGTGGAACAACGCTTACAATACAGTGCCTCACAGATCCAAGACGGTCTTTATTATTAGTAGAATTATCCTCTCTCCCCCACCCCTCTATGTACTGTTATCTCTACATGTTTAATCAATGTCCTTCTGTGCTTCTTTTCTATATGCAAACTTTGTCTGCACCCACATGCTGGCTTTTTGAAGTATTAGGGAAGAAAGTGAGAGAGAGAGAGAGAGAGAGAGAGAGAGAGAAGCAGGTATTTGTGGATGGTGCCTGAGGGATCAGGTCAGTGAGAGGAGGCTGACAGATGGAGAGTGCCAGTCCGTGATGAAGGCCCTTCATTATAAACACGGTTTAAAGGGAGCACGACTCTGCAGCCTGGCACGACCATATCAAAAGGAACGCTTTGATATCTCAGCTCCAGCAGTTAGGCCTCTAATGACGGCTACCATGACAGTTCCTCTGCATTCGATTGTCTGTCTTATTATTTGCAGGTTTCACCACAATTAGCATGAATATTTCAGCTCCATGCAGGAACAGAGGCGGCGCTGCAGACGCAGAGGAAGGGGTTATGGTGTGATAGAGAGAGAGAGAGCATCCTACTGAAGACAGAAGGGGGGAAAACCAGCCCTGTGCACACTGGAGTTTGGCAAATTCTGTACCACTGCTGGAGTAATGAAGTAATGCTGCTGCTGTTAGCCTAAGACACTCGGAGGCAAGAGGCTCGAGATCCGAAACAAACGCCACCAGCTGGGAGGCGAGGAGACATGCACTGAAACCGTTCTGCATGTACACTGACCCACCCCTAAGTTCATTCATTCACACCAATGTACTTACTCAGTCCAGACTCAAAACATGCATTTCTCTCAAGCCCTTCAGTCCCTTTAAACTATAAAAACAAATATCGGCCTATATTTGATTTCAAAGCACTTTGCAGAGCCTGTTCTGACTGGAGCACGGAGCACGGACAGTTCCACTTCAGCCAGACAGGGGGCACACTATTAAGAGTGGGGAAAGAGATTAACACAAGGTGTGATAAACGTGGATGTGCTCGCCTTTGGCTACTCTGCATCTCTTCAAAAAAGAGAAGAGAACGCCTGTGTGCACGCGTGCGACACGCCTGGCCACCCCTCTGCTGCTTGGGTCCAGCTCGCCGGCTCGATGCTGGGCTGCACTGTAGAACTTTGGTTCTGAATAATCAATCAAACCGGGAAAGACAGAGCCGGCCCGAAGCTTTAGTGGTGAAGGAAGAGGGGGAGGGAATGAAGGCATGGTGCCATGTTCCAGTGAGTGATGCCATCTGTTCTGCTCCCGTGAACCGACGCAGGCCCTCTCATTGTCTCCGCGCCTCGTGCCATCCGACGTCGTGCCTGCCGTGTCTGAGCTAATTACACATAAACCTGAGAGCAGGCGGGGAGGCATGTAGTGGCAATTATCCGGCCGTGAGACTGTGTGGCGTTCACAGCCGATCAACCATTGGGGAGGTTTCTGTCACAGGCGACCAAAGGAAAGCTGGTGATGGGCCTCTATTATCACATTACTGATGGTCCCCTCATGGATAATGGAACAAGGTGTTCATGTTAATGTTAAACACAGTGACTGGCAGATAGTGGGAGGGTCACTAGCACAGGGCTCCTCCCCACTCCCTGCCCTCACGCTGCGGCAGGGTGCATATGCAAAACGCCGGCCCACCCTTCACACTTCAAACCTCATGCCAGAGTATCTTGGAGGCATGTAGGACAATTACATGTCTGCACGACTACGGCCGCTACAACAGAGGAGAGCGCTAATGCGAAGCACTGGCCCGCTCACTTTCACACACCTCACTTTCATCTCAGCTATTCAGATGCAGCAGTCTAATATTAATATGTAGCTTTTACACTCCTGTTCTCTAATCAGCAACACGTCAGTGTGTCAGAACGCATGACATGTGGCATGTATGAATTTTTTATCAATAATTCTTTTTTTTTTTTTTTTTAAATTGACTCTGTTCATAAGCAGCAAGAACACATTGGGATGCTCATGTGAATAAATCCCACCACCCGTGGTTAGCACTGTTTACATCCTTTGTTTATTTTTATTTATAGGGACTTTTAATTCAAAACAAACTGCATATATTTTAGCGTTTTCATTGGGGAAAAAACAAAAACAAAAACACCTTGAGGGAAATTCTTCCGCTGTGCAAGACTTGCACACGCAGCTATTTCAAGTCACCTCCGAAGGGATGCCGCCTCTTCCCGAGCATCACAGCTGCTTTTGAAGAATGGATGTTTTTAGAAGTCAATCTAAACAGTGCTGAATATATATTGGTTAATGCACTTTAATGACAAATATGATTATCGTCTAAGTTCAGTTTGAAAACAATGGTAATTACCCGGACACGCCAATTAGACGATATGTAGTCAGAACATTTTGCTGTTGATCGTGCATCTCTGCGTGAGTAAATGTAGCTTTACTACAAATGCTTATTCTGTTTTCTGATGTTTTTGGAAGCCACTCTAGTCGCTGGCTCTTTGAGGACTGCTGGGAACAGCAGAACAAGCAGAGAAAGTGCTACCTTTTTCGTCTTGGCGGGGGTGGGGATTCGTATTCTCGACATACAACCACAACAACTGGAACAAGTCATGCCTGGACTCCATATCCCTGTTGATGGAAGTTTGGCTTTAAAATGTTGTAAAAACTCTCCTGACATTTGTCATCTCAGAGGGCTTGTTAGTCCCACTTTAATCCCTTCTCGCTCTCTCTTCCCTGAATGACTCTAATCACTCTCTTTTGACTACTATGCATTTGGCATGGGCTACTGTTTCATACAATGGTGCAAATTAACACTCGTCTGATGTAGAAAATTCTCTAATCTGATGCCATTCGGATCTAACACCCATTTGTGCGTTTGTGAGAAGATGTCAGGAAGCCCCTGCAGTAACACGTCCCTCGTCAGAAGGACGGACTGAAGGCTTTGATCAGTGTTGGCCGCCATGCCTCACTCATGCCTTCACTCCGCTCACTTATGGGAGTGAGCCTGCTCCACTTCTTTGTCATCTCGGGTCACTCAGTGTGTCACCGCTGCATCCCGAGAGTGCCAGGCAAGGAAAACACTCTGAAGGTGTGTACTTTCTTCACAGCAAGAGTAGAAATCCTGATCCTCCGGGGCTTGGAACCTTTCTTTAGAAATGTGCTAATGAACACTCAGCTCCCAGAATACAGAGGCTCTCTTACTGCCAGGACTTGAGAGAAAGCACAGGTTTCCTATAGGCCACTCAGTCTCAAGGGAATGGCTTCACCTTATAACACCATCATTTCAAAAGGCTTGTCACCTACTAGGTCACTAGGAGTGTGTATGACACTACACATCCTGCAATAATTACTTATGATGCAATAACCACTTTTACATCTACTAAAATGTCTTTCTTTCTAATACATTTACTTTGGCAGGGTTTCCCTTCAATAAGAACAGACTTGATTGCCAGCTGCTTTGCCTAGCACTCTAGGACTATAGGACTCTAGCACTCTAGGACTATAGGACTCTAGCACACTAGCACTCTAGGACTATAGGACTCTAGCACTCTAGGACTATAGGACTATAGGACTCTAGCACACTAGCACTCTAGGACTCTAGCACACTAGCAGTCTAGGACTATAGGACTATAGCACTCTAGCACACTAGGACTCTAGGACTCTAGCACACTAGGACTCTAGCACACTAGCACTCTAGGACTATAGGACTCTAGCACACTAGCACTCTAGGACTCTAGCACACTAGCACTCTAGGACTATAGGACTCTAGCACACTAGCAGTCTAGGACTCTAGCACACTAGCAGTCTAGGACTCTAGCACTCTAGCAGTCTAGGAATCTAGTACACTAGCACTCTAGGACTCTAGCACACTAGCAGTCTAGGACTCTAGCACACTAGCACTCTAGGACTCTAGCACACTAGCACTAGCAGTCTAGCACTAGCACTGTAACCCACATTCTCATATTCAGACTCAGCTGTGTCCCCTCTTATGGTTCCCTCTGGTGGTTGGAACCTAATGGCAATACAATTTAATGCAAAAATGCTCAACCAGAATTTACACAGTAAAGGAGTTTCTCAGAAGAAATGCAGAGGACCATCTGAAGGAGTCCAGGAAATGGGCCCCTGCCTGAGCATACAACGATGCCCTCTTGCAGTCTCGAATTAGCATTTTTAATTGAAAATCTGTTTAATTGGCTACTCAGAGATGAAGCATTGTCCAATAAACACACAGACGTTGTTGACTGGATTAAAGGCATGAACTGAGAGGGCTGGTAATTTTGGAGTGAGCTGTAGATAAACAGAACTGAGGACATTCCCTGAGGGGATGGTGGGAATGTGCCAGAATTAAAGAACTATCTATGCCAGCTTCCTCTCAGAAAACTTTCTTTTCCCCCTTCTCTTTTACAATACTTTGTTTCCTTTCCATCACGCCTTATACCTTGCAACTGTATTCTATGCAGAAGAGGCCTCCTGGTATCACCATTCGCTGCGGTAATGGATAACCATTTATAATTCATAGAGCGGCTAGTCCCCAAGTTAATTTTGCCTGAGGCTCTGTTTATTTCTGCTTTGTACTTTGTTTAAAAGTCAGTTGTTGACAACTCTTGAGCATGTCAAACTATCACCGCTAATAATTGCTTAAGGAGATAGAACTTTTGCAAATGTTGGTTCCAGCACGAAAATACATTCTCCTCACCCTATCTAGAACTCTTTCAGATGAATTTTTGATTCCTCCCCTCTTACACTTAACAAAGATTCCTCTGTAATTCAAAGCAATAGCTGAGAGTGAAATAATAAAAAAGAATAATGTAGCATGCTCCTCAGAACACAGCTCCTTTTAATGTGCAATGGGAAATTTGTCAAGCGTGGCTCTTTTCACACTCTCTCTCTCTCTCTCACTCTCTCTCTCTCTCTCTCGCTCTCTCTCTCTCTCTTTGTTATTGACCAAAGAAAGGCTGCTGCGGCGGCAGTAGCAGTTGAATTTAATATGCTGCTTCTCGCTTGTGAACGAAGCCTACGGCGGTACCTATTTCTGTGGGTCAATGCCACTTCTCTTCTGATCGCGACAGTCATTCAGCACAGCCCGGCGCATGATTAGGCTCAATTAGACAGCCTGTCACTTTCCCCCGGTGAGCGCGACCAGGGACCCACCCCGTCCTCCGCGCTTTCCGTCTGCATCGGACGCGTGCTCTGAAATCGGTGCTGTGATTGCTATAGGCTTGAGGGATTATTTTGAATGGAGGGAGAAAACAAAAGAAACGAAAGGAAGAAGACGCGCAAAGACTCGACAGCGTGATCTGTCTCCTACTTCCGAGACGGCTGAGAGATGCGCATGTCATTCCGCTCAGTGAGACGTCTCCTCGGGGTTGAGCCTTCCTCTCACAAACAGTTTTTCCCATGTCACCACTCGCACGTTCAGTAGTCTAACAAGAATCTGTCGTTTACTATGGTCCTCATAAGATTTTTTTTATAAACTGGTCGATTTCGTAGCTCACTGCCGATAATTAGGTCAGTGCAGATAGACCTAGTCATGAAAATATTTTAAATATTTTGATTTTCTAAGTTACCATGCAGCAAAACAGTATCGTGTGTATAAATGGGATACCCTAAGGTTTTTGTGGAGAAATGAAACTAGCTAGTTACAGGCTTGCTAACAATACAAAACACTGAGTCAGTGTTTTCTTGCAGATATATGTTTGTTTGTTTGTTTGTTTTGTTTTTGTAAAAATGTTCGTTTTGTAGCTTCTCTGTTGTTCCTTTTGTAGGCCAATATGAAAAACCCGTATCGTGTTTTTTTCCCTGTTAGAGGAACGACTCGGAATAGCGGATTCAAAAACATCCCGCGTTTTGAGCGGCAGAGGTTATCTCTAACGCTGTTCTCTGCAGGGAAGGAAAGAGCATCTGTGTACGCGCTCTAACAAGACCGGCAAGTCTTCGTATTTAACGATGTTAAATATTCATGACAATTTCAAACTGTGTCAAAAAGTGTTTGTCTATTAGTTTGACGAGGAGGCAAATATTTAAAGCAACCAAAGTTTATGAATTTTAAGTGGCATATACAATATGAAAGACTGCACTGAAAAGCAGGTGTGTGTCAGAGGACACAACTTTTGATACTATTTCGACTACAAGTAATGTAATGGAAGTTCAAAGTGTATCCACAAAATATAAAGTCATAATATGACTTGATGATGAAATCGTTCTCCGGTTTTTATTTTCCATGACCGAAGCGGGTGTGTTCAACTCTTACGCGCCCAACCGCCCACGGGCGACGGGGCCTTAGTGTTATAATTGCCATGTCCACCAGAAGCACGTAGAGCGCCAAGACTCGCGGTGATTAAAAAATCTGCGGCATTCAACTTCTACCTTGGAGGCAAAACAGCGTGTTCCTTAGGGACGAAGTCGTCGGGTTTTGCTCCGTACGCTCTGTGATCTCACACAAAACATATCAAGATGTGAAACCGACAATATTTTTAAAGCGCAACCCAAATCTGTGAGAGACCTACCAGAGCGAGACCTACCGAACGAACCTCAGCAAAAGTTAATTGCTCTTAGAATTACTTCATTAAAATATGCGGGGACAGCATCATACTTCTCCATCTTCATTTCAATTTTTTGTGAGCATTTACTTACAAACTATATCGATTAATGTTACATTTACTGGTTAATACATCAACAATACGACGTTAATTAAGTTCAGTAGATGTAAATTTGTCATTTTAAAGAAAAGAAACCGCGCATGTAAATGACCACACTAATTAGATAAATTGTAGCATTAACCTATTTCTAAGGTAATGTCACGTGCGCCTAGTTGTGTGGCGTGCCCAGGTCTCTCGGTACTCTCACGGAATTAAAATATCTACACGGAAGGCGTCCAACTGAACCTAGTCATGGTTAATTAAACATTTACATGCAAACACCTACCAATCTTTTGTCCTCTGTAATTTATACCATCAATATGCCGTTTAATCAAAAACAAGAGGGGGCATATGTTTGCTTCAAACATACTAATTGGCACCATGCTGACTCGTTGCAGTGGGGTTTTGAAAGGGTTGAATTTAATATTATTCAAGCGGTGGACAGCGCATGACGTATCCATACGGCTTTTATGAGAGGTGAGAGTATCTTTTTAAGATGCGATGAGTTTGTTAACCTATCAAAAGGACAGTCGCGCAGCATTCGTCCTCCACGCTTTGTCACGTTCATTTGATCGGGCGTGCTGCTTTCAGAGGCTAATCTCCGCGCGCTTCCTGACTCCTCGCGGTTCCTCAGTTCACAAGAGACACACATATAAGGTGACGGACTCATAATTGACTCAAACCACTTCTAATAAGCTAAATGAAATTACTCCCTTTTTCTTTTCTCTTCCCCCTTTTTTCTCAATGCCCCTAGGACAAGTTTAATTTTATTATTTTCCAATATTTTTTCTCAGTTGAGTTTTAAAGTGAGATTTTGGCCAGTGGCAAAAAGAGCAACATCTTTTATCTTTTTTTTCTCTGCTGACTATTAGACGCAGATGTTGTTCTTGATCAAACATGATAGAATGAGTCCGTCCTTCAGAACGACGCACTCTGAAATTACAATGCAAAGTCTTTAAAATATTGCTCCACGGAATATTAGAAATAACGCAGAGAGCATTTCTGTGCATACTGAGTCCACTAGGGGGTGTGTTACCATTTATCAGATAATTTTAGTATCAATACAGCATATTTGTCCTAACGCATCATTGACTAAAAAACACGTTGGAACATACTGGAAAAAAAATTAAACAAAAATCTACCTCAAAAATACCTCAAATTTCACATCATATGATTTTTAGAAATAATGCTTAATAAATCTCAATATACTAAAAATGTAATATTTAATGTTTGTCATTTTAATAAATTGGATTTACCAAGCAGAGTGTGAACAGGTTTGTGATATGGTGATATGGAACACGTGTGTAGTAGACCATGCTTCAGCTTGGACACAGAGTACTTTTTCTGAAAACATTCTCTCTCTCTCTCTCTCTCTCTCTCTCTCTCTCTCTGTCTCTCTTAGAGTATGAACAGGGTGAGTAAGACTAAGACAGAGAATTAGAGAGTTAGTAAAAAATAGCTTTCATCTCTTTGCCAAACAGCAATGCCTAGAGTAGAATTATCTGTGCATCTAAATGCTTGATGTCTCATTCTGTACCAACAGCCCCATCTCTCTCTCAGACATATGGCATTCAGACACAATATTATTTAGGCTTAAAACAATGCATGTCCCTAATGACCAAAATTATTCATGAAATTAAACAGAGTCAGGCTGTTCACCACTGGAGATTTAACAATGCACATCCTTGACACTCATTTTCTTTAGCATTCTGGATGCCTAAACAAAGAACGTTCATTAAATCAGTCCAAACTCTTGTCTTTTATAAGCCATATGTGATAAAAAAATCTATATGACAAAGTGTCCAGTAAACAATCACTTCTGTAAACTAAATAGCAATTTCCATTGTGCCAGTAATCCTATGTAATCTGTCATCAGTTCAGGTTTCATCACAAAAGTACCAAGATTGATAAATTGGACATTTGAAATAAAGTACAAGACTACAGAAAGACTAGCCACAATCTAGATTTAGCCTTTCACAGTCAGTGGCGTTGTAGAGTAGAGCCACACCTAATTGGAACATATGTGCCTCTTCCAAGTGCTTAGCCTGAGCCTGTGAGAGACGCCTGTGAGGACTGCGTGTGGCTCGTACATAGTGCTGTCAGTCGCGAGGGGTGAATAATCAAGCCCGTGGGAGCGTTGGTCCTGTCTGGCCCAGAGTCCAGGAGCGAAGACCCCCCATCAGAGTCCGGGGCCGAGGACCCTCCTGTCAGAGTCCAGGAGCGAGGGCTCCCCATCAGAGTCTGGGGCTGAGGGCCTCCCATCCGAGTCTAGGAGCAAGGGCCCCCCCATCAGAGTCCAGGAGTGAGGGCCCCCCTGTCAGAGCCGTATGGAGCCTCTCCAGCCTCACGCCTCACAGCTGCTGCAGATGGTACGCTCACTTTATCATCCGGCTCCAAAACGGCTGGAGCAGCTACAATTAACACCGCCCTGCTCTGAGCAAGGAAGAGACTCATGGGGCACTGGACAGCAACACGAGAAGCTTGCTGTGGGGCATCAGTGAGTGACTCGTTTGGTGTGATGGTCTCTTTACTGTAATGAGAGCTAAAGGCCTCGCACAGCCCTTTAAACAATCTGGATGTCAGTACTATACATCAGATTTAGCTGTGGCCAGCACAGGTGATAATTAATCCCCTCTGCACGTGATTCAGCACTGTCATGTGTCTGCAGTTACTGGTACTGTAATTTGCCACTGTATGTTGCATATTATTATTATTTATTATTTTTTAAAATGTTCCCAAGACAGTAAATGTAAAGTGCGAGGATATGGAATCTGCCACTAGGTGACAACGGCTTGGCATAATTTTGTCATGCTGGCATTATTTGGGTGATGAACAAGCTCTGAAATAGGCCAAATGTTTCATTAACAAAATCTCTGTAGAAGTAGCTCACAGGTTTGAGCTCGTCCTCTCATTATTCCTCTCACAGGGATTCCTCACACACGAGTCACATGTTTGCCTAAAGTCGAACAAAAATGTCTATGTCCACTGTAGTGTAAACAGGGCATGTAAACAATGTGAGCTGCACCGTGATTGGGTGGAGAAGAGAAGATGAATAGAACTTAAAGCCACAGCACGCAGGTTGTTTATCCATGTGCTGTTTGCTGTGTCAATCAGCATCAGGTGATGATAGTGAGAGAACTCCCCGGAGAGCACAGGAGAAAGCAACACAGCGCCAACCTATTCATCTTCCCCTTTCAGCACACAGCGCACCTTAAACAGAGAACGCTTAAACATGTCCTCTTATAGGCAGAACTCTCAAACACAGAGGAGACAGAATGCAGCAAACAGTATACAAATATTACACAAGCAGACAAGGGTCCTGGGCACCCTTTATAAGACATGCAGGATATGACAGTGTGCACAGCTACAAAGATGATCACTCTGATCACAAAAGCCCAAATATGGCAATAATCAGCAAGTGTTGAACACGCGAGTCTTTATTATTGCTGATTTCCTTTGTGTCAGAATAGAAGGAAAAGGGCAAAAAATCGAAAGCTTAAAAATATCCCACCCTTCTAAAGAAGGAGGGGTGAGAGCTTTGTTAATACAACATACTACAGCGTAAGCATGCAAAGTTCATGAATCATGGTGTGAAGATGAATATGCAGGGTTTTGCTAAATGACATGGCGTTCAGCCTTTTGATAAATGACATGGCGTTCAGCCTTTTGCGAGGAGCGCAACCTCGAAGAGGAAACAACCTAAAAGAGGGAACAACCTAGAAGAGGGAACAATGTAGAAGAGGGAATAACCTAGAAGGAAAGCTACATCCCTGAGGCCTTTGAGTTTCTCACTGCAAGGGGTCAGAACCCTCCATGATCTCTTCTAATCCAGGGTCAAGCCCCAGGCTCTCGGCAGCCCAGCCGAGCCCCTCATCCCTCACGCTGCGGAGGTGTCTCCGGCTGGCACAGAGCGCGTGGGCAGAGCCAACACTAATGCGGCGGGCGCGGGTGCCGTATTCCTGCAGGACGCCGGAGAGCGAGCCGTAGGCAGGGGGTCTCTAAGCTGCTGTCACGCCTCACCTAATTATGATTAATGGTGTACCTGGGAAGATGTCCTCTCCGCTGAGTTTACAGTGAGACGCGCTCGCTAAATATTATCACTGCGGCGGGTGGCTGCCAGGGGGTTCGCTGATGGAGCAGGAAACGGGAGGTGTGTGAGAGGCCCTTTTGCAGGAGCCACGCGCATTAGGGAGGAAACCTCGCACTGTTTCAGACTGGTGCCATGTGCAGTCTGGGCACCTAAAGCATTTGCAAATGTTTTATTTTATAATGTGTAAATGAAAATAGGTGTCACGGTGCTGCCAAAGAAATAGCTGCCCTAAAAGCGCTGAAATCATTCCTAATTAATTTAATTATGCAAGCAATGCATGCACTTCTCACAGGAGTGCCATACATAATGGAAGGAACAAAGTACATTCAAGTAAGGTGTTTTCAGCCCAGTAACAAAGACAGCAACACAACAATATATATTTATACTGCAGGTCTTTCTCCCTCTGCATACAGCAGGTATTTAGCTGTCACTCTGTGGTAGGATTATACAAAGAGGAAGCTCATGCAGTCTTACAGAACCAAGACAGACTATCCAAGACTAGAATCACTATCTAAGGTACTAGAATCACAGCTTGATAGTGTTCTGACTAGACATATGCTAGTGAAGCATGTCAAGGGCTCCTCTATCCCTGTCTCTCTCTTTCCCTCTCTCTCCCCCTGTCTCTCTCTCTCTCAGTCTCTCTCTCCCTGTCTCTTCTCTCTATCTCCCTCTCTCTCCCTGTCTCCCTCCCTCTCTGTCTCTCTCCATCTTTCTCTCTCCCTGTCTCTCTCTCACCCTCTCACACGGTCTCCCGTTCCCTCTCTCTCCCTGTCTCTCTCTCTGTCTCTCTACTTGTCTCTCTCTCCCTGTCTCCCTGTCTCTCTCTCTCTATCTCTCTATATGTCTCTTCCTCCCTCTCTCCCTCGCTCTCTCCCTCTTTCTCCTCCTGTCTGTCTCCGGGCTTGTTATAAATGCTGTTTATGATACTGCTATGACAGCTGTGAAGGGCAGGCCTGGCAGAGGGTGCAGGCGTGGTGTATTTCTTCAGTCATGAAAATGTTATGCCATTATGGCTTTGTAAATGACCCTTTCTCATAATGGAGAGGCTCCCTTCAGGTCAGGATCTGAGAGCACTGCTCCTCTGGTTTAGTAGCTCGAGTGCTGTTTGCTTTTCTGTTCACTGAGGAAAAGATGGACAAATACAGATTCAACACTGATATTATATGCTGCTAAATAGTTGGTTAAATCGTACAATATAATAATCTAGTTTGGACATTGAAATGTGTTTAAACGTGTGTGAAATTTATCAATGTTAAATGGTATTAATGTTATTGCTATTAAAAATTAGGTTAACTAGGTTACAGGACACTTTCATGCGATGTTCTGAAAATCAATTAAAATAGACGAAGGAAGAAATGGAACTAAAAATCTAGTCTAGGAAGTTCTCGTTTTTTCCGCTTTACAAACCCTGTAACATTTATCAAATTGAAAGAAGAAATTAATAAATCCCAGTAGCTGTTTTTATACATTGGCAAACAGGAGGCCAAACTTGAAAAATACCAGAGCTGAAATAAACACAGCGATTTAAATGTCAGTGAGATAATTATGAGCAGCTTTAGGATGTTTGATAGTTTTATGGCCTTTCCACTGTAAGCCTGCCATACACTATTATAATATGCCACCCAGGCCCATAGATTTCCTTCTAAGGAGGGTGACGCTGTTGGGAGACACCTGATCTGGATAGACATCATTGTCCTTCGTCCCTCTCCCTCAGACATATGCTTTATGGCTAACAGTAAAACATTTTAGTGCTAAATAAATTGGGATCATATTGAAATGCTGCTAGCATATATGTCAGAGAAGACCTACAGTTATTTTTTAGCATTGCCAAGCCCGTAGTTTATCATAATGTGAGGAGGTAGCCTGGTGCTGGTACACATCATTGGTTTTTCTTGCTTAGTTAGATGGTGAAGGTCAGAGTTCCTGAGGCCTTTATGGCTGTTTAACTTTGGAGAATTATCACGGGAGGACGCATGCTGATTTACAGCCTGATGAGAAGTAGCTGTCAGATCGGCTGATTTTAAGGGCGGCAGGGCCAAGATGTTGCGTCCATGTCTGACGCTGTAAGAATGCGTGTCCTGCTGGGTCTGTGTCTGACCCGCTGTAAGTTGGAATGTCCTGCTGGGTCCGTGTCTGATGCAGTAAGACTGTATGTCCTGCTGACAGAGCATTCATTGGTTTACCTGTAAAATGCTTCACTGATCTTCAGCCAAGTGAGTGAAAACTCCGATCAGGATATATGTGGTGAAATATTTTCTCTACAAGCCCACTCCCCATGCACTAGTGGGACCATGTCAGAAATGCCCAAACTCTCACAGTAAAGTCTGCAAGCCAACTTAAATCTTCCTTCAATAAAAGTTGAGAGAACTACTGGTGGGAAATTCCATTGCCATTTGTTAACTGGTGTTTTGCTGTTTGGGGTGGGTTTTACAGGCTGGGGTTTGGCCACCAGTAACGAGGCATCACACCTCACCTGCCCAGTCCAGAGGGCACAGGGACCACTCACTCAGCACCCTGTTTGAGTTACGTATTCAGCAATTAGTGTCTGCAAAAATGTAATTAAAACATCCATTGTGAATGAAATAAACACTTTACGGGGACACAAGCCAAACAGAACAAAATGTAAGAAAACATGGTTTAATTATGGAAATGTTCAATTGATGGTGGGCCAGGAAAAGCCTCTTCATTAGCCTCCCACAGAACTCTCTCTTGTCGGCATAATCAACACAATCTGCATAATTTACATTAGTTACTTAAAAATGCTATGCTCAGTTTGAGCGAAAAAGTAAAGAAGTTTGTTTTTTCATGTTTGTGCCTATTAGCCACAAATTAATTAATCCTCTCTCCCAGAACTGAACTGAGCCACAAGCTATATTAATACATAACAGTTTTCCCAGTATGGAAATGAAGTACATGGGAAAGTGCTATTATTTTCACAAACATCTCCATATTTATGGGACTCACAGCTAAACAGCAGTGCTAGCGGATGTAGGCTATTCCTTGACCCAAATAGTGATTTTTCCCCCTAAATTATTTATTCATGTGGAAAGGTGTGGTTTCCGTAGAAGCAAAGACCTCAAAGAGCTCAAAAGCGTGTGCTTGCATGCTTACTCTCCTGGCGTGTTGCACGAGACAGAGTGCACGCATGAGCCCGCACCCATGCCGCTTAGCCACTAGAGGGAGAAGTGATCTTCAGAGAAGGAGCATTGCCTGTCTCTACAAACTGAGTTCAAATCCCCCATAACTCCCGCTCTAACCGCAACTGCAAATACTCATCACAAATTACAACAAAAAAGTTCTGGGGCCTCTTTGGCAGACATATTAAACTAACTGGACCTGTATGAGTGCAGTGAGGGAGGTGACGTTCAGTCATGCGTTCCCGACAGTGCTTCACTCTCTTTCATGCATCTTCACTTCTCTCCATCCATCATGATGTTCTAAAATACTTCATCGCTTTCTTTGGGGATTGTTTGTTTTGTTGTTTGTCAACATGACGGAAGAGACGTGCTTTTCTAAAGCCCTATGTTAAAGAGGCACCCTGAAGAAGAATATACACAAGGTTGCCATGGAACCCATTCATGTGCAAATGTATTCATTTAAATATTTTTAAGAGGATCAGTTCAGATTACGCCAAAGTTTGACAGAGATAATTCGATGGCTTGTGTAACGGCTTTGTTCACCAGGACGATCATTCATGGCACGTCAACCTACCTCAACAGCCCACATATTTAATTAAGTTTACTTTGAGAAATGGGGACTTATGAGTGGCTCCAGAATTGCGTCTACTTTGAGAACGAAAGCAACCTTGGCAGCACTTTCCAAATGAGATCACGCTTCTAATCTGACTAAGTTCTCACTTAATTCTTTAGTTTTAGTTTTAAGGCAAAAGTGGATTAAAAATAACAGTTTTAGAAAATATGAATGATAAAACAGGATTTAGATCCTTGAATTGTTTGGAGTCATATTGCTAGCATGCCAAAAAAAAAAAAACCCACCACCATACACCTCAAGAAGACTGTAGTTACACGGTAAGTCTATTAATAACAGTCTACCAATACTGACCTCTAAACAGTTGCAGGTTTAACACGAAGGCCTAGCTGTAGTTACCACTTGCTTTCCAGTTTGCATTATGTATAAACGTACCATGGAGACCCCCTAGTATTTGGGACAAGTAAGAAGCGCTTAAATATTTATGCCTAAGCCTCTTGAGGCCTGCTATTAGTCCTGAGATGTTTTACTTTCGGGGACTGTCACAGCGCTCTAACGGCCATTAACTACAGGGGTGACAGGGACCTCTGGGTCAAACATTTTGAAGTGACAAAAGGCTGTGATAGAATCACTTGGTGAGCCCCAAATTACTTCTGTGTCATTGCTGAACAATATTTCCCCCAAAAGCATTCCTCCCTCTGTTAACGCCATGACCCTTTCCACTGCATATGGAAATGACTGTTTGTATATGGCACTAGGGGATGGAGATGGAGGGGAGTCGGGGGACAGCGCTGGTGCCAGCAGCAGCCCCAGCAGCCCCGGCAGGCCCAGCACAGCCCTCCCACGGTTTTGTTGTGCTTTGTGAGAAAAGTTGATAAAAACAGGTTGGGCATGAAGACGGGAGTTGGGAATGAACACGTTGGGGTGGAGCACTGAAGATAGGGAGTCAAAACATACAAGACCCCACAGAGAACACCACACAATATGTACTCTAGACAGAGGACACCACACAACACGTATTCCAAACAGAGAACACCAAACATACTCTGAACAGAGAACACTACACAACATGTAGTCTAGACAGAGAACACAATATGTACTCTAAACAGAGAACACAATATGTACTCTAAACAGAGAAACACCTCACAAGATATACTCTTGATAGAGGACACCTCACAAGATATACTCTAGATAGAGGACACCACACAAGATATACTCTTGATAGAGGACACCTCACAAGATATACTCTAGATAGAGGACACCACACAAGATATACTCTTGATAGAGGACACCTCACAAGATATACTCTAGATAGAGGACACCACACAAGATATACTCTTGATAGAGGACACCTCACAAGATATACTCTAGATAGAGGACACCACACAAGATATACTCTTGATAGAGGACACCTCACAAGATATACTCTAGATAGAGGACACCTCACAAGATATACTCTTGATAGAGGACACCTCACAAGATATACTCTAGATAGAGGACACCTCACAAGATATACTCTTGATAGAGGACACCACACAAGATATACTCTAGATAGAGGACACCACACAAGTTATACTCTAGATAGAGGACACCACACAAGATATACTCCAGATAGAGGACACCACACAAGTTATACTCTAGATAGAGGACACCACACAAGATATACTCCAGATAGAGGACACCACACAAGATATACTCTAGATAGAGGACACTACACAACATGTATGTTACACAGAGAACACTACACAATACCACACAACATCTAGACAGTCAGTTATTTTATTTCATAAAATGAAACTCGAGGATTTCATATATAAAAAAATTTACACGTGATAATTCCTGTGTCAATAATGCATGATATTTTATCACTTAGAAACTGGAAATTAAATTGATAATAATATTACGCATTGCAAAGAACGGGTCAGCGAATCGAAATCTTGTGTCACACTGTTATTGTGACACTTGACATCACTTCCTCTTAGGGATTTCCAATGGACATGGAAATCCTAGGGGATCCATCTTCATAACACGGGTCCCATCCTTAACTGGAAAGTTTGATGGCAGCAGCTCTGTTGAGCACTTCAGGGGGAGAAACGTGTGAAGGAGACAGGCACAATCGGATGGACGGCAAACCGCCTCCAGGAAGGGGCTCGAGCACAGAAGAAGCAGCGAGGCTCCAAATCCCCCTCTCAAGCCTAAGTGGGTGGTCCTTTCACTGCGGGGTAGCGGAGCAGTCGCCAGGCATTTGGGAGGGAGGGCGGCGAAGGGCCAGTCTGCAGCACCACGGCTCACCAATGCGGCCCATACATCCACAGAATGATATTCACGCTACACTGGGTTTATTTAGAGGCCGAGAGAGCTGGCACTGGCCGATCAAATGACAGCCAGGGTTTGAGCCCCCCTGAGGATTAAAATGATTCAAGAGAGAAAGGGAGAATGACTCGAGAAAAGGAGCGATTCAGGAGAAAGGCCTGTTTTCAGGGATTTAGCCCAAACATGAACTAAAAGTATAACAGCAGGCCGTCGTATTATAACCTGAAACGAATGTGGGATGAAATATCCAAATCTGGAGAAGAAGCTGAATCTCACTTACTAGCTCAGTAACCATTTAGATCATATAAATCTAATGACACAACGGCAGGAAGCATTCACACTCAACCATCTGCTGCGAGGAAGCAATACATTCGCTAAAATATTCTTCTCCTGCTCCTGCCTCTTGGAGGCCATGAGAACACTGTAACATGCTTGAGCAACCCAGTGTAATGCTGATTTACTACATACTGTCACACGCATCACACCTTGCCATGTCAAATAAAAGTCTGTTAAAGGGGTGGGGGTGGGGAGGCGGTGGCTGACAGGCAGGTGGGTGCTCTGTCACACACTACTCTCCTGAGAACATGACAAGGGAGAGCAGTGAGGAGATGTGAGCGAACACTTGTTGACACCGAGGCTCAAACAATAAGCAATTCATTGGAAATTTAGGAGCAAACATTTTGATTTCAGCCTTTGAGAAAGGCTGCCACACATTGGGTTCATCAGTTAATGATTCATCAGTGGTATCTTTTGTGTTGACTTTCATAAACACTTATTTTATAAAATATTTATTTTAATGGTTAGAAATGAACATGGATCATTTTTTTTGGATTTGTGGGTATATCTCAACCAGTGTTTTCTGTTTCATTCTAGTTTAATCCTAAATCTATGGAATTTAGGAAGCAGGCTACCAGATGACAACACCTTTTTACTTAAGGAAGAAAAAAAAATCAAGAACCCTCCAAAATGCTACAGCATAAGAATGACAAATAATAGGGTGTTAGCGCCTAGCAGCAAAGCACATTAGGACTGTTTAAGTTGGCCCCCACAAAGTCACTCATTTCAATTATTTCAAAGCAGTCTCCAATTAAAAGCTGCAAACATGTCTTTTGAATGCAAACTAACACAATTAAAAGTGTTTCAGGAGTGTATTAGAGGAATCAGTTCTGAATTAGTCCACTGAATACACAAGCCCCCCCTGGTTTCATCTCCCACTCCTTTCAGCCAAGGCGAGAGAGAGAGAGAGGGCTCTTTTTGAAGTCGCAACGGGTTTTCTTTCTCTCTCTCTTTCCTTCTTTCTCTCCCTCTCTCCCTCGGAGGAAAAGAAGATTGAGTCAGCCTAATCTGCTACTTGTACATTTGAATGTGTAGTGAGGGCAGATGATCCTGGTTGCCTGATAATAGCCCAGGTGCAGAGACAGTGGCCGTGGCTAACTTGTTCTCAGCAGGGGCCGTATATCATGGCGAGGCAGGCCACCCTTTGAAGATGCATGCCTGCTTTCAGGGACTGATTTGTGGCCATGGAGGCCAGGGCTTTACAGCCGTGGTGGAGCGGAGCAGGGCGGAGCAGCCCCCTCTGAGCAGGCAGTTCTCCGATGCATGCTCAAGGACCCTCCACTAAATCACAGCAGCTGTCCCCCAACGAGCGGGACTTTCAAACCTCAACGAGCACACGGAGCACTGCACCAGCAGAGAGAGCTTCACCGGGGGAAATATCGCCGCCCCTGCAGCCGTGCACTGGGGAGCGTGTTTGTGAGGGACGGCAGAAGAAGCTCTTCTAGATACTGACAAAAAGCAACCTCCTGGATGGCAGGGCTGCATGAACTTGCACATTTATACCTAAACGTCTCTTTCCCTCCTACCCAGAGTGCCTCAGAGACAGTGAGAGAACTGCTACCAGTGTTTGCATTAAGAATGAAGAGGGCCAAGAGAGGCAACTCTGTTTGACTTGTTCTTTGACCTGTGTGACGAGACAACGGCCAGCGTTCCCTCACCCTCTCCCATGCTGCCCCTCTGCGCTGCCACCTAATGAAGTCAAAGAAAAGAAATTAGCCGAGCATTGCGTGGGCCCCATTGACAGTGTCATTAAGGTGGCCTGGTGCGGGGTTACCCACTCTAACTTGCAGGGGCCTGCATTCCTGTGTTTGTTATTGGGATGGTTATTTACACTGGTGGACAGAGGAGCTGGCTGCCTGGTAGTGGGCGGAAGGAGGGGGCCCAGCAGTGGCTTCCTCCCCCGGCTGGATGACAATTAGCAGCGGGGAGCAGCTTGGACAGCCATTCAGGACCAACTGAGTGTGGGAGAGGGAGAGCAGTTTTACTGCCAGTGAGTTATAGCTGTCCTCTTTTCACAGCTCCTCGCGCGCACGCTAAGGGCTCTGTGTGAAAGCCACCCCTTCTGAACACTGGGCACCTGCAAGTGAGATGCTGCCATTCACCCTGATTAAGCACTGCCTTCCCCTGCCAACGTGCAGCAACCCGGTGGTACTAAGAAAGCTGTGTCATAAGATCAGTGAAAGAATGTCTGCCAGTAATGGGGGTAGCGATCATAAGCACAGAGTCTTTGAAGATAGGAGGGAAGAAGACAGGATTGTCCAGGTAATCTGTGGTGTTAACCAAGTGGAATAGGTCATGTTATGGCCCGAGGCCTCATTTATATTGGAACAGCTGCTGAAGACAGGTGTTTAGGTAGAGACATGTAAGTGAGGGGAGTTAACAGGTTTGACCTGTTGGCCTGCCATTCAATTAGCTAAGCAGGATTAGACTACATGGTGAGTGCATAATTCAGTCCAAATCAACAGCAGCTTTATCTGTTAATGTAAGTTAATTTTTAAGTTATTAATATCTTTTTGAAGCTGAGGACTATAGTAAGAGCAAAGTGCTGAGAATTCTTCCTTTTAATGGTTTATTAAAAATGTAAGCTTTTTATTACTTTCTATTTCATCATTTTATGCATTTGTTAATTAACTAAAAATGACCTATATTCATTGCCATGATCAGAGTATGAAAATGCTCCTCTGAGAACTCTGAAACGTCTGGGACTGAGCATCATGTGTGAGAGTTGGCTCGAGGAATGCAATCGTTTCTTGTCTTGTTTATTTACTGCCTCATTAGCATCCCCAAGCATAAACATGTTCAGACACACTAACTAACAAACAGCCCCCTGAGGATTATGGCTACAACGGAAAGTTCTGATGAACTGCATTCATACTTATTAAATCTGTCTAGTTGGCCCACTCAATTGAATTCTAATTATTTGTTATTTAATTTTTTTTATATGTTTTTAAAATTTTTTTGCATTTTATGAAACCAAACAAACAGACAACTAAAAGATACATTTTGATTTTATTTGTATGTACAGTGCTTAAATCAAAGTACTAATGATTTAGGATCCAAGCAAACAAGACTGAAGAAAATAACAAACTGGTTAATAAAATTAAAACCGAATTATTTAATCTTATTGTCGTTCCTTAAAATGTGATACGGGCTGCAATCAGACGCACAACATGGCAACCTCTCCCTCACAACTGATCCCTGCACGACATAAAACTTTACAGAACACTTTCAAGTCGTTGGCTATTCCGAGGCAGAATGCCACCAGCATTGCCTGCACTACACAGGTCACTGATCTGAGAACAGCCTCTGACATTCTCCCCGCTCAGAATTAATTACCTGCTTCACAAGCAAAGCTGAATTGTGGTGTGGCTCTCCTTAGAAGTCTGGTATTTTTTTTTTCCCCCAAACTGCCCCATGGACTTTCAGATGGTTTCAGTGCGCAGCTCCTTTCTGTGGAGGATAATCTCGCTAGGGACCTTGGCACAGGCACAAACCCACGCTGCACTGCCTGCCTGCATTAGCAGACGGCTCCAAACGGCCATGGGGAGGCTGGTGACTTAACATAAATTAGACCACCAGGGACCAGGGAGATCTTGCTCTGAAGGAGGGCAATATTATGGATAAATGTGGAAAGTCTGTATCCGGCGAGTTACTGAGAGAAAACAGGGCAGTGACTGACAGCACTGAAACGCCGGATGTGGACTCAGTGACAGTTGCTCTAAAGTTCAGGTGTACCTTGTGTTACACTGCTCCAAATAACATTTATTCAAGTACACAGCCAAAGTCAGATATCAAATTAGCATGATTGAAAAGACACAATTTGAATTTTAATGTAAATAGCACTGACAAGAGTACATTTTCCTTGAACTTTGAAAAAATAGCTGATCCCTCTCCTGTCATATTAGTATATCTGACAAAATGAAACAAAAACATTATGGACATCAACATTTCGCCATGAGGTTTTACTTCAATTGTGTATAAGTTAACTGCTAACGCTAAAAAGACTGTAAGTCTGCAAGTGGTGATGCACGCAGTCCATCTGCAGGTGCCATCTGAAGCCAAGGCCAGGCCTCACAGTGTCATGGCCGTTATTTTGCTGCGTGTTAATGGCCAGACCTGGAGAGTGGGGGGGAGAGAGGGGGGGGGGGGGGGGGGGGGGGGGGGGGGGCAGCACACTGAGGAGGACACTTCAAGTGTGATTAAGTGCGGAGGAATACAGGGAAAACCAGTGGCTGCTAATTAACCCTACATTGTGCCTGGTCAACAAAAGCACAAAAGAACAAAGTGGAATTTGAATGCGAGAGATTACTGAAATAACAAAAGACAAAGTAGTAGATCGTGCTCTTGATGGGGAATTTTCACACTGTTCGCGACAACATGGGATTAGATCAAAGACTGATGAAGTTACATTAGCGGGACAATGGGGCCTTGTTATTCAACAACAAGAGGCAGCCATCAGCACGTCACCAGGGCGCATCACAGACAACTGTTAGCTTCCTCAGGATTTAAATACAGTACCATGAAGTTCAAGTCTACAAAGATATACTTCTTGAAGGTTGTTGGGTGGTCCTCAGAAGCACAGGAGCACTGTGTGCTGTGTCCATTCTCCTCTGTTCTGAGGTGACAGAAAAGTACATCTTTAAAAAAAAATGAACACAGAACAATGAGAGCTGGTGTCACTTGCTCAGCTTATCAGCTTCATCAAACTTTTTTTCCAAGCCTTCTCGTAATAGCAACCAGCTCATAATTACTCCTCACACTCAATCACTGAGTCTCTGGTAGTGCACTAATGGAGTCCTGGCCCACCACCTTTGATGGGGGGAGGGAGGGGGGAGATAGGTGTTGGGGGTCACACCTCCCTTCTCCCCAGGTGGAAGACTCCCTGTGCAGCGCTAGTTGATTCCCCCTGTGACAGTTGTAATCAGCCGCAGTTCCCTTGCCTGCTGGGTCTGGCCCTCAGCATTCTCTGCCTCTCCCTCTGTTCTGCGGGCCCTTCAGCCTTTGAAGTATGTCAGAAAGTGTTAGTTTATGACACAGGAGATAAGATCTCAGGGGAAAAAAAGGGCAATCAATTAGCTACTCTCCTAGGGGAAATAGCAGGAGTACGAAAGAAAACGAAATGTGCAGTCACTGCTCCAACATACGCAACAGCTCAAAGCGAAGATCCTTTAGCACCCAAACACCGCCGTGCCAAGCCTGCTCAGCAGTGTCTTTAAAGAGAGCTGTTTGTGTTTGTTATTGAGCGAGCTTGCAAGGGGAGAGGCGGCGAGGAGACACCCAGCGTAGCTACATTCAGCGTGCACACTTGAACAATATTCCTCCAGTGTAATTTCATAGTGCTTGGCAAACATGCAACACCACCGTGCTGGAGTTTAATTGAGAAGCCAGGACAGTGTGGAGCTTTTTAATCACCCAGGCAACCATTGCACATTCACAGACCACACAGCTCCTGCATGTTGTACCACATTCACACCCCCAGCCCAATAATCGTCCAAAACACTGACTTTTAGATTAAATGAATGCATGCTGCACATGTGATTCTAAACTTATAGAACTGTACCCTTGCTTAGGCTAACGGCATCTGATATTATCTACAAGTCAGCACTTTTTCAGCACTTTGTACAGACGTGTTGAGTTTGATACGGCAACACTCTGGACAGCTGCCAACCCCTATAGTCCTCCAAGACAAATAAAACAGCATGCAAACCTCAGGTTAATACTCGGCTTTTATGCCCTGTACACATTCATTCTCCAGTATGTGTCAAAACTCCATGAGCAAAAATCTAACACCATGGGCTATTGGCCAGAAACAGCTTGAGCCTTATGAAATATGATGTAGAGGAAAAGTGGAGGGGGGGGGGGGGGTTGAATCTGACTCGTGACTGGTGACGCCGGGTGCTGTGTTTGCGCTCCAGATGACAGAGCTGGAGTCTGCAGGCTGATGAATGGGAGGAGATGCAGTTGGAGCAGTTGGTTCTGTCTGAACCTGCGGAGCAGCGGGGAGGCCACGGGGCGCAGCACGTCTCTGCAGGGCAAGGCCGCTTCGGCTCAGCCTTAGAAGCTCCTTGCACGTGTTATGACAAGTGTTAATTTATGGTTTTTTTTTTTTTTTATTGCAGAACATGGCATCAACAGTCCAACCACATGGCTGGATTCACGGTGCAGAGCTGCTATGCTCTGCGCAAGAGTTTTAAAACCAGCGTGACAAACAAGAGCATGAAGTGAGAAGCTAATATGCTTTTAAGCACCCTCAACACACAAATGTGATGAATTAGGTGTGAAGAAGTGAACTCAAACAAATGTGCTTTGGAGGCTGCTGTGCAGATGACCTCGTGAACCGGTGAGACCGAGTAACACTCCTGCCGCGAGCTCCGTTGAAAGCAAAGACCTTTAAAACTAAGATCCTCTCTAATTGTCCCTGTTATCACCTTCCTGTGATAATACACATCCTTATCTCGAATAACAATTAGTCCCTTTTCCCCTGCCCTGCTATGCTGAGTTGCCCTCATTAGCACTAAGGAGGAGTAGAAGAAGTGGACAATGAGAACGAGACCAGGTGTAACCAACCAGGTAAACACCTTTTAACAGCAAACTGCAGTTAATATCTGAAAAAAAAATTAACAGAGATGAAAAAGACATTACAGTATTACTGATTCAACACGAAAGGTTATATTAACTGAATACGATAAGGTATTTTTATATATATATATGCATGTTTTGTACTCCCCCTGAGCTTCACATTTTTGGATAATGAGCAAAAATGCAAAGTGTTTTTTCCAGTGAAACGACGCTGTTGAAACAAGCCTCATTTTTTTTGCCCCATATTGAGGAAACGTGCCCCACATTCATCAGATAGCCACTCAGAGAAATATGGCGTACGCCTCCCACTGACATCATTTGTTTCACAGTCACTGCCCAGCAGTGTGAATCAGATGTTGACGTTCTAATTTCATGCACACTCGGGTGTTTTGGCTCGCTCTGCCTCCCTCTCCGCCTCGGCCCTCTGGGGCTCCTCCTGACCACGACTGTCCACTACACCTGCGTCTGTCAACCACAGCGGTGTAGAGGAGCTCCGCTGAGCACTTTAACATAGTACATGCCGCACATGCAAGAAAAGGACTGCTTACATATGCTCGTCTTCAATCTAGAAGCGTGAGTGAGAGGAATGTTATACACAGACACATGTTGGACTTGTGGTCATTTGGCTTGTGTGGTTGGTAAGGTCCTCCTAGCAGGACGATACAGTCAAAGGGAATAACAAAAGTGAAAATCTGATTTAAGGGTTAGTTATGAAAAGGCCACACAGAAACTGCTGAGATTAACTGGGAATTACTCGGTCACTCAATCCAGTCCCAGCTGGCAGAATGGTGTCTGGTTTATAGTTGTTTTGGTAAAACCAACAGGTCACTAGATTAGAAAAGAAAAACACTCATGTTTTATTAAAACCCATACGTTGCTGCATTATGAAAATAAAAATAGCCACCAGCAAAGCATTAACACATCAAAACTTGTCTGCCTTCTGCAAGCAATTTGTCACATTCGCAGAGTAAACTTAGCGCAACTTTTGCTTACCATAGATTAATTTTTATCACTTTTACAAACATGATGTTGACAGCCAGATAATAGGAGAGGAAATCTGGTGGGTGTGTGCTGCGTGTGTGCCTGGCCCCATTCTGTCACACCTTACCCCTGCGCTAGCACACTGGAACAGAGGAGCACTGTCACACCAGAGCCTCTCTGCTCACACTGGTGGAGCACTTCACATCACTGGCTAGGTTGGGAAAATAGCTCTATATGTCACCTTTCAGAAATTAGCTTACACTTTATGCTAACATGGGATTCAGAAAGAGTAAACTTTAAAAAATAAATAAACCCTGCTTCACTGTACACCTGAATATACAAATGAATAAACGACACCGGGCTATGTGTGTATTGCACTGTGTATAATTATATGACATGCATGCAGCATAGCAACCATGCTGAGTGTACATTTTTGGAATGCCTTTAGCCTACACATGACCTGATGCTAAGTGTCAAAGTTCTGCCTAACATTGCTACTCAAACTGACTTACAGCTCATTAATAAACGTGTTATAAATAACCAGCCACTGTCACTTTTAGCTTTCTCCACTGGAGGTTAAGTTGAGGTTTTTTTTACTAATGCCATAGATGGCATGCATTAAGTGAATCATAAATTATGCATGCTAATTACCTAGGGTTTCCACTTAATGAATTCTTTTAATTAAACTACCACAATGTAGGTTTGTGTGGCATGCTCCATATTTTATCCGCTGCCCAGGATGACCTTCTCCATAGTAGGAGTGGATCTGGAACATGTAACGGGGGAGGGAGGAACACAACAACAGTTTTGGCTTTGATTAGACAACGCAGTTCATGTCTGTGCTAATGAATCGAGAGAAAGGCCAGCCCAGAGAACGAGACCACGCCTAGTTTCATTAGTGCGAGAGCTACAGTGAAGTAGTGCTACACCTACAATCGGCCCTATGATGCTCAAAATACAAGGGTACCGGTTTGTTGTTGTTTATTATAGCTGCTTTCTAACATGAGCATGTCTGAATACCTGGAAATGTATGGAAACCTACATCGTTCGTCCTACATCGTCCGTGTTACGTGGCCAGTCCTACTTTGGCGTACAGCCAGAGGCTTAACTGTAAAAGATTTTAGGTTGCTGCACTTAGCAAACAAACAAGCAGGCAAATAAGCAAACAAACAAACAAAAAAAATCTATTATAGTATGCATTGCTTATTATAAAATAAAACGAACTCTTAATAAAACAAAAACGAATGAAAACCTTTTTTCGCGGGCTTCCAAAAGCCAAATAATGATAAGACCAAACCTTTTGCCAAATAGCTAATAGGCAGTTTTGTTCTGGGCATGCGCCTGAGGACAGAACGATGTCAAACTGAGTAACCCACATAAGCATATGCTACGACAAAGGTTACTTCATAAATTAATATTTTAGAAAGCATATTGTCGATATTAGGTGGAAAACTATACTGACCTTTCTGCGGAGACTAGTGTTATTCACAAATACTTCACGTAAATTAATTGACTAGAATAAGTTAAGATAAAAAGTCATTTAATCGCACACATCAGTCTGTAGGCTACCACAAAGTAAACAACCATGCAACACACATCCCGACAAATAAAGGAAAGAAAAAAATTCAGTGTTGTGCAAACAGAGTCTAAGGGGGAGGGGTTGGATTTAAATTCCAAAGGGGACTCAGAACTGGTTTCCTAGTACCCCAGTCAGCTATGTGTTTGTGGGAAATCAGCCTTTTTGTCTCTGTGAAAAAAGGCTAAATCTACATCGGTGGCCCAGTCTAAGTTTGCAATTCTTTGCACTTTCTATTCAACTGAATGAGAGTGAATGAAGTGGCCAGAGACCCTTTATTTGATCAACTCAATTGCATAAAGTGACGGAATTCTAATGTATTTGCTTAATATCCCGAAGAAGGCTGTTGCTCTCTGTGTGGAGTCTGGAACAATACACCTGTTTCTTGCATTCTAATCGCCCTTATGAATGGATAACCATTAGTCTAAATCTGAAAAAAAAACTATAAGCGTCATCAATCTGTATTTATCTAAAATAAAATAAAACTAATTAAAATAAAATAAAATAGAAGGAAGTACTTCGACAATCATGCGAAGCAAACTACAAACTGTTAAGGCGTTTTCGAATAAATATAAAACCGTAAAGAGACCACAGTTTTCAGCAGCTACACACAAATGTGGGTAATTCAAGTCGAGTTGATCTTTATCCAGATGATTATGATTTCTTAGTAAATTGTACACTGACACCATATCTACAAATTCTGTACCAACACAGAATTGTGTATGTGTTTGCAAAAGGTAATATAAGGCTGTTCCGAGCGTTTCATCGTGAGGCTTTTGGGGTGCCGCGGATGAATGAGTGGCTGTCTGCACTGTGGCTATGGGATAGTAGCTCCATGCATCCTAATCAAGCGCGTGCTTGATTCATTTATTTCTGCCCCTTAGATGCGGGTATTCCTCGAGTGTTGAGAGTTAACCCAGTGCGTGGCCGGTTCGTTGAGTGGTGAAATCTGAAAGTGTAAATCGTGAAATAGTTGACCGGTTATAGCAATAATATCTGTTCACTCGAGAGCACGTGAGATAGCCCTAATTAATATGCAAATAGAAATAGCGTAACGCAACGTAATACAAATACATAGCTAATAATAATAATTAATAACAAATAATAATCAATAATCATAATAAATCATAAAAATAAGCTAAAAACTCCCCACAATATTCTATTGTAAAAATGTGATTGTGTAACAGTGAGCACAAAATAGCTGCACATAAAGAAACACGAAGGAAACGTTTGTGGTTTGCATAATTTTAATGAAAAAATATTCTGATGACCAAGTTATATAATTTAATGCAGACTTTTTTGCACACTTTTTAAAAGCACGCATGCTTGCAGCAGAACAACACAAAGTCTTGAGAAGGCATGCTTTATATTTGAACAAAAAAGTACACACTTACGGCATTTAATACACATGGTCACCACGGCTTTAAATTAAATGCTTCACAAACCATCTCCTGTAAAATAGAGATAATCTAAACTAAAAAGTGCATTTTACACAATTGTATATGACTTATTTGCAATTATTAACATATTCGCCTTTTACAATTACCTTACCTTTAAATGTATTTTTTCAAGTTTGATATCGTAGCATACATTGCAGATCAAGAGACCATGTATTTGGTATGCAGACTGTAAATCCTTTTTGATGTTAATGCTGTTGTTGCTCTCAGTAGTATAATTTCATGTAATAGTGCGCAGAGTGACCGGGTTGTCTGCATAAACTGAACAGGTAACATAACATCTAAAAGTCTGAATAACTTTAGCATGCAAGGTTTTCCAAATTAGTCAAATTCACTTCAAATTCAATGTGAATTTAATTGTACGTTGTACTGTACGTTTTTAATAGAGACCTAGTACTAACTTTGTGAAACGATCAGAAGACGGTGCTTTGGAATTTTTTAGGCCCCAAAGAGCAAATCCTGGTAATGTAATGTAGGTTTAACCCCTCGGCTACTCTGTTCTTTAAAAAACAATAACAACAATAAAATAGACCTATGCTCAATCGCGGGATCAGACGAATACTATTTAAAGCAACACACAAAACTGGAAAACACGTACACATAAATTAACATCACTGCAACACATAGCTTCTTGCCTTGATTGTATCGGTCATTTTGCGGCAAACGTTTTTTCAAGGGCTAAAATTAAAACTCAACTTTGGAGGAGGTGTTGACCCATAGGCCTAGTTCGCATAAAATTCCGACAACTTTGCCAAATGTCAGTGCACAGCGACCGACTGCAGCGTGGACGGGTTTGTCAGTGTCTCGCTTGGAGCAGCAGGGCTGCTCTGGCTGGTCGCTGTCTGCGGAGACGTAGGGCTCAGTGACTGGGGAGAGTTCGACAGGAACGCAGGGATGTGATGAGGCAGACCCGACAGGCCAGGCACCGATGCTGGTGTTGGTTTAATTGGCACGGGTATAGCTGGCAAGGTCTGTCCCCCATGGCAGAGAGACTTGATGGGCACGCCGTAGGCACTGTAATCACTGCTCGCCATTGAAATTGGGGCCGCTGTGTCGATTACACTGGTGCTGTACATATGCGGCCAAGCCGTGGTCAGCTGGTTGTGCAGAGGATAGCCGGCCGACATGGACTGCATGGTGGAGAACGCCAATCCCCCGGGCACCTTGTATTCTCGGGCAATGATGTTCTCTATTGCAAAGGGGTGCTTGAACGTGGATGGCTGTGACACTCCCAAGTTGTAGCTGGACATCTGCGGGAGATGTGTGCTTGTCGCTGCTAGGGCGCTGAGCCGCAACTTGGCATGCTGTTGTAGATAGTGGGCAGCGTCCGAGGGCTTGCTTGGTGCCAGCTGATCTGATGTCATCACCTTGAAACGTTTGCGGCGTCTTAGGAAACTTCCATTTTCAAACATGTCGCCGCAGTTCGGATGAAGCGCCCAGAAACTCCCCTTGCCCGGTTGATCTGGACGGCGGGGGATTTTGATAAAGCAGTCGTTAAAAGAAAGATTGTGCCGTAGAGAGTTTTGCCATCTCTGGGTGTTTTCTCGGTAATATGGAAAACGATCCATAATAAACTTATAAATTTCACTGAGTGGAAGCATCTTCTCTGGGCAACTTTGAATTGCCATCGCCGTGAGTGAGATATAGGAATACGGTGGTTTCTGGTCGCTATAGGTGTTTCTCCCCGGTCGAGGCATCCTTTTATATTATCTGCTGTAATTCTAGACTTAAAGTAAAAATGATTTCTCTAACCGCCGAATTAAAATAAAGTATTGAAGTATTGGAAAAGAAACAGTTTACCGAATGTCGTCTTTCCAAGTTTCGAAGCGTTGAAAGTTCGAGGACGACAGTATACCATCCGTTGTTTATGTGCGAGAACGCGGAGGCTTGGCTGCGGAAAGTCCAGTAAGACGTCCTATAAGAACAAGTCTGCCTCTTGGAGGAGTTGTGATCTTTAGTTAAGCAAGCGGGAGTAAGCTTCTTCCCGAGTCAGCTGAATGGACGAGATCCTCTGTCCTCTTCCTTCATAAGGTGAGCTAAGCAGCTGCCTCCATGTCCTTCCTCTAACCATCTGATAGTTTTATGTGGTGACATGAGCAGAAAAGACCCCTGTAGAGGCGCTTCATTAATGTGCCACTTCTTTGCTATCACATGACAATCGCCTTGGGAGGAGGGGGCTGGGAGAAAGGCATAATCTGGTTTCATTTACACCTATTTACATGGACACCTTGGGCCAATAGAAATCATTTCCATTTGAAGACAGAGCAAAGGGGTGAAAAGGCTCGGCAACCGGAATTGAACTGCGATGGCACCCAGTAACAGTGTGTGAAGGTATGCGCTAACCTTTCTGTGTGCTTCGCAGGGTGCTTAGTCTACAATTCACACGTACAAATGGAGCTACTAAGCAATGGGATGTTTGACATGGAAATTGGCTGGCACTAGCTTTCAGTTTGCATTGTATTGTCACGGCTACTTTTTGTTGTTTTGCTGTCATGACATAGTTCGTATGACTTTTGCTTTGCTCTTTGTTATGGTTCTTGAGAGCAAAATGTGAATTGCGCCACCAACGTAAACATGGGGATAACAAATTAAACGCTATCGTTACGTTGGACTAACACCACAATACTTTGTATTTGCATTTGACTATTCTGTGCGCCGCGTTATCTAATGTACCAAGGGAGTCGTTCATAGTCGTTTATCCCCATAAGCGCGTGCTTTATTCAGCTGCATTTCCCACTCTCGGAAATACTGAGGAAAAAAAGCCACACAGAGCCCAGTGTATTTAATCTACTGCTAAAATATGTAAAACATATAAGTAGTTAAAGTAAACGATTAATGATATCTGACAGAAATTATAAATGTGTGATATTTAAAGGGTCTAATCTCTTCATCGACTTTAAAATATCAGGGAAGCTCATTATTTATGTTTTAAATGCGCAGGCACATGCCACAATATTAACCGCAGCACTTGAGAAACCTCTTCACATAGCAAATGAGAAGCCAGTATAAACATAAAGAGGAAAAAGTGTCTGGACTGCATAACACAAATAGAAGTAAAGCACGTGAATAAACAATAATAAACACAAAATAATGGCATCATATTTACCAAACATATTTTCCACGTACCATTATTAAGTATGGTCGACGACAATACATTCTAATTATAAATTGTAAATTGCTATTGTAAAAAAATTGAGATAGGCTAACTAAAATCTGTGCAACATGGTAGGCTGCCATTTAAACTGCAGGATTAACTATGGTTCTTAAAGCAAAACGCACAAACAGCTATACAAAACAAACAAAAACCCTCCTTGAAACGAAACTTCATGATGCCAGGCAGTCTTTTGTATTTATGTAAAACAAATTGAAAAGTACTTCAGAAATGCAAATAAAGCCTTTAGGGTGGCGTTGCGAAAACTGTATAAAATATCCATAAGTCAATTATATGAATGTGAAAACCAAATGGAAGCCTATTTTGAGCAATGCCCATTCAAGCTTTTTTTTCAAGGCACACCAAGGGCTACCTTTCCGCTTGGTGGATTTGCAATACGATGGACCACACACGCGCTCACGGATTTGCTCATAATTTATGCAAATTTTCTTCCATAAATCCACAATGCGACCCTTCACCGCTCTGACGGATTACGAATAGAATCAGGCATACAAGTGATTGGAAGCTACACACATTGTTTATTCTGTTGCATTTTAGCAATAGAGTAGCGCTACTTGTTTGAGGTAGGCTATTGGAGGCGGGAATATATCCCGATTAAACACGGGTTTGTGGAAAAGCAAAGAAAAGTTTAAAAACAACAACAAAAACACTTTTACCAGGCAGTTAATATTTACTAAACAGGGTGAAAGTACCGAGGAAACCTTTATAGTCTCCTTGGTTGCCACACAATCACCGTCTCAGAAACACTCTCCAAGCTAGGAAGTCAGCTCCACGCTGCGACTTTAGCACGGCGCTTTTATGTCGCCATTTTATCCTCCTTCCTCATGAAGTACTTCTTTTAACTTGTCATTCCTCTGTTTGTGTATTGACAGAAAAGGGCCAAAGGATTCCGATTTTCCAGGCTTTTTTTCACAAGATGTTTTCCAAAGAGTTCCGGCTGTCTATGGGAAGCAACGTCGATCAAACTGAGGCTTTTGTGACAGAGCAAGTATTCTTCAATAAATCTGCAATGTTAATGCTGTGCCACGTTAGCCTATTCTTCTTAGCACATTCCTTGTCTGATTCGAAAAGTATGATATTGTCTGTTTGATTTGTATGTGTGTGAGCGTGCGTGCGTGCGTGTGTGTGTGGGTGTGTGTGTGTGTGAGAGAGAGAGAGAGTACGTCAGAAAATGTATTTGGATTTTAAAAACGGGTACAGAAAGGCTTCAGTGGGCCTAGCCACATTTTTCAAGTTTCCAACAGAACCAAGCAAATTCATAGAAGGCATACGTCCTACTCCTGAAAAAGTAAATAACAATTAAATTCAAATTTTCCAGATGAAATATGATTGATTGAAAACATTGTTGGCAATGAATAAATAATCCCAGTAAAGCTTCCCAACTGATTCGGACACCGTCAAGCGGTTAAATTGAGCTGCAATGTTTTCACAGTTAATTATGTGCACAATGGAACAGTATTAATCTGTGATGAGAGACCACCCAACTCATCGCACATTTTTTTAAGATAAAGTGTCCGGCACCTGACATGCAAATCAGCATTGTCCTTAACCTAACAGTTAACCAACTGAGACGAAAACGACCGGATCCTAGGTTATTTGTTCGCTAAAGATTTGTTGCGGATTTTCTTCTACAGTTTATAAGATATGGATATTCTTTTCTGAAATGGTACCCTGGAAATGCCACCGCGACCCTCCAACCCTTCTCCGCCGAACCTCTGAGTTGGGGCAGTAAAGTAGATCAACTGTATAATGTGCGCGTGAGTTTGGTCATTTGTACAACCCGAACAAAGGTCGAACCAAACCAAACTGCGCTGCACTTGTGAACCGGGGCTCTAGTCTTAAGGATCTTTTACAGCGGGGGTACCGAGAACAATTTTGTGTGCGTCCAAAAAAGAGAGAAAAACAAAGGCACTTTCTGAGCCATCTCAAAGTAGAGTAGTGAGGCGTAACATTCCCAGGGCGATGGAGCACAAAAGCTAAGGTCACTGGGATGAAAAAGAGAATCAAACAGCCACTTTCACACGTCTGCCCTCAACTGCTGCTCCGCCACACAATAGGAAACAAATGTTGTTAAAAGAGGATCGATTCTATTCATTCTAATGCGGCGAATGATAGCGAAACAATATTGTCAAACTGCATCAGCGATGCTACCACCCATGCCCGAGAAGAGATGTGCGGACGTCTGTAGAGGACGTCCATGGAAGGTGCGGTCAAGAGAAATGAAACTCCGTTGTTTGAATACAACTCTTAAATACTCAACACACCAAGTAAATGGAAAAGCCTGAAAAAGGAAAGTCTGAGAAAAAGTTAGTCCACAGAATATTTTAAGTTTACAGAATAGTGTGTATCCTACCCCAATAACTATCACACTAACTAAACGAACCAAATAAATAAACAGATTAATAAGTAAATACGTTTCACGAAATTAGTAACATTTAACAACCGATGTATTATTATTCATGTTATTATTATACATATGCATACAATTTTCAACGAGGGAACGCTTCCTCGATCGCGTTGTTACGGTAAATAGCCTGTAAATTACAATGGCACAGTCCAAGAGTCAAGGGTTGGTCAGGGTATATGGCTCTTTTTTAAGTGCTTTAAATCTGTGGGTGTCAAAATCACTGTTGAACCGAGAGTCCCGCTGGGCTCTCTGTAAACTAAGTGTGTATTTCGCAGCATTATTAGCCTCCACTATCTGGAGGCAATGTGGATTTACCAAAGAACTAATGAATAAACAAATTGCAATTGCTGGCGGTATAATTAACGTTGGTAATGCAAACATTTGTATACATATATAATTAAATTCTAAAATTGACAATTTTAGATTCGTCATAATTTCACACCTGTGTAGAAAGTGTTATGATATCGAGGGTCCATAATTCCAGGAGGGACAGTGAAATGGTGAGGCTCTCTTGCAACGCTGCAGACGTTGGCTATGTTTGACTCATCTTACCTTTCCGAGCCCTGTGAGCCCAGCAAAAATGTTTAATTAAGTCTGTGGCGATTTCTGCTCCCTTGAGAAGGTTTACAGTGCAATTAAATGGCCGTTGTGTGGAAATATGTATGAAATGTATGAATATTCAAGAGAATGTCAATTAATTAGCAGATAGGGGGCTCTCATTATGATGCCCAGCCCTTTTTTTAGGAGGAGGGGGGTGCTAAATGCCCTATTAATGTTGAGCACTAGCTATTCATTATCTTATAATATCGCGTTATTACACTTTAGTTATTACAGTTTAGTGCTGAAGTTACATTTGTATGTAAAGTATAACACCACGAAAAAATAAACGACGTAAAAATGTAGTTAGACATCCACGATCTTTCAAAAAGCTCATTCGAATACAGAGAGAAGACAGACTCAGTAGGCCTGTGGTAATATTGTTATTGCATGGGACGCAGTCCATTTCCCACAAAGGTTACAAAGATAAATACGAGGGCTGGCCGTTATACTTAGTCCTATATTAGTATGCATGTAAAATTAATTAGCTCCATCTCGGTGACATCAAAAGAAGTACCTGGGAGAACAGCGCCTCCAGGGCAGGCTGAACATATGCTGGGATTATAGTTAATGGACTAATTACATGAATTAGACATTCATTATACAGCACATCAGGTGTAAAGTATGTCTCAATTGAGCATGGGTTGGGACGTTAAAGAATCAAGAGGGGGTTTACCCAAAGCCAGGTCAAGACTCATTTGTCTTGCCATGTTAAAAAACGTGCAAGTAGGCTATTGTATACAGAAAAAAAACATTAGAGAAATTTAAAACAGTTTCTAAGTTAAATATTTTATATGGGCGCTTTTTGATTAAATTAAATAACCAGAGATGATTCTTTTTTGATTAAATGAAATACACAGATTATTTTTGGATTGACAGCAAACTAATTACTTTAATAATAGATTCCAAACTATTTATTCTTAAGAAAACCATCGTGAGCAGAAAAAAATGCTGTTGTGAATTATTTAGCGCAAGAAGTAAATGAATATCAGTAACATCACTATGATGTTGCCGCTAATCTCTGCGCTGGGGTTTGCTCCCTATATTTATTAGACAAAGTAGCAGTTGCTTATTTTGGCCATCAGGGGGGGCAGGGACTGAGGAGAGGTCCATCAGGAAAACTGTTCACTAAATCTGTTTATTACTTCGATGCGGTTTTTTATTGTTCGGTGCATTTTCTTTTGACTTTGTGTTCTGGTAAGGGCAAAGTTTCATCGAGGTCCAGTTTAAGAAACTTTTTCTGTCTTGTTTAACCTAAAGAAAACTATTGTCAATATTACTGTAGTCCTAGGTATGAAATCAATTAAATCAATTAAAATTAATTTGATTCATTAATCTTCCACACGTTTGCTAATAATGATCGATGATTAATTAATAAGACTCAAGCTGATAAAATGCATGTCAAAGGAATGGTTTCAGTACCATGGAGAGTTCCACAACATATCTACTAGCAAATATTGTCTGTTCTAAATAATTCTGTTCACGTTCGAATTTACAGCTGTCACAAATTGTTTCTTTTACAGTGTAACAAGAAAAAGGTGACAAAAAGACAGAGAGAAAGAAAGACAGAAGGAGAGATATATGTGCAGTAGGGATAGATGCCTTTAAATAAGTGCACCTGGGTTCTATAGAGACATCTGGCAGTCTGCTATGCTGCAGATCTGCAGATACAGACTGCAGCACAGCAGGCCAAGACTGAGCGACACCTGTCTATGAGTTAGGTAAGTGTATGTAAATCACTATGAGTGATTTCATGTATATGCAAGCATGTGTGATATAAAAAGCACCTCTATCACAGAGTGTGAGGTCTCTTACATCTCCCCAGTTCATTGGCTCCATATGGAGAGAAACAGTGGGACTGATGAGTGCTGTACTTGAGGTCAGGGTTTGTGCTGCCAAGTGTGACCAGGAACATAGGGACCCCCCCCCCCCCCCTCCACACACACACACACACACACACACACACGTTTCTGCCCACAATTCACTGCAGCAACAGAGCCGTGGTATGCTCTCCTTAGATTTGGTGACGGATGGCACTGTCTTTAACTGATCCCATACTGAGACAGAGCCATACCTGCTCAGCTTTTTGAATGATAGCTGTATACTGCAGGGGTCCCGAGAGTGAGAGAGTGAGAGAGAGAGAGAGAGAGAGAGAGTGAGAGAGAGAGAGAGAGAGAGAGAGAGAGAGAGACCCTTTTAATCTGCTCTAAAAGTAGCCCCCATAACCTAACCATAACCATTATAGTAGAAACAGCAAAAGAGGTCTTAGATTAGCACAAATGGATCACTTCATAGCAGGTGGACATGAATGGGGAGGGGTGCTCAGATCGAATGACCTCACAGTAGAGGGACCATCCCTGACACTGACATGCTATGTTAGGACATGCTAAGCACAACACATAATGATCCAGGTCTGATAGACTCAAACCCTTTACACACCCTGTTCTTCGTACAGAAACACGATGGCAAATAATTATGTGCACTGATTAAAAAATGGCCATGAAGAATTAAGATATTCTTGTGAAAAATGAAACATGAAGTAAAAAAAAAACAGATAAAAGGGGACATTGAGTGAAATATGTATGAATTAAAGTGTTTTTATTAGGTTCAGGGTGGTTACTTTCACACAGAATACATTTGACAGTAGGCTTTGAAATGGATAATAATAGATGTTCTGAATAATAAGAGGTGGTGTAATGAAAGCTACTGATACTCATATTAGCTAGACACAATGCTTTCATGTGAAGAGAACTCTACATCACATTTGCACATTGCCACGTGTACAGGCACATGCGCGCACACAAACACACATAAACACACACACACACACACATAAACACACACACATGTAAATACACACACACATTAGTAAACCTACATATAGAAAATTATAATATCATTAGTGACCAGGTAGTAATGCTCTATACTTAATCATTGGCCATTGTCTTATGTTCACCTCTGAGTTATATGGCCAAATGCTCAAACCCATTTCACACATAACACCTGGTGAAGTTACGGAAACAATATTGGAATGTGAAGCTGTTCATATATTTGCACAGGCCGTGTTTATGATACACTACAGCTTACAGCTCATTTCAGCTCTACCACTTGGCTTCTCTAAAATAACCCATGAAGATATGATGCATGTCTTGAAGCACTTCTAATTGAAACCAAACCCTATGTAAAATAATGTAAAGTAAGCAAGGTTGTCCTTGTTTAATTAAGCAAAATCACTTGATGAAGGTGACACATTACTTTAAGTTTTTGTGTGACTACAAACTGACAGAGTTGTTCTTTCTTATTTCACATCTCTGCTACTTACACTAATAAGATAATAATGGCGCATTTATACAAAGCCATTCCTAAGGATTTTTTTGTTCAGTTATACTTAGGAAAAATGGACATTTCTATCAAACAAATACAAAACAACCTGGAGGCATCTTAAGCAGAATGTCTTGATTATCCTGATGGTATGTACTTACTGTAATAGGAATAGCACACCACTGTACACATGCAATTACAAAATTACCATTTAAAGGGCTCTTTTAAAGTTAAGCTTGCATCACAAATGATCACAAACTAGACCCAAGCAAAATAAATAAAACAGGTTAAAGAAGCATTCAGGATCATAGATATTCCAATGACATAGGAAAAGTTTCATTTTCATTTTATTTTCATAAACCTTTGGCAAGCTTGTGTTTGCTCATCCCAGAATTTCTCAGCCCATTCCATTATTTCTTAAGCACTGACTCACAAGCCATTGTCAATGATCCATTTTCTTAATGTTACATTGTCTTACTAGCCCTTCCATGCACAAACACAGGACATGCCGTTCTTCCTAACGGGACCCCTTTCCTTTCTGGGGACTTCGGTGACTAGTATGGCCTCATCTGATGATGAGCCCTTTTAATTTGATCAGGAGTGGCGATAAGGCATCGCCTCTTTAAGGCCTGTGCGTTTCACCGAGACCTTGATAATGAGCAGGAGGCACTTAGCCAACTGGGACCAGGCGAGGGAGGTTCACTCTGTCTTTCATCTCCTCTATCTGGGGATGAGTTGCTCTCCCAGGACACCACTCATCCTGCTAAAGATCACAGCCTCATGCCACACACCAGTACTTAAATTGGTGTTTACCGCACAAACATCAACATCAGATTTTCATGAAAGCTGTGATAACACCATAATAAGATGGTCTGATTTTTAGTATATTCCCCTAGACCTTGGGCCAAATCCAGTGTCATTTATGAATCTTGTTTTTTTTTTGTTCAATTAGACTTATGTTAATGGGGCTTTTTGTTGTTTCAAAGTGTAATGCATGCTTAATGGGTATGTTAATCCGTTATCGTTACCTAACCTAATCCAAGTTAGATTTCTCTGATGTTCCTGGACATCCAGGCCTGTGTTTATTGGTGAGTATCACTTTAAGCAGTTAGAGCCTGTCACACACATTCAAATACTTTAATTGGCTCTGATTTACATTGCTCTAAATTAACGGCATCTCCACTGCCGGGCACAAACAGGGGCCTCCCAGTAAATCACGAAGCCGTTAATAAGGCCACGTAAACAGTCGGCTGAGCGCAGAGAGGCTTTCCTGCGCTCCTCAGGAACTGACCAAGCCAGCGTGCCTCCCACTGCAAGCTAATATCCATGACACATTTGCGAGCACTAATTCATTTGTTTAATAAGAAGACTAGCAAACCCGTGCTGCTAACGGGGTGCATCAGGAGGAAGACAGGGAGGTCTTATTAATCCATAACTAATCAAAGGCCAGGGGAAGCAGCATCAAACAGGAATTTGTCACACTGGAATATTTGGCTTTGTGCTAAAGAATGCTAATAGTCAATGCAGTACAGCATTCTATTTACTCTTTCCTGGCAACATGAAACCTCCTTTGGACACAGAGAAAGCCCTTTAATGCATCAGTATTATTTAGGGACAAAATCATATTGTTTTCAGACACAACATCTTATCAAGTGTTCTTTATCGATTACTAACGCTACAGAAAGATGTTGAAGAGCAGAGAGAGAGAGAGAGAGAGAGAGAGAGAGAGAGAGAGGCAGTGGTAGCAGAAGGGTGAGGGAGTTCTGCTTTCATGTGAGAGGAATTTTAAAAGGTCTGAGTCTGTAAATGAGAGAAAATGAAAATGTAAGATATAGAAAAGTAAGATATAGTAAAGCTGTAAAACTATATATACTATAGTAAGACTGTAAAAGTAAGATTAAACAGTAAGATAAACCACTTAGTGCATGTGTGTTCTGTTTTTTTTCTGAGAGTTTCTTCTAAGAGTCTCAGAGAGGGGCAGCCTCATGTTCAAGTCTCGATGGGGAGAGGGCAAGAAAGCACATCTTTCTGCAGCTTTGTTTCCTAATAAATCTACCTTAATGATTTAGTGCATCACACACTAGGTTATGAAAATAATATTTCCTCATGGGGTTAGGTGATTATGAACCATTAAAGAGAGGAACATGTTTTGCCCATAGAATACATGGATGTTTCTGCATATATAGTAAGATATTAGCTGTTTTTCTCACGCCCTTAGTTTCGTGATGAGGCTGTTTAATACTGTGCCAGAGCTACAGCCATTAGAGCAACAAAAGAAAATGGCCCTGAACAACCACTTCAGAACAGGCAACCCTAAAGGTCAACGCCCCTCATATTTACGGTTTATGTGTAATACAATAACAAGTTATGGTTCAGTGGATTCACTCTCCTTCAAATATAATCATGACATATTGTCTATTCATCTAATTGCCACAAGTGCAATGAAATGATCGGGAAGGACTGACCAAATTGCCTAACAACAGAGTACAAATCTCTCTGCTCCAATGATTGGACATTAATGTGACAATACAACTCACCATGCTATATCCAAATGGGATAAAGTATACTTGAAAGGCATCATAAAAACATCATTAGTATTAAAGAGAAAATATGTACACAAGTCATATAACTACTCACTTTTAAATAGTAAATAGCATACACACTGTATGATGATTATTATAAGAATCCTACTGAATCAGTATCACACAAACAGGAAGAGAGACATTGTCATTCGTGTTGTAGTGTTGGACCAATGACCTATGGTCACTCACCCAGCATTGCATACAATGCAACTACAGTAAATCTCATTATCAAGTCTACATCATACCCAGTTGGAAATATGAACTCTGAATACAAACTGCTTTCATTTATGTGGCATAAACAATATCATGCCACTTCCCCAAAGTTTCTGTTCGTTTAGTATCTGTAGAGGGCATTGCATTAGTAGCTAATCTTTTTTGTTTGAACACAGCAGCACACCTTTTGGATTTGGGGCCTAATCTGCTCATAATAAAGTTCTAAATTTATATGTGAGGAAGTTATGCAAAGGATGGTAGAAGTTAATAGCATTTGCACTGCAATATCTGCAAAGATGGTAACGCCACTATACGGCAGGGGCGCGTGCTGCTGGGGTTATGAGCGAAAAGCCACAGCACACAGATCTGACAAATGTCAAGTACCACTGGATGGTAGAAAATACCCACGTCTCCATCTGACTTCTGGCCTGCCGCACCTATAAGGGCCTAACTCCCATAGTTAGGGAAATGTCCAATTCCCCCATCTGAACAAAAGCCATTATGAGCCCAAATAATTGACTTTCGAAAACCCGTTTCCTTAGCAACAGGACAAGTCATGGAAAAAAAGAAGAGTGAATGTTTGTTGGGGGTAGTAGGAGGGGGTGAGGGGAGAAGAGACGTGAACACACCTGTGTTGAGCTGGGTGTGGGGGATGGGTGCCATGTTGGGGATGTCTGATGGTTATTCTAGTTACTCACTGGAACTTATTTCAGGAGCTTTACTTATATTTCCTGAAAACACAGACAAATACACAAAAAAGTTTTACATGGACAAATTAAAAGTATCACTTTCAAAAGCTAATAACAGACGAAACGTGAAAAGTATTTTATATCTAATCAATTAAATGGTTGGAAAAACCTATCTACATAGTTTCATAACATGGTCCTCTCTGAGACAAGTGTGAGTCCTTCTAGAGGTGATTACAGTTCTCGTAGCTTCGGAGTCAGATGTCAGATTGCAAAATAGCTTCATAACTGCACTGGCCTTGTTCACAAGGCATTTCATTATGCATTAATTGTTTAGCAAATTGTTCTAATTGAACCAATTAAACTGATTATTAACCAAATGAAAGCTATTTATGAAAAGGAAAGAGGCTGCTTTTTGAGTAGCCTTGGAAATGATCCAGTGACTGGAGCGATAAGTGTAGTGTGATCAATTATGACTTGATGGGACTTGTGCTCTCATTAGTAATGAGATAATTAGCATGTGCTAACCTAATAAGGAGAAACATGAACATGTTACAACATAATCTTCTCTGGAGATTAAATACATAATATATATAGTTATTATTACTGATTTAAGCCTCAAATATAGCCCAGAAAGGTTGGCATGGTCTCTAACCGTTACATCTAACCGTTACAACTACCATTACATCTAATTAGCTCATTGTGGTTTACAGATACCATTTGCATCATATTTTTCTGACATTTTACATAGTTAAAAAAAGGAATAAATCACAAAAATACATACATTATTAAGAGTTAGTGCCATGCCACAGTAGTCTCAGAGCACTGGCTATATTTTTTAAGTGTATTTTTAATGAACTTTCAAGAATATTCAATATCTAGAAAGACTTTTAGCTTGTTGGAATTTAGTTTTAAATAATTTCATTTAAATAATTTATGCTAATGTAAAGTCTGATTGCCCAGGATAAGATACACTATATTGTCAAAAGTATGCGGCCACCTCTCCTAATTGTTGAGTTCATCTGTTTCAGCCACACCCACTGCTAACAGTAATATAAAATCAAGCATATACAGATGGAATCTCCATGTGCAAAAACAGCCTCGGTGATTTTAATCATTGCACTTTAATCATTGTCATATGAACTGACTACAGGTCAGTTCATGGAATTTCTGCCCTGTTAGAAATCTGCCACCGTAAACTGTAAGTGCTGTTATTGTGTCTAAGAGCAAGTGGTAGCACACATGGAGTGCATAAGAGTAAAGCATGTACAATTCACCTCCTCTTGCATCATTCACTACAGAGTTTCAAACTGCCTTTGTAAGCAACATCAGCACAAGAACTGTGCATTAGGAGCGCCATGACATGGGCTTCCATGGTCAAGCAGCTGCACACAAGCTGAAGATGACAATGCACAATGGCAGGTGTCAGCTGAAGATGTTTAAAGATGTGGCTACTGCACTCAGTAGCAGTAGAAACATGTCCTCTGTAGTGGTGAATCTCGCATCAATATCTGGCAATCTGATGGATGAATCTAGGTTTTGCAGATGCCAGGAGAAGTCTACCTAACAGAATACATAGTACCAAACAAATTTTGGTAGAGGAGGGATAATGGTCTGGGGCTGGGTATATTCCAATTAAGGACAATATTAATTCAACAGCATGCCAAGATGTTTTAGACAATTAAATGCTTTCAACTCGGTGGCAGCAGTTTGGGGAATACGCTTTATCTCTTCCAGCATGACTGTACTCCCTGTACACAAACTGAGGTCCATAAAGACATGGCTTGATCGGTGGAGAAACTTCACTGGCCTGGACAGAGACCTAACCTCAACCCCACTGAACACCTTTGGGATAAACTGGAATGTCAATTGAGAGTTAGGCATTCTTGTCCAACATCAGTGCCTGACCTCACAAATGCCCTTTTTGACTGAAAGAGCACAAATTTCAACAGACACACTCCTGTAGTCTTGTGGAAAGCCTGCCAGAAGCCCGGAGGCTGTTAAAGCTGCAAAAAAGGGTGAGGGCGGGGGAGGGGCCACTCCATATTACTGCACATGGAATGGGATATCGAACAAGCTCTTAGGGGTGTGATGGTCAGGAACCAACATACTTTAGGTCATATGGTGTATATAACACCATCAAAATGTTCATAATTCCAGGCAATATCACAATCATGCCATATGAATATGTAATGTCACGTTGCCTAGGTTTATGTACATAAAATGTTCCTCAAGATGCTGACAAAATTGCCAGTTCAGTAGAATATACCACAATGGAGTCTTTCTCATAAAACTATGGGTTTTATTTTATTTTATTTGACAAAAGCTGTGCGTCTCTCATGTGTCACCCACAGAACTGTAATTGCAATAAGGAGTAAAAAAAAGGAAAGATCAAATCAGGTATCCTCCATGCAGCAATTAGCAAAGCGCCATTACCGTGCACTAGTATCTGCTGAGACTGGCTTTGGCCAACACTTTGGCTGACACAGAAGTGGTTGATTAGCCAAGCTTAATTAGACACACTCCAATTTAAATGTGGAAATCTGACTTTGCTTTTAAAACTCATCTGGGACCAAGGATGGAGTGAATATGGGGGTGAATGGGGGTGTTCTGTGGCTCCCACTGATGTGAAAATGGACGGTGTGAGACAGAGGGACATACGATGTTCAGTATTTTGCATCTAATGACCTATTCAATAAGGGGTAAAAAACCTCACTGTCAAATCAGCAGTCTATAATTTCATATTGGAATAAACAGGAAGCAAAGGGGATATACTAAAAGGCACAAGTTTGATGCTTTAAGTGAAACATGTTGGCTTTGTATGTGTATTTAGGTTTAAAAGACGATTGGTCATTAAATATTAAAATGGTCTACTAGTGCTGCAGAACAACCAGCCATGAAGGAAAAAATAAAACGAACAAACTAGTGCTCTCATGGCAAATCAGAACTCCATTCCAATGCTTACACTAACATAAATATTTTAATGCCAAGTATGATATCATTTAACTATAATATTCACAGGAATCATATACAAGCCATTTGAGCATTACTGTGTTTATGTACTTAAACCTCCTTAATGAATCTCTGCAGGAGCTAAACCAACTCAGATAATACAGCTCAATAAATGAGCCCAATAAAAAGCATTTCATCTGTGGTGTCAACATGATTAATCGTTTACTACAAAGAATCTGAGACCTAGTCAAGGCAGCCATAGAAAAGGTATTTTGCATCTCAGCAGTACTGGCAACAAGACAAGCAGTTAAGTGAGCCAGGCCATGCAACAGTATGAATATTTAATTAATAATTAGTCATGTAATTCCTCCTCAGGAATTATTATCCCTAGAACTGGTTTGCGAATTTAATTATTAGCAGCCTTTTTGTTTCCATGTCCCCCTCATTACTGTCAGGATTGATGTAACATAAACTTCATTAAAAATTAAAGCAAGAGTCTTAATTACAAGGCTACCCTGACTGAAGTTAGAATTAGCCAACTCAGTGATGTGCAAATGAGAGCATTATTTAAGAAACATGCTGGAAGTAGTTATGCTAATTTAGAGGGTTCACAGTAGCAGACCTTTTCACTTGCAGTTGCATATTCATTAAACACACTATGCAAATTTAATGTAGCAGTCTTAGTAATGCCTTGTTAATTTATTCAGATTTATTGAGTACGACTTGTAAAAAGTACCAATTTAATTACTTGATCTCCTTGGGTAGGTAGTAGGATATGGCTAAGGTTTTTAAACTGTGTAAATCAGAATTATTGTGCTTTGATGGAGAAAAGGCGGATAAGAGCACACTGTTTTAATAGCCAGTCTTGAGAGAAATATTTGACTTGCTTAGGCGATGCACACTATGAAAAAATCACTTCTGCTCATCTCCTGGAGGAGGGAAATGATGGGGTAGGTGGAAGTTGTTTTGACTTCCTTTAATAAGTGCTATGTATGTTGAAGTATATTCCAATGACCTTACTTCAACAAGAACCAGCGAGATGATAGTCAGTGGAGAAGTCTGAGTCTCATTATTATGTTTAATAGATGTACAGAAATACAATGGGAAGAAGACCAAATCTTTTGAAGAATTAAATGAAATTATCCATATTAAAATAATGCCATGGATAGATGGCTGGGCTGGCAGATTAAACCAACACAGTTTCCTAAAGCTGTTTTCTAAAAACAATCCTCCTCAAATGTAATTACCAAACACCAAACCACCCAGTACATCTGAAACACTATAAACACAAATAATATCAAACTTGCAGGAAAAAAAAACATCTACAGTCACCAAAGAGCCAGGATTCAGGTACACATTTCTTTTTCTCTCCAACATCGCGTGTTCATTTCCCTATCTGTGCAAACATCCCCTGGGAGACAAACAAATCCAGCATGTTGTGATAGAAGGCTGAGTCCCTGTGACAGATTTCCTCTGGATTTACACGGGCTTTTGGCTTGGGGGTGTCACTGAGCTGATGACTGCCACGTCGAAAGAAAACACCCAGTGAAACACACAAATTTTATCTTCCTTCTTCTCAAACAAAGAAATGTGGCCTTCGTTCACAATTTGCCAACTGCTGCTGCAAAGCAGATGTTACAGAGAGACGTCGCTGTCTTCGTGGATCCACTGCTCCCAGATCTGATTACGTTAAACTTGTCTTCTCAGATCTCCACGCCGTGGCCTGGCGTTAATGACTGGATGCCGGTCTCTAGGGACGGCATGGCTCAGGGGCCTGTGGAGCTGGAAAACATCCCCAGGACTGTGGGCTAGCAGAGCTCAAAGAGCCCGAGTGTGAGAACACAGCCTGGAGTGGATCCACACCACTAGGAAGAGAGTGCTGGCCACGGCTCTGAGACACTCTCCCACCCCAGGATCTAATTACTGACTTCCATCACTCATATCCTTGCTCTTTCCTCCAGGGGAAACCCCATGGGCCTCCACACTCCAACCCCACACAAAGTGCACTGACACTGGGGGAAAGAGAACACCTTCCAACTCTGATGAGACATGAACCTCCTGGACTTGTCTCAGTTTCATATCAGGAACTGTACAAGGCAACCTCAGAGATGTCAAAAACAAAGCAGACAAAAATGTGTATTGACCAAAAACAACTAATTAACTAGCATGGGAATATATTGTGTTTATGCAAAATGCACAATCAAAGAACATCTTGTTTGGTATGATGTGTATTTGCATGAAGAGGACAAATTCAAATACAGACATCAGATATTTATAGAAACATAATCTTGTTAACAGATATATGAACATTTACTGTGTATTTTTATTGTGAAAATAAATGCTGCACTTTTTTTTATTTAATAAAAGGAAATGTATAGTTTTTTTTGCAGAAAACAAGGTTCTCCATGCAAACACAGACTATTCATGTGTCATAAAAGGGTTCCAGCGTATGAATATGCATCTTGTCTTATTAGATAAATTATCTATGCAAAGTCCTCAGAGATTCCAGTATAGTAAATCATCCTGATCCACCCACATACTAAATCATTTCTCAGCCATTTGTAATATATTTACTTTATATAGTATCTAATAAAATTAATTTCTAAATTTCAAATGTACTCCAATTTAGATATTTCATATAACTATAGACATTGTCATGGCGAATCGATGAGGACAAGTGCACTTAATTTTAATTAAAATCATCACAGAGAACATGTGTGTGTGTGTGTGTGTGTGTGTGTGAGAGAGAGAGAGAGAGAGAGAGAGAGAGAGAGAATAAGAGAGAGAGAGAAAGGGGGCAGTTAGAGAAAGACAACCCGGGAAAGACAACTCAGTCCTCTTTTAAAGGCTCTGAAGACTTCTTTCACTCTTTTCTTTTTTTTAGGTTCTAAAAGCTTAATATGAACAGCAAGACTCTCACAAATGGCTCCATCTGCAGTATCTTTAACATTTTCTATATCAGATTCTAATCACAAGGTGCAGTAGCAGCCCCACAAATTATAGCACAACATTCATAAAAATGAAAGAAAAATGTATGTCTGCTGTCTTTCTCAGAATGTTCTTGACATATACATACATCCAACAGGACGTCCAAATGTGCTATATATAGTGTCATATTCCCCACTATTAATGATCTATTTTAAAGGGGACGAGGCACATGTAACGGCCACCGAGTGGCCTGGAGGTGTGACAGCCTAGAGGGTTGGACTTCCAGCCTCTCTCTGGCTGGCTCACTAACCCAAGTGCCTGTAATTACCCCAGTGCAATGAATAATAGCATTCCCACAAGCCCCGCAATGCTTTGATAGAGATGAGATTAGCTTAATTAAGTCCATGGGCTGGGCTAGGCCTCTGAATCTCATCATCCGGCCCCTCCAATCACCTCCACACCAGCAGCCCATCTGCCAGCACTCGCTCCACTCACCAGCTCCTTAGTTTCACACAGTAGCTATGCTAACATAGCACAACTTGCACAACTCAGCCCTTTACGGCCAACCATAAAGAACTGTCTTCCATTCATACACCTAAACTGTGGCATTTTTAAGATTTTCAACATGATTCATCACACAATTCATCACAATTCATCATTCATTAAATTATGGTCAGAAAAGTGCAAAATTTCAGCATTACTGATAAAGGCTTAAACCTTACCTTTATGCTAGTTCTGGCCAAGTCAGACCAGGCTAGTAATACATCAAATGACAACAACTTCAAACTGAGTCAGGGCATTGTTTAATAATGCCAAAGTCATGGAACTCTCTGTGTAAATTTCCATATGCTGAAATTTGACTGAAATTAGCATCAAATTGGATGGATCAAAGAAAAAATCAAAGGAGAGCATTGCCTCTCTATTGCACCATGGCACTCTGCATTGCACAGAAGCTCCCTCAGGGTCTGCCTGTTAAACTAGGGGATTAGTGAGGGCCCATTAAAGATTTAAGAGGTGGGTTTAGTTTATTGTCCCAAACTAACAACTGTCAGTGACATGGATATTCCCATCCCTCATTCAACTAAGCAGACTGTCAATAATTTGAGAAGAGAAGTGTTTATACGGTCATAAATAATGTACACTTGTGCTTCATGCTTAAATTGAATAATTGTTATTGTTTATGTCTGATTCTGGGCACTTATTCCCAAGAGAGCTCTCAACTAAATGGCAAATAAAATATCTATTTATATTGTTCTAATATTACAACCAAACAACATCAGGTTTGTAACTCTGTATGTTAATCCATATAATTTAAGAACAAAGAAAAGATCTTTAGCACTGATTTAACAATAAAGTTTTAACACAAAGAAGCAATCAGCAGTGATGCTCATCCTTTCATTTTGTTTGTTGGTGATTTTAGTGTGACTTTTAGTTAATTAACCACAGAAGAATCATCCATTATCATGACCTTGCTGTAGCAAAAGCTACAGAGTAAAGTCAACTTCGACTGCACCATGGCATCTCACATGTGTAACTAGACTTGGTATGTTTAAGATCGTTTAAGCACCTCTCATTAGAAATATCAACATTAGATTACTCACACTAATGTGTTTACCCCCTGAGGCACTCCATTTTTACCGACAACAAATCATTTTTGTCAAAACTGACAAACACACCCTGGGCAGAGAGAGACGGAGGAGTGTACGCAGGGTGTTGGCAGCGGCAGCTGTTCCATCGACTATTCCGCCGTCCAGGAAGTTTGCACAAAACGCCGGAGTGAGCGAGCGCCCTGCGTGTCCCCATTTTGACTTTCACACAGACGCTGTGTCCACACAAGAGCTGGGGGAGAGACACGTTACAGCCTGGCAGAAGACTGTTTGAGAGCCATTCATCAAAGCAGACAGCAGATTAATTAAGCCCGAAGTCTGATTTATCCCCATCTAGGTGCATTGCCTGCCTCAGGTGAGGTCTTTAAAGGTGTGGGTTCAGCATTAACAATGGTATTACAGAACATTGTCAGGGAAGAAACAGTGTTAATAGCCTAAAATGGATTGGGCTCGATTTAAAATTCACAAACACCCAACATATTGCCTGACATGTCACATTAAACCAATGTTCCATTAAATTGTTCAGGCTGTTTGAATACCATTGAGTTCACTGATAAATAACAAAACACTGTTTAAGCTGAACTGAACATTCACTGATAAAATATAGACAATCACGTATAAGAGGAAACATTTACTCCCATTAGCAATTAGCTTACAATACACCAGCCACTTCAATAAGTCAAGCTCATTTTCAAAGCAAACACAACTAAAAGGCTTTAAACACATATCTGTGTATTCGTACACATGTACAAACAGTGCAATATTAAAATGATTGATAAATCTTGGCCTCCTCTGGCTCACTGTGTATATCTTTATCATTGTCAACTTTCCCATTGGCATAAGTATACAGAAGCCCAGATATATATCACCTCTCTAAACAGCTATCATATCAGCCAAGATTGATACCTACAGTCTGAACTCTGAGGAGGGGTAATGGGTTTGCATTGCAGGCCCATTTTTCCTCCAGATGAATCCAGAGTAAAATGGTCCCTGCTTCCCCTTTGTACACATAAACATTATGCATAAAACACACACACACACACACACACACAGGCGAATATACACACCCTCGTGCTCACGCGCACATGCACAAACACACACACACACATTCACCGATGTGCACAAATTTTAATGAGTTCATTAGCCCATTGTATCCTCTCCCTCATCTGAGCAGGTCAAGCTTGTGATGAATGGTGTGTGTGGTGTGTAGCTTGGGGGTAGGATTTCAAGAGGCAGAGGGGGACAGAGAGAAAGACGAAAACAGAGGGCCCAGGCGTGGATAGCGGCAAGAAAAATAAGAAAGCATGGGTGGAGGGGAGGGTAAAGAACAAGGTGTCTGCCTCACCAGAGACTTCTTTCCCCTCTGAATGCAGCATCCCAGAGACATTAGGAATTTAATGTGCTATTATTCTCCATTGCCCCCCTAAGCTTTCAACATCTGTCCTGTGGGTCTGTGCAGTAATAGACATGGGCTTTAGGACCTGGTTCTCTGACGAGACACAGCATGGACAAGGGCCCTTGACACGGCAGCGGCTTAATCTGCAACGCCTTCTACAAAATTGACATTGTCTAGAGAGTAAAGCAATCACCAGAACTGGTATTACAGAGCATTTATGTTTGAGCTGGGCTTGCAGACAGACAAATCTTGACCTTTCCAAGGAACCCCTGTCGCCGTATTACATTCTCCTGCTGGCGTCTTTCTAAACTTCCTTGAAGAATTATGTTTGTCATTGGAGTTGGCTTTCCTCAAGGTTGTCTGTGGGTTTAAATTCATGGCAAGCAATCTGTTTCTCTTAATACCACTGTGGATTTGGGGACAAAAAGAAAGAGAGAAAAGAAAGACAAAAACACTAGAGTGGCGGATATATTCTAGCACTTGAAAAATGGTGAGAGACATTTTCTCTCAAAGAGACATCTCTGGACAGCTCTGGTTCCACAGAGTGATTTAGGTATTTGAGGTTGCACTTTCTTGGTTGTCCAGTACAGAAAGTGGCAGAGTGACCAAAGGCGTAAAACCAGATAGTGACCACCAGCTTTTACTGTTATACCATCGATCTACCACCAGCATTATCTCATGATCCAGCCCATGACCAAATGCCTGATTTAGCGTGAAAGCCTCCACTACCACTATAGAATGTAACCACACAACCTTAATACACTTGTATAATCCACATTACAGTATAGGCTAGCAAATGTCAAATGTGGTAAATGAGTCAGTGCCCACTTATGTACAATAGGAGATTAGCTACTGGGAGGAGCAGACGGACCGGCTGTTCGTCGTTAGCAGCGCTGCTGTAATGAGCTGCTGTCCGGCTCCATAGCTCACCTTTGTAGTGTCACTGTCACTTACGGCAGCGCGTGTGAATGCTCCATCATATGCTGTAGCTACGAGACGCCACTGATCACGAGGGATTTGCCGAACAGCCATTCATATTTATAAGTTCAGACGATCTCGGTGTTGAAGGAAGGAGGCCATTAACGCCATCAAACGACGCAATTTACAGCAAACAGTCTTAAAGAGATAAATGTGCTGCTTTCACTCATTTACCCTTTGATCCAGCGCGTGTTTCTTAAACACAGGAGCTGCATAAGTAGTCATTAGACTGGCCATGAGATAGGTGACTGACAGTAATCCCCGCATTTGGGGAATAATATAGGCCAGTGTATTACTTTTAATAATATTAATTAGGAATTTCTATTTCATGATTATACGCTGTAATAGCAGTGTCGCCACATATGTTTTTATAATTTTAATTAAGAGTATTACGAAATTAAACTATATATTTCCCACATTTCTCTCCGATCTGTATGTGACTGGCAGAATTCTGATAGAATACGTCTCTTTGGATATTAATATTGTCGAATCTAAATAAATAAATGATTTTTAGCCAGACATAATGTCCTCATTTAAACAGGCAGCTAAAATCATACGTTGGCGAACTTTTGATACAAGCCATGCAAAAAGAGAAATCAATTACAACGTATTAAATCCAGTCTAAAGATAGATACATCAGATTTAAATAATCAGAATTCCCTCTAGTCGCTAATAAATATAGTTAAAACCCCTAAAACCATACGATACATTAAATACATGATCGTGAACATTTTTCAGAATGCAACGTCCAACTTCAGTTACATTTGCTTTGTAGAAATTCTGCAAAACAAAAATGTGTTATCAACAACTACCATCAAAAAATTGCAATCCAAATAATGATGTAAGGTCTGTTAACAGGGAGCAGCAACTGAGGCAGGAAAACAGGAGCAACCCTCTGCTCCTCTTTTGTTTTCCCCCAAAACAACACATCTCTTCGGTAAGACAGAAGGGGGGAGGGAGGGCATATCTAAACAGTTAGCAGATGGCTAAAGCCTATGTCTTTAAGCGCTGTTTCTCTGCATCAATTAAAAGTTTCTGGCTGTTATTTCTCTCCCCGAGTGCAGATTGCAAACAACACAAGAGGTCAAATATCTGCGAGGGAGAACGAGGGAGAGCAGCGCCTGTTCCGCCGGGCTGGGTCTGTCTCAGCTGGTGCCGAACGGGACGGCTATTCACCTGAACGGGCGTCCGTAATCACCCAGCACCTATGTGAATAATTAGTGCAATAATTACCGGCCTTTAAAAGAGGCTGTGCGTTGCCCTTTCGCACTACGCCATCAAGGATAACAGGTGTTGCCAGTGCCTGGAAGGGACAGAGATTAAAGATTATTTCACTATCCGGTGTCGCCTTCGGGCTATAGCCATCTCCCGCCTTCTCCTTTCAGTCACAGAGCCGGGGCGCGCGAGGGCCCATTTCGTTCCAACGTGGCGGTTTAGGCAGCCGGGAGTTTGACAGAATGAATACTGTTTAATCTGGGAGAGTTGACATGTCCTTGAGATTCCTGGACACTGAGTGTCCACATCACAAATAGTCACGTGAAGGTTGTTGTTGGTTTTTTTCCCCCTCTTCACTTTACCCTACCGCTAATGAGGTGTTATGTACCACACTGAAGAGAAGAACATTAAAACATTTGTAGTTACATGAAGGGCAGGGGGACCGAGGGAAAATGCAAAAACATAATAATACGAACATTTAATTCCTCTTTTACTGTATGATAATTTAGGCAAAGGTGATTCTGCTTCTTCCTATTGTCTCTATCCTAAAATGCATGTTGTTTTAGCCGATCACTGTATCTGCAATATTATTTTAGCAGATCAGTGGCTTTGAAATGAGGATAGCTAGTTGTTTTTATTTTGACCAAATATAATGAGTGGACCACTCTCAATGAGCTTTCTGATGGAAGCATCTTAACACCTTAATCAATGAAGCCAGAGAGCCTGAGGCTGTTTGTGCTTGATGGAATTACTTAAAGACTTGTCAAGATGCCATCACCACTCCTCCAGTTTCTGGCTCCTTCCCTGTTTGTTATTCTGCCTTGGTGTGGGTTTTAAGAATTACTACAGCAGGTGTGATGGATCTGAATAGACAGATTTGTTCGCATTTAAAGAGTGGTTTTATTTTCATGAATTAATGAGCCATTACCCATTATAAGATCACAGATATAACTCACTGCATTAAGATATTTTCTTAATGTAAAACCAATTTTTTGGTGAGCATAAACTGGCTATTTATGAATTATTAATCATCAAATGCAATGACAAATCATATGAATACAAGTGTGTTAGGGTCAACATTTATGCATGTTTTCAATCAAAATTTTCACAAGAGATTGTGACATTGCATTTCCTCCACAGTCAATACACAGATAACTCAGTCTGAAAGAACAAGGCAGACACAGTGTTCTTTGTTATTATTATGTCTTCTCATTCGTCACCGAGAGCACAACAAAGAGCCCTGTTACTTACAATTTAAATAAGGCTTTGTGTGTCACTTTGTGTGACAAGTTGATGTATCCATTCAACGGTGGGCAGACTATGTGCATGTCTATGCAAAATCAAGATGAATGAGAGGAGTCACAGACAGTGGTTGATTAAGATGCCAGCGAGTGCACTCAATCTTTCATGGTATCCTGTTGTCTTATGATATCTTATCATTAGTTTCCCTGACAGTGATTTAGCAGTCAGTATTCCACTGCATTGCCTTTAAATGTAACCTTCTTTCAGGAGTGGCTGCCATTTGTCACCTCGAAACTGTCAAACACAAGGGCTGCGTGGCCAAATTGCACACCTCCAAGCATGGCTCCGCGCCCTGACACAGGTATGTAGAATCAGGATGGAGGACACACACACATATGCATCCATAACATTTAACCGGTCACAGAGGATAACGGAGTCACTGCTGAAACATTACCTGCCCTAATTTCTTTGGGGAGAAAGGGACCCCACTTCTGCTGCCAAGCTGCATTCCCTCTGTCCCCCCCTCTCCCCTTTGTTCTTTTGCCACTTCAGGTCATAGCCTTGTGATTGTTAAATAAAACCCAGGGCCAGGTCAGTAGGAATGCTGGGGGACCAGAGGAAAGCGTGCCGCCCTGGGCACGCGCTCTCTAGCTCTCTCTGGAAGCTCACAACCACTGCAGAAAGTCACTATCCATCTCCGGCACAACACCACCGATACATTCTGTAAAAGGGAGGACTTTGTGCTAAGAGCCAGTTTGCAGGTAACTCTCTGTCGTTGCCTCTCTGCTGTTTAGGGCTCCTCCAGCACTCAAGATACTATGCCAGCAAAATACAAGGCCTCTAGTCTCCCTTGAAGACATGGAAGATGTGTTTGATGTCCTCACAGCCGGAGCCAAGGCCCGTGGTTGTCTTCTTTGAGCTATGCTTTGGAGAAAATGTCTCCAGTGGTAACAGTTAAGACTGCCTTTTTACCTTCCTTTCTCTTTTGGAACTTTCTCAATCCATATTTTGAATAATGTAACTCTTTCAAAGGAAATTCCTTGCTGATGCCCCTTGATAGTACTTTGAAGCTATTTTCTAGTTGCTGATTTTGCCTGGCTACTTTCCACAAGCAAAGAGCCCTTGTGGGCAAGGGGGAAATGCTAGCTGCAAGATACGGTGACCTAATTCCAAAGACCTTTTACACTGCAGTATGTTTACAGGAAGGGATACATGTGTCCATGTGGAAGATGTAAGTAATTACCTACTCACAACAGGTTTCCTTTCCCTCTGAATGTTACTACAAAATTTGCCAGGAATTTAAGTGATATTTATTAAATAACTACGTGAGATATGAAAAAAGAGAGAAATGACTAATAGTAGACTAAATGACCGATTTCCCTTATATTTACAAATATCAAGTGGACATGTTTTAAAAATATATAGCGTCGATAATTTTGACTCTAGAACCAGTACTACAGACAACGTACAATGTAGTGCAACACTCATGACGCAGTACATGTGAATGAGCTACACACATCTACATGCAGTGAAATGAGCATCATCCTCTGGGTCACGCAACAGAAAAGCATTTCAGCACAAATGCTGGAAATCTGATTAGAAAGAGAATCCTCAAGCACTTTAAGAGAAGTTTTAAGAGAATTTGGTACTAAAGGCGTCTGCTTACCATTGGATTGCGCACAGACTATAAAGACATTGTGATAAATATGTATGTTAAAGACTAAGAAAATATCCTCTATAGATGCCCAAATTCACTGACTGTGGCAGGATGCTCCAGTTTTCACCGTGAGCAAGGTTAATCAGTCAAAGGACTGACAGCCCAGTGAGAGCACAGACATTATTCCACAGCTAAAAGAACGGATTCTGCCTCAGGTGGAACCTTCAACTACAGCAAACGTCAGTTTTGAATCTTGCCCGAGTAAAGTTTTTTTTGCTGCAGAGATGTACTATGTTTGCCTTTCAATTCAATTAGTTTACAAAAGACCTTGAAATGTATTAAACCAATGCTATCCATTATAAAATGACACACGTTTACCTTCCCATAAGATGCGGCATAGAAGGGGAGCAGCAAATTGCCATTTCTACTAGCTTGGAATGACAGCCTGTGTGAGAGGATGCACACACATCCACGTTTGTTCTCACGAGAGAATGCTCTAGGAAAAGACCCGGTGCTTAAAAAGAAACAATTCTCAGCTTGTTACCAGTATAAAGCTGTTTTGAAAACAATATTTAAACATACCAGAGCCAGTAACAACAAAGCTTAGCATCTGAAACAAACATAACATGTAAAGAAACACACAGCATTACCTCCTTTCTAACATATTCTAATGGACAAAGAATCCATTTATGGTCTCTTCTCCTTAGCCATGTGCTCTATCATTTCATCTAATTTGCCTAACAATAAAAAGGCCAATTAAAGCATAACTGCATTACTTTGTTAATAAAGCAGACAGACTGACTCTGGGGAACACTTCACTGGTAGTTAATTATGCGCAGTGGTAGTCCCAGATCCACCAAGCAAATGTGGAGCTATAAAAGCGTTATAGTCCTGCCAATTTCAACTCCAGCCATATATGCAGCTAAAGCCAATGGTTGTGCATATTGCTAAAGACAGGGACAGTCTGTCTGAAGAAAACCCAACCCTGTGCATTTCTACAGCTACGCATGAGAACCGCAGTAGGTCCGTCTGTGAGCTGCCAACTGCACAACGGAACACCACACACACTCTTACAAAAGACACCAGGGTTCAAAGGGGTCATTCTAAGGTCATGGCCAGGCTGTGGTAAGTGTGTACACAATACATACTCAAACAGTCCAGAACACTATGAACTCTCAACTAAAAACCAAGTGAATACATACAAAAGGCCTTAACTCTGCTCTTCTTTTGCTAAACTATTCACTACTGCACTCGTTGGCTCTGCGTGATGCTGTCTGCCATTAACGCGAGACGTTGAGGTACTGAGTCTGTCATTATAGAGGAGGCTTGACCCTGACTGGTGCAGGCATCTGTCTTGCCATGTCTATATCCTCATAAAGGGAACCGGAGTCGCTTGTGAATAGGGGCTTATAGCAGGACGTTGACATTTTGTCAATACTATATTGGCATTCCACTTAACCGCTGAGGCAGAAGCATCATTTTCTTGTTGTGAGGTAGTAAATGGGCTGTTTGCACTGCAGTTCTCACCAGCTGACATTCCAGTTATGTACACACTGGCATGTCATTTACAGCTCTAAATCCACTGACTAATTTTATGGACTTCCACTTCATGCTATTCCTCCTATTCCAGTGATGTTGCTAAAAAGAATGCAAAGCTTATGCTAACACTAGACTAAATCCTATATGAAATATGTCTGTGAAATATTCTGACTGAAGTCTGAATCCACTTTAAATAAAGCAAGATGGTCATCAGCAATCAGTAATACAACATTTAATAAAGAAAGTCACTAATATTTAAAACTAGACACTGAAATAAAATGCTTAATTTCTCTGTTTTGCTGTCACTACTGAAAAACAAACATGACATTTTGAAATGAATGTCCTGTTTTTGCACCTGATCTCTAAATTAGGCTGTCTCTGCTAGTTCCCTCTCCTTTTTAAATACTGTTATATTAACTCAGTGGCCCATAACTAGGGCTACCCAGTTGTACAGTTGTGGGTTGCCAATGACTGTCATTCTTACCCATTAAGATCAGTTATATCCCTGTGTCATGGAGCACAGCTAGAGAGCCATCTGTGACAAATGATGCTTGAAAAGCACCCAGATCTGTCACTGTTAAGAACCTGGCTTCAAGCACGCTGGGGTGACTTCATTTCCAAGGGTTAATATGACATGCCCTTTCCAAAACGCCAGGACTTTAAGCATATCTGGCTGTCATTCAGAAACCTTGGGTCTTTGCTGAGGTGATCGATGAAAGAGGTTGATATATATATATATATGTGTGACACTGACATACACATTTTGATGTGATTATTCTTTCTGCCCCATTATTCAGCGAGAGCATGTCATCCATTAGGGCCTCTTAAACTGTGGGGCTCTAGTTATCAGTCTGCTCTGATGGCATTCAATCAAATAGTAATGCTTTCTTATTTTCTAAAGGGGTGACTTTTTTATTGTTATTTAGTTTGAGTGAATACTGTTGAGCTTAAAAAATACTTTCCTTTGGACAATACATATGATGCTCAAAGCAAACTTACATTATATATTTTATGGGTGTAACAGTACACAAAATTGATGGTTCAGTTCACACCTCTGTTTGGACCAATGCGGTTCGGTACAAATCCGTTAAGAGTCTGGGTTTCCTTCTGTCATTTTATTTTGAACAGATAATTGTTCAGGTTATTATTATGCACTAAAATGTGAACTTTGAACATATACTCTAACATAGGTCATATTTTATCTAGGCTGAAAAGCAGCTCTTACAAAGTAGAAAATAGAATACAACAAAAAAAGTTTTGTGTGTTTTTAATTTTAATTTATATTTAAATAAAGCTTAATTCAAAGTCTCCCCCCCAAATAGGAATCCAGCCTTGGTAGTAGGTAGGGATACCTGGTACTGCCAGTAGCATTCTGCAGATAGCATATTCAGGTAGCATAGTTGCAACTTTACTAATTTCATTATAACAAGGTTTTTCTTCAGAACAATTTGTCCACTTTGTGACATGCCAATTGCTTCAGCGATGGTTTTAGTCTGATTTCGCATCTAGAGTTACTAAATTAGTAGTTTAGTAATAAAGGAGGTTTTTGGATTAGCTCTAGATATCTGCACATCTGGGTGATGCGTTAGAATGTTTGAAGTGTTTCTACAAACATACCCCATAACTGTCGCACAGCGCCGACAACCCGTCCTGGTTCGGTCTGCAACCCGCTCTCACTAGCTGTTGTAGTTCACAGGGAACCCAAAATATAGTTACAATAATAAGAGTTACAGTTAGCATGGCCGGCTTAGCAACAGTGTACAGCTAAAGCTTCCGGGAGCAACTCGCGTTTGAACATCGGTTCTGCATTACGTTCATTGGTCTTCGCACGCTCCTATAGGATGGAACTGCAGAACCGTGCTCTCCGTACCGTGACGGTCCGGTACGAATGCGTGTACCGTTACACCCCTAATAATATATCTATTGTGTGTGTGTGTGTGTGCATGCTATTTAATATGTGACCTGTCAGAGCTTGTTAGGTTTATGACTTTTCTCTTTCCAGTCAACTTTTTCATATTATTTCTGTCTAAAGCTCAGGGAATAGTGTCTGGAGAAAGTCTATCCTCTCTGAAAAAGCAGAACTATTGTCTTTGAGCAGCCACATAAAAGGCGAGACTCTGCGAGCCACTTCAGCACGGTGGAATAGCCTGCAGGGATTTACCCAGAGAGCACAGTCTCGGCAACATCTGATGCTGTCACGCACACAGCACAAACTCCCAGTTTATGTGGGAATTATAAGCAAATAGTTATTATTTTCACAAAATTGAGTATTTCCATTCTAACTAGGACTAGAGATGATAAAATATTGAAAAATCCATTAAACATTAAATTTTGAATACTTGCTACATCTGTCTCTAGCTAATTGAGTTGCTACTAAGAATGTTAGGGCTCAGGAGAATAATTTGTCGGTGCAAAAACATCGAATGGTCCAATTTATTGCTTGCTGCAGGCTGCAAAGTTCCAACAGTCTTTGATCAACCTTTTTAGGTCAGTATGACTTGAAATACAGAGAGAGGTCTCAGAAAACCAGAGAGAAAAGATTGTCTTTTTTTCCACAAAGAAAGGAATAAGAATTCCTGTGGTCATGCACTGTTTGGATATGAGGGATCTGACAAAGTCTTCAAGAGGCTAAAACATTAGGATGGGGTTGAAATAGAGCGAAACCACCTCTGCTGTTTATTTGCCGTTATTGTTATATTGATTAATAGAAATTATGACAGCAAGAGATAGAATAGCCATAAGCTTAGTTGCCTCACAATCAGTTTGTCATGCAATTTCAATCTGCTGGTCAATATCAATAGATGTTCCTCAACCAAAGTTCAAACAAATGGTTTGTGTATATAACTAGAGAACCTCATCCCAAACTATAGAAACGTGAACTGTGAGTCAGGAGACAGTGTGTTTGTTGATGTCATAACAGCACATGCAAAGCAACGATTGTCCCAAATAGAGATAAAAGAGACATCTTGTTTGAATATACAAGTATCTTAACTTTGCCATTTGTGGTACAGTGTGCTTTTAATTTAGTGATGAACCAATTTTATGAATGTTGATTTCAAATTATGATAAAGTGTCATTATGCATACTTCATCTATTTTGTGAGTTCACCACTTATGAAAAATATAATGCCACATTTTTCACTTTTCACATTTTCAGTCTTCCTACAAAGCATTGAGAGTGCCTATGTTAAGTGTAGGTTTCAGTAAAATGCTGTATATGTCTCTCTGTAAACAATAATATTTAATTTTATAAGTGGTTTGAAAGGGTCCTATTTTAGGTTTTAATATGTCTACAAATTCATTCATTTTTGAGTGGAAAAGTTTGTTTATTGTTTCTCTTTCTCTCACTATTCCTGCCGCTAGCGTCTGGTTAACCTTGTCAGGGTTAGGAGCTGCTAGCTTTGGGCTGGCCGTCCTGCGTCTGTCCACATACCATCCGTTACATCAGAGAAAGATCTCAGGCTGCAAGGCTGGAACGTTTAATTCCATGGGCCGTAAACGAGGGGAAAAACTAAAGTGAAAAGTGCTGATTCGGTGCAGGAGAGCAGCAAGAGTGTCCTGCTCTCCATGAGAGTGGAGCCAGGCACAGCCGTCTGTGTGCCAAGGCAGGTGTCTTTTAGGGGCAAACACTGCTATTATTCTGCTTTATGGTCTCGGGTTAAAATACTACACGGCACTCGCTCTTTAACAACTAGTGAACGTCTCCCCGGCTTAACAGGGTTGCGCTTCATCTCAGCAGTAAAACCTAGAGGTTTATAGTCCAGGATGGCTGTGTAAATTAAACTGAGATTCACCTTCACTTACATTTGGTGTCAGGGTAGGAGAAATGAGCTGGGGCCGCAGTCACCCGGCCCTCTGAGGCACGCGGAGATCAGTGATCCGGCCAGCTGCCCCGTGGGCACTGGACATAATTAGGAAACATCAGGCATGAACTTGGCATATGCTGCTGGCCACTAGTTCTGCGCAACTTGCCATGTTTACCAGCTAATGTTAATTAACCCGAGTGGCTTCAGCAGAGCGTCGGCCCTGTTTGTCCTGATAGGGGTGGTGTTCCATCACAGTTCAGGGGCTGATTTTTAATTCAGTGGTTGAAGTCAGTTAACAAAAACACATCTTAGTGTGACAAAAATTTATAGATTAAATATGCTCTCTGTATCATGAATTAATTATGAACTGAACAGAATCTAGAGTAACCCCCACATGTGCAGTATATACAAGTTGTGATTACTCCCAAATACATGCTTGCAATGTATTTGAAAATCTAAAAAGGGATTGTTGACTTTTAAAAATTCATTTCTGTAATACCATCTTATAAACTCCAACAATAAAGCATGTGAACACAAAAACGTAGAATGAAGAATGGGCGTTAATGTACTTAAAAGAAGCCATGTGCTTTGAAGCCCACCAGTAATTATGAACAGGACCATATGAGAATTCTCTGAGGATGGGTAATGTGAGCAGGAAACGTATATTTCTTTGCAACAAGGTTAGATATGGAGAGAGGCATTTAGAGGAAATTTGTGGTGATGCATTAATTAGGCAGGAAGCTAAAAGAAGGTTGTTCCCTTTGGGTGTTGCCTTACACACAATCCCACAGAGACAGAACAGGTTAAAACACCTGCTAGTACTGAATACAATGCACCAAACCCTTCCATACACAATGGACTCTTTTTACATTCACATTAAACATACAGGTATAAAAATCAACATAAAATTATTAAAATCTTTATCTTACAATAGAATTTAAAACCACTAACCTTACTGGACCACAGATCCAAAATAGATAACTGAGGTTCAAACAGAGAAAAGAGAACACTTTAACTATGGCTTTAACAAAGCGCAACACTGACATGCCAAGGCACAGGGAACCGATGAGCATGTTGTGGCAATGGAGATGTTCCAAGGCACACGTTTGCCAGAAGACCTGATCCCCGTGCCAAAGCCACGACCAGCGTAACAGAACGTGGAGGGCTGGGCCTGCCACGTTACGCCCCAGGGGCAGCGAAAGTGTTCAGCGAGGGCGGCCCAGCCATACGTCACAGAGGTAATGATCTCCGCCTGCAGGCGGGGTGAGGGCGGCAGCTCTGTGGAGGCAGCAGCAGGCCTCCAGACGCGGCGTGCCGTCCACACCATCCCACCGCCTGATGGATGGGCTGTGCAGCTCAGCCACATTAGTGGCAGAGTGTTCAGTGCGCATCATAACAGAGTTCAACACACGGGCCAGCACATCGCTTCTGTCATGGGCCAGTGCAGGACACCTTGGTTACGTGTTCCGATGGAGGCAAACAGGAATCAATCTGAAGGGGATGAGTGGATGAATGGTGATGGGTGGATGAAAGGGGATGGGTGGATGAAAGGGGATGGGTGGATGAAGGGTGATGAGTGGATGAAAGGGGATGGGTGGATGAAGGGTGATGGGTGGATGAAAGTTTGACGCCGCTATCAACCTGTAAAGGAAGGGAAGTATAAAAGCTGAAGATTCTGAAAGGTTTCATTCAGAAACACTTATTCATGGGAAACCACAACCATACAGATATAAATACGACAGCATACACACACACACACACACACACAAATATGCAATAAATGTGAAGCAGCTAGAGCACTTGCTCCACTCAATTATTTTGCAGTATGATAATGAACCAATTCACTATGCACAGCCAATTCTCAAAGGCATCATTGAACTAATTGTTCTCATTGACTCAATTAATTATTTGTTTGCTGATTTAATTATTTTCAAATCAGGAAAAATGAACGTTGAACAAGAGGTCAGTGACCGCTGCCAAAAACATTAAAACCTTGAATAAGGGGTGTGATGAATTACCACTTTTTTATATATGTTCATAATATTATTAAACGCAACACTATTCTGCCAGAGCAGAATACATCCTCCATTATACAGCAACTATTGGATAGATTTACAATATATTCAGCCTGGACTAACAGAGGAAAGAAGGATTTCACCCGCTATGAGCAGACATTGACATCACCCAATGTATCAAATCTGTCGGTAGGGTGGATATTACTGCAGATGTATTCAAACAGCGCTTGTAGCCTTAGGAATGGTACACAGAAGAGCAAGGAGCACATGCCGCGTCCTCGGGAAACACTCACACCAGCTAGGCTGGGCTCCAGACTCCATGTTCCCTGAGATGATGCAAGAGACAGTGAACCAAACAGGGCTGTGAAGGAAACATCTGCACTCACCCTCTGGCTGCTTCCTTAAAGCTCAGATGACTTAGTACTGATTACTGAGTACTGAGTACTGATCAGAAATGCATGCACAGCCTGCAGGGCGCAGAATCCAGACTCTGAATGGAGGTCTGGAAACAAATGTGCAGTTGTTGGCCTAGCTGGAGCTCACAGAAGTCCACCTATGAGACATGGTCTGAAGTATAGTCATGCTCCGCCCACTCTTTGGAACTTCAGAAAAGGGAATTATGAATTTGAAGAATATTCAAATGTTAATCTACACACTGTCTATGTAGTTTTTTTCCAGCTAAAAGGGAGAACTCAACTGAACTTCACCCTGAGTCTTAGGTCTTAATTCAGGCAGCTCGTGTCATGTCATCTCCTCTGGCCTAACACACCATTCCTCTCTCTTGTCGATGTCAGTGTCCTGCCCTGAACTTGTACCACACAAGCAGAGGCTTTAAATCCTCACTTTTCCATGGCATCCATCCAACCTGCTCTCAACAAAAAGCTAATATTCCTCTGCGATGAGCCAGACTACACACGCTAACCTACAGACTCGTCCAACCCCTCGAATGGCTGCCGTACGGAAAACAAACGGCGGCGGCGGGGACCAGACGGCAGCCTCAGCGTGGCAGGAATTCCGAGGTCGCCGTGGCGATGCGTTTGCGTGCAGAACGGCAAGGGCACTTGCCGTGCCTCTCCCGCCATTATTTATCATGCTGCTTTAAATGTTTTGCTCATTTGTTTCCATTAAATATTTCATCCTCCCTTAAATATTCATTTAACGTCTCCTTTTAAATTTTTCACCAGGTTCTTTTTCTCTTTCTCTTTCTCCATGGCTTCCTTTTAGGCTTCGTGTTCATAAATAATTATTCATGTGCAGGAACAGACTGCATAAAACATGCACATGGGTTCCTTTTTGTCTTTTCTCATTAAGACATATACTTCAAGTAGCCTAAATACTTCCCACTGCTCCACTTGTGGAAATTGGATATTCTGTTCTGCCATACTATTGCACAAATGGGTTATACCCTCTTGTTATTACACAAAAAGGCGAGGGAAGGGAAGCAGGGAGGACCAGGAATGAGGGCACCTTGTCAACCCTTCGTGTCACCTTCACGCTCACTACATTTGTGTGTTTCGTACAAGCAAGTTAAAAGGCTGCATGATGCATTCTTAAAACTGTTATTGCAGTTTAAACCCTTAGTATCAGTTACTTGTAAACATTTAGGCAATTATCTTTTAAAAATCCAACTACTGGCTTTCTTGCCCTGAGTGGTTCCTTCATGCCAGCTGAAACTGGGAAATATGTTTGCTTAATAGCTTCCTTGTTATGTCCTCATGAATTAAGTACTTACTTCATCTCGCTCTGCTCCAGAAGAGAGTAACATCAAACATTTCAGTGGAGAACTCATGCCCTGACTCCCCGGGAAAGAAAGTTTGCTTTTGAAACATTTAGAGCACTAACTGAAAGAAAGATCTGATACTTGCTTCCATTGTCAAAAGAATCAAATCCCACAGACCATCTGTTTTTTTTTCTGCTGTCTCTCCACACACACACACACACACACACACTCCAATGCACCAAATGTTTGAGAAGAGGCAGGAAGGTAGCATGTGTAAAGAAAACACATATTTCACTCTGTGGTTGTCTAATCCATACAAATGAATACAATATTTGTATTTGCTATATGTGCAAACTGTTAAAGTTATGGCAATGTCTTATTAAATGGAAGTATTATGTGCCCTACAATGATAACTTTTTTTAATGGGATGAACAGAATACATGCGTATACCACAGTTTGCTACATCTTCATCAAACAACATCAGTCTCTCCATAAGTAAATTTGCTTTGGTTAATGAGAAAGGCAAGGCCAACAATCACATGCCCTAAATAATTCTGTCCAATGTGGAATGCACATTTGTACAAAAAGCCTGGACTTCAAAGTCTATACCGGCCTTTATTTGTGAATAATACCAATAAGAAGCCAAGACAAACATCTCCATAGTGAGAGATAAAAAAGGTATTTTAAAGTTTCAATTTTATTGGATTATCTTTTGGTTAGCAAAGCAGCATGATCAGACAGAACAAATAGCAGTGTGTTAATGAGAGATTATACTGAATGATCCTGTGCACACAGTTGAGGAATCAGGACATTATGGAGCAATATGTTTTAGCAACTCTCTAAACAGCCATCAGGACATTAACACATTAGTTTCCATATCAACCGATTTGCAGCCCAAGTCTTTAAAAAACATGAAAAACTATGCGATAGAAATGTCACTACAAGGGCACCTGTAGTAGACACAAACACGTATGGAAGCTAAAAAATAAAGACCCAAACCCATATGAGCACGGTGCACTTTTCTTTGTTCATCTGTCAAGAAATTAGTGAAAGCTCACTGTAGTCCGTTCTCATTTGCATACACTAATTGCTAGTTCTTATCATGCAGCATGAACGAACCTCATTTGATAATAAGACAAGAATAATAAATCATAAATTTCATCACACCAAAAGAAAAAGAGGATGATAGAATGGAAGGAAAAGGATAGTGCACCTGTTTCTTTTCCATCTGTCTGCTGTTCAAAAATATCCTTTTGTTAAAAAGTACCTCAGTGATGTTGATACATTTAAGTGATTTTCAATTCCTGGAAAATATTTTTTGGATTTACATATATTTTATATAGTCAGATATATATGCATGACCATATGTTACATGAAAAAAAATTAAAGAACAACTGTGTCCATAATGATTATTCCAAATTATTCTATAAATGCATGTAGTCTTTGATTACTGTAAACTGAGGGTGAAAAAAACATTCCTCAAACGATATCCCGAACATAGTCTAGACTCTTCCTACACGCATTACGCATTTTCATCCGATCCTTTGTTGTGTTTGGAGTGTGAGATCTTGGTTGGTTATGCCTCCGAGGCTGGTGGCCCTGCCTAATTATCTCACTGTTAGAGGCCACTACAGTTTTGTGTGACAGGAAGGTATAAGACCCGCTGCAGTCCTGATCACTGATATGCCGAGATTAGTTAAATTGTCTTCAAGAAATATGTCCAGTTAATACGTATATTCAAATCCATAAGGTATGTTTAAATATCCCCTATCAGATTACGTGGTAATTGACGTTATAAAGTATAGAGGAAGTAATCGCTTCAAAATAAAGATGAGCAAAAGTTGATTTGTTCTTCGTTTTTTTTTTTTTTTTAATTTGTTGAATTAACCCATAAGTTCACCTACCAAACAACTCGGGTTTGTAAAAGCTTTTTTTTACAAAAAAAAAACCCAACTTATTATTTTTTAATGTATAATTGTGTCCACAGTTAGAACACGGTAAATAATTACGTTTAGGCAAAGCGGGATCAAACGTAGCTGATTACAGACGTACATTGAATAAGCCGAAATGGATTGCTTAGTATGCTGCTGCCATCTGGTGGAGGATGTGTGTTTGTACTGCCTTGCATTTTGACAAGCTTAAATTTTCATGCAAAACTGACCATGAATTGTAACAATACCACCTTAATTACCCAGTTTAAATATTTATGTCATCTTATAGCAATCTGTATGGGCTAGGCTACTACTGATGGGCTGCTACAATGAAGCTCTCACCTGTACTTACAAACCCACAAGAAATAAACAAATGCAAACATTTCAGATGTCTATATGCAAAGAAAGATATAACTAGACCAGTGTTTCACAACCCAGTACAGACAGCCCAGCAGACAGTTAACATGTGCACTGGGTTAATGTGTGCAGTGAGCAGGAACAACACAGACTAGCGGACAAAATTGTTGGTACCCCTCGATTAATGAAAGAAAAATCCACAATTTTAACAAAAAACAAAAATAACTTTAATTTGACAAAAGTAATAATTAATAAAAAATGTATGAAAATGAACAAATGAAAGTCAGATATTGGTTTTCAACCATGCTTCAACAAAATTATTTAAAAAATAAACTCATGAAAAAGGCCTGGACAGAAATGATGGTACTCCTGAAAAATGTGACCAAAGGGACACATTAAATCAAGGTGTGTTCACTAATTAGCATCACAGGTGTCTACAATCTTGTAATCAGTCAGTGGGCCTATTTATAGGGCTACAGGTAGCCACTGTACTGTTTGGTCACCAGGTGTGTGCCACACTCAACATGGACCAGAGGAAGCAAAGGCTTGTCTCAGACATTAGAAAGAAAATTATAGACAAGCATGTTAAAGGTTATAAGACCATCTCCAAGCAGCTTGATGTTCCTGTGACTACAGTTGCATATATTCTTCAAAAATTTAAGATCCATGGGACTGTAGTCAACCTCCCTGGACGTGGACGCAGGATGGAAATTGATGACCAATCAAAGAGACGGATAATACGAATGGTAACAAAAGAGCCATTGAACAACTTCTAAAGAGATTAAAGGTGAACTTCATGCTCAAGGAACATCAGTGTCAGATTGTACCATCCGTCGATGTTTGAGCCAAAGTGGACATAATGGGAGACGACAAAGGAGGACACCATTGTTGAAAACAAATCATAAAGCCAGACTGGAATTTGACAAATTACATGTTGACAAGCCACAAAGCTTCTGGGAGAATGTTCTATGGACAGATGAGACAAAAATTGAACTTTTTGGCACGGTACATCAGCTCTATGTTCATAGATGGAAAAATGAAGCATATCAAGAAAAGAACACTGTCCCTACTGTGAAACATGGAGGAGGCTCTGTTATGTTCTGGGGCTGCTTTGCTGTATCTGGCACTGGGTGTCTTGTATCTGTGCAGGGTACAAAGAATACTCAAGGCTATCAAGGAATTCTAGAGAGAGATGTGCTGCCCAGTGTCAGAAAGCTTGGTCTCAGTTGCAGGTCATGGGTCTTGCAACAGGATAATGACCCTAAAAACACCCAAGAATGGCTAAGAGGAAAACACTGGACTATTCTGAAGTGGCCTTCTATGAGCCCTGACCTAAATCCTATTGAGCATCTTTGGAAGGAGCTGAAACATGCCATCTGGAAAAGGCACCCTTCAAACCTGAGTCAACTGGAGCAGTTTGCTCATGAGGAGTGGGCCAAAATACCTGCTGAGAGGTGCAGAAGTCTCATTGACCGATACAGGAAACATTTGATTGCAGTGATTGCCTCAAAGTTGTGCAACAAAATATTAAGTTAAGGGTACCATCATTTCTGTCCAGGCCTGTTTCATGAGTTTATTTTTTTAAATAATTCTGTTGAAGCATGGTTGAACAGCAATATCTGACTTTCATTTTATTTTTATTTAATATTACTTTTGTCAAATTAAAGTTATTTTTGTTACCATTGTGGATTTTTCTTTCATTAATCGAGGGGTACCAACAATTTTGTCCACGTATATATACTATACTGCCAAAAGTATTTGCTCACCCATCCAAATTATCGGAATCAGGTGTTCCACTCACTTCCATGGCCACAGGTGTATAAAATTAAGCATTTAGGTATGCAGACTGTTTTTACAAACATTTATGAAAGAATGGGTCGCTCTCAGGAGCTCAGTGTATTTCAGCATGCAACTGTTATAGGATGCCACCTGTGCAACACATCCAGTCGTGAAATTTCCTCACTCCTAAATATTCTAATGTCAGCTGTAATATAAGAAAATGGAAGTATTTAGGAACTACAGCAAATCAGCCTTGAAGTGATGGGCCACGTGTGGATGAACTTGACTGGCCTGCACAGAGTCCTGACCTCAACCCGATAGAACACCTTTGGGATGAATTAGAGCAGAGACTGAGAGCCAAGCCTTCTCATCCAACATCAGTATGTGACCTCACAAATGAACCTCTGGAAGAATGGTCACAAATCCCCATAAACCTTGTGGACAGCCTTCCCAGAAGAGTTGAAGCTGTTCTAGCTGCAAAGGGTGGACAGTTCTATTGAACCCAATGGATTAGGAATGGGATGTCACTTAAGCTCATATGTGAGTCAAGGAAGGTGAGTGAATACTTTTGGCAATGTAGTGTATGTGTGTCATTTTTGGCATCTGAACATTCCATTCAAAAATAGCCAAAACATTTTTTCCACTAAATTCCCTACCAGTGCACTAACTCTACCAGTCGACTGTCTCCACACTCAACAAATTCCCCATTTTCAGATACCAAAAACCTCTCTGAGCACTACAAATATGAATTTAAAACACAAAATATATAGTAAAATGACTTTGAGGGTTTTTTCTAAAAATAGGACTGAAATTGGAAAAAAACTGCAAGATTTTCATTCATTAAATTTTATTTAATTAAAATCTTAATTCTGAATGCAGTTCACTTAAGATTTTCTGTTTAAGTACGCTCATGCACATTTTCATTATGGCATTATGTTTATGCAAGTCTATACAGGGTTAAGCACATATCAGATACTATTAAGACATTCTTTTTTAATGTGGTTAATTTCCCCACACACCTAAACCACGCAATCATGAGCACAAAGTAATCGTATCAAAACCGCCTGATCATCTCAGGCTTGATGGGGAATGGACTATAAACATACACAACCTTACTGTGGGCCCATGAAGATTAAAGTAAATAATCTGGAATAAATAATTCTTAAAAAAATATTTGTTGTTTCATCAGCCTTAATTTTTTTCTTAATTAATTAATTTTTAGGTTAAACTACCCACAACTTAAGACAGCTAAACAGCTGTTGGACATGTCTGGAAGAGTAAATCATTTTTGTTTTAAATTCGAATGTGCAGAGAGGCATTCAGGTGAAGTGACAGCCTGCATTTTTGCCATGGTTGCTGGCACAGAAAACAATCACTATCCAAAACCTATGTGATATATTCTCTTCTGACTTGCTCAGGAAACACTTTTGGTGTATTCCCTTCTGACTTATACAGGCCTTCCTAGTGAAACTAACATAACATATGTGGTTATGTCTAAATGAATCAGTCTTAATAATAATAATAATAATAATAATAATAATAAAAAGACTCAGCCCCATGCTTGAGAAGGAACCCTTGAGGGATGGAAGTTGTGGAGCAAGGGGTCTGGAAATGGAACAATGATGCATCATTTTAAGTTGCATCGTATGTGGTCAGAATTTTGGTGATACTTTTCCTTACATTATTACTCTTGCGCAACATCAGCAGGCTTCAGCCATTTCTTTCCAGATAGCCTAACATTCAGTTGTCATTCAGTGATCTCTTGTCTACCAAAATGGACAAAGCCAAAATGGACCTGCACCCTCCTACCTGAAAGTACAGGTGTCACACCACGCTCTATCTTGCATCTTTGTGGCCTCAAGTACAGCAGGCATTGAAACACTGCACCTGGACCTGGACGGTTCCTTGCTGCCTTCATAGACTGAAGACCCTCTTCTTCAAGAAGCTCTTGAATGATCCTCAGCCACTTCATTTATCGTCAATGTCACCACTTCTTTACATATACATAAAACTAGTTTCCCCCCTTGTTTCTATTTTAACTGTCAGGGTTATAGTGGTATTATTTCTTCCATGGAGATGACAATGCACAATTGTAAGTCGCTATGGACAAAACCGTCCGTTAAATACGGTAAATGTGTAATTGTAACTAAAAGTACTATTTTTACTACTACTATTTTTACTATGTAGGTACCGCAAATGAGCTACATTGGTAGCTAAATTATTATTTGAATGCGCATGTGCAGAAGCACAGACTTGATTTTTTTTGTTTTGATTCCCTACAAAGTAAAGTGAATCCAAAAATGGAAGATTATTTTATATATTTTTTTAGGGCAAAGCACATGGACAGATACGTTGTAGACGAGTCTCTTGATTGAGAGAGGCGAATGAGCAGAGAATAACGATATACCTATTCGGATTTGACAAAATTAGCTTTGGTCGCAGTGCTACGGAGAGACTTTTGTTTTGAAACTCATATAGGAATAAACTTTACGCAGGTTGTTGTCGCCAAATTCTCAACAAAGCCTCCGAAACAAGAGTTGTTACCGTGGATGGTTAGCCAATGATGCTATTAAAAGATTATCTACGGGGCTCTAGTGCCTGCCCACATTTAAAGCAGCTAGCAGGTTAAGTAGATAACATTTCTTTGTATATGGGGTTAGAAGTTTTGGCTCCCCTGAGCTCTATTTAGTAATCGGTTCTTGTCAATCAGCACCAAACTTGCTGGCTAGTTGAGACTGGCGTCATGATTTCTCCCGTGGAGCTGCAGTAGGAAGGAAGGAAAGAACAGTCCGCACTACAGGGCCACGAAGAGCGCTCGCCCTCGTTTCTTAAAAGAGTACCTTTTTGGGAAAGTATGCGAAAGTTAGATCAATGTTTGTTGCTTCTACTGACTAAGTGATATATAGTTGTGGGTTTGATGTTGGGACGTTACGATTACTAACTAGCTGGCTAGATGATTAGTCGGCCTAGCTGAAGTTAGCTAGCTCCTAGTTTCTCAGCTTTTGGTTAATTGATTGGAATTAGCTCACTTGTCACATTTGGGTAATTTTGGCTATTATTGTTACTCGAGAGAAACATTTTTAAATTGCCCAGCTGGCTCCCATGGATACAGATATGACTGAGAGCCAAGGGGGCTTCAAACAGAGTGGTCCGACTAACAGGAGTATGAACAAAAGCCCCGAATCGGACACACCCAGGACCTCTGAAACACTTGACAACAAGCCGACAAGTCGCGTCTCGTCATCAAATGAATCAGAAAAAAATGGAAACGAAGAGTCGGGAGACTCTCCGCCTGCAGCAGCGGCGTCGCCGGAGAACGGGAACGAGGCCGCCCGCAGTCCCGCCCGACCGGGAGGTCCGGAACCGGAAACGGCGGCTCGAGACAATAGACAAAAACAAGGACGGACGCGAAGCACCGCTTCGTCTAAAGTCCCGCAGGCACGGAGCTCAGCGCTAGAGCGTAATGAAAGGTAGCTCGCAGTTTCGTTTATTGTCCATGTCGTAAATTCTCATGTTGTGCACGGGGTAAATAGTTAAGTCGGTGTACGCAGTTCATCGTACATGAAACCTAAACGTTATGACAGTATGTGAAGCGGCACTACGCTATTACTGGGTAACAAAACGCGCAGGTCTAACAGCTGATGAAGTTGGCTTTGAGTGTGGCTACAAGCCAGCAGATGTATTCACCCGTATGTGTTGCATCGCAGTGCCGTATATGCGTTTGGTGGTCGTGCAGCGTGACACTTCATCACACTGCACATGCTTTTGTTTTAACAGGCAATCGCTTTCTTACTGCAAACTGTACCTGCCGGTTACATCTGGGTTTCATCATGATAATCGAGCGCCCTAACTTGTCATTTCATCACCACTTTCCACTTACTAGCTATAAGAAATGACGTCAGCTGTCCACGTGTCATAATATGAATCCCAGACCAGTTCTGTTTATCGTTTATACTCCGATTCACATCTCCAGATGAGATGATGAAACTACACTGTTGTGTAGTACATGAACTCAACAAGTAACCCCAGACGCACGGTACCTAGGCTGTGATGTATCTACTTGTTAACAAAGATGATAATCAAATAATTAATCTTGACTCGGTTCTTTTAACTCTGGGAAGGGTGACATGAATGATCACAAACATTCACCCTTGACAACTTGAGAGTATGGTCACATGGATGGCATGGCAACAGGCAGCCAGTGTTTGTGTCCCCCACCCTCATGTGACCGCCTTTGACATGACAGTGTTTGGCTAAACAGAGGGAGCACAAATGTCCTCGAAATTATTCTAATTTGCAACATTCTAAAAAGCATTAAAAAACGATTTACTGAGAGAAGTTTTTGTTTAAGATGAGCCAAAGCCCCGAGTGTATAAATGTACACTGTAGCACCATTGGGCTACGCCATTTGGGATTTTGACTCTGGATGTCTGGAGCCTTTTTTTGACTACATGTTAATTGGCAATAATACTCTTGACTAGCATACCATGGGTGCCTGCTAGGAAAGATGGTATAAATTGTTTTAATAAATAAATATTTGTAAACTTCATCATACGGCCATCCTATATTGTATGGTCACAAAAATGTGCGAGTCTCTAAAACATGAGCCTGCCTAAAGTGGATCCTTTATCATCCGATAGGCTGCTGTGTGCTGGCTCTTTGATTTATTATCTGATGGGCTGGATCTTTTTTTGTGAATGGCTGGACTTGCAATACCCTGAAGGTGTTTGAAACTATGTAAAATATTTCCTCTGTATTTCTTCAGTATGATGATCATTTGGGATCCGTCAGGAACAGATTTTGTTTTTCATTAAGTAGGTTGAGGTTTTGTTTGCATTAACACTGAGGGTTACTCCACCTATGACTGCATATGCCATGCAGGTTCAAGAGTAATGTGTAGGCAGTGTACTTGCCTGCATGTAGTTAAGTCATTTGTATGGCATAAGATAAGCGCTGATACTGCTGCTTGGGGCCAGAAGCACTTGGATACCATATTAGGCAACAGAGTTACAGGCTGGCTTCAGAGACGGATTTACAATAAAAAAAAACAATACTGTGATTCAGGTGGTGCTACAGTAATGAGTCTCATGATTCGGACATTAATTCTTGCCCTAGCCTGTTGGAAGTTGTTCTGGGTGAATCAGTGGCTAATCCACGGACAGTGAAGGCAACAACAACAACAAAAAAACTAGTCAAACCTGCTTAGACATGAAGGCTCACTGTTTACGCGATTGTCTGTTTTGTATTTTAGTCTTGAGCGGCAGGAATCGGTCACCACTACTGAGGCTCGCCTGAGAATGGAAGGGGTGGAGCTGAAGGAGGAGTGGCAGGATGAGGACTTTCCCAGGTAACTGCAAACCACCAGGCCTCCGTACACACGAAGGACGCACGCCACAATTTGGTCTCCATGTCTCCTTGTGCTTTTCGTTTTCGGGTTGTGTCGCCGAAGCACGTGCAAGTGCTCAAAGAGACGTTCTTTTATATTCAAACAAACGGGCTACTTGTGAGGCGGACTTTGTCTTGCGTAGTGGCTAAAGTGCTTGTGTCTTGTATATCCAAAATGCAAGATGTGATGTCTAACCTTTTTTTTAATGTACATTTCAAGACCTCTGCCAGAAGAAGGAGACATTCATCTTGATGAAGATCTCTTCACTGGTACCTCTGGAGAAAGTGACTCAGGTATGACCCAATGACATAGTGCTTGAATTTCTATGAAATCTCCAAGGAAACTATAAAATTCCACTGCTGTTTGCATGTAGTAAGTTATCTGAACCCGACTTTCTGACAGACCTAACTGTAAAACTGTTCCTCTTTTGCAGCTCCACATGGATCAAGCAGTGGCAAGCGTACCAAGCGAAGACTCTTGGCCCCAGACATCAGTCTGAACCTGGATCGCAGCGAGGGATCTTTGCTTTCTGATGAGCTGGACGAAAGTACAGAGCTGGACCTGGATGGCATGGACACCCCCTCAGACAACAGCAACGAGTTTGAGTGGGAAGGTAAGAATGGTGGACGTGGGAAGAATCCCAGTTAGCTTCTCAAGTATGTTACCTCTTAAGATTCCTTGGGCCCAATCTTAATCATTAACCAGTGAGTTCCGACAGCTGTTGGTCCATTGGCGTTGACTGGTAGTCAAAGATAATGTTGTAGGTATCTCTCTAAGCTCTTGTCCATGCAATCCTTCTTAAGGCACGGGCTGTGTTTCTCACTTTGTCTCACGTTATAAGAGACAGGCCCTGCAGAACAGGCGGTACACACTAGCTCGTGGTTAAACGGTGTTCTTGTTTTGTGTCTCCACTCCGCTGCCGCTCTCTCCCTGTCCTGGATGGATTGTCTCAGGGGTTGGGAGTAGGCTGCTGGCCTGCACTCTGTGGTAAGATTACCTGGGTAGTCCTCCATGTCAATCCATGCCAAGTTGATTTGATGCATTATTTTATTGTTTTGTTGTTTTTGAAAGCCTGTTGAATACATTTTCTGATGTCAGTGAATCATAATCAAGTCGATCTCTTTTGCGTCATAGTTCATGTGTTCATTTCATGGTTTCAAATTTTTGCATGATCTTTATGTATGCAAGTCATTATATATAAATCAACCTGTAAATTATTTTTGACAATATTAAAAATATTTTCTGTGGAAGAATATAGAATTTTGAGGAAATATGAAAAAGGAATATATATAGATGTAAATGTATTTAAGAGGAAAGTGTGAGTTTACTCCACAACCAACCAACCCTCACGCTGCTCTCATTGTCTGCCTGGAGTGGTCTCAAACACGAGGAACTATATGCACAGCGTTCTTTTGAGACTTCTGTCACTTCACTTCTGTCTGCCAATCACCTGTGTTTACATACGTTTGACCTTCTTTAGGATACCTACTGATTAGTTATTTCATTTTCCACCCCTCCAGAAACAATTTTTTTTACTTTAAATAGATATAATTCAGTTATGTTAAGGATGCAGTTCAAAGGTTTTTAGAATGAATGAATCTGTGACAGCGTTAATCAGTATGCATGTAAACATGATCTGTTATATTTGAACAGTAATGATTGTGTGTTTGATTTGAATGTTGAATATGTCAGTCGCTTTTTGGTACATTTAGTGCAGATAGCTAACAGATATTAGCAGACATACTTCATCTCCAGAAGGACTTGAGACCTAAAGCAAGTATTGGCTAGAAGAAAATGTAATAGTTGCATTGAACATGAACTAAGGCGGATGGCATTTTGATCAGTTTGGCTTAAAAGAACAGTAATGCTTTCTCTTGGGCGAGCTACATCCTGCATTAGGGTGTGTCCAGTTTAGCCTGAGTTACAATAGCACCTGATGGTTTCGAATGCGCAGTTCCTGGTAACGTGAACATATGTACAGCCATAACTAGGCTGCAGTGACATGGCCCCTCAGGGAACCCCTCCCCCACACACACACACACACACACACACAGACTGACACATGTGGAGACATCAGAGTTCCTAATCCCCCTCGTCCTCATCTTTCAGATGATCTCCCGAAGCCGAAGAGCACAGACCTGCTGCAGAAAGGCATGGAGTCGGTGAAGGAGTACTCCGCCTCCGACGAGCGGGATGAGGGCCGCCGCTGGAGGGTCTTCCGCATCGGCGAGCAGGAGCACAGGGTTGACATGAAGGCCATCGAGCCCTACAAGCGGGTCATCAGCCACGGGGGTGAGGAACAGCCCCGCACCGGCGAGCTCAGGACAGCCACGCTAGCTTCCCTGTGCTGGCTATGAAGAGCTTGGGAAAATGTTTTGCAGCGTAGCGTTTACTTCCCGTGGTCTACAAAAATCAACGGCACCTTGTTTTGTGGTATTAAAACCCTCATTCTCTGTGCTGTGGCCTTGTGTGCCTGTGCAGTGGTGTGTACGAGGCATGTCCAGCCACACCCCTCCGTTCCCCCTGAGACCAGGGCAACGCAGGCAAATAAGACTTACTGACATAAGATAGAAAGGCTAATCTTTTTTGCACAAATATTTTTCCTTTTTTTCTCATCTGCTGTTACAGTTCATCTGCTTTTGCTTGATTTGGTAATCAATCTTCAAGGCCTGTTCCATTCTGTGTTCAGCTCAGCCGTGCAGAGTCGAGACTGCTCTAATGAGTTGTTGTCTGAGTGGAGCTGAATCGCTTGGCTTGTAGTACGGTCTGTTATGCGATATTAAAATGCAGAAGAGCGTGGGTTCTAATGCAGGCATGCTCAGATGTGGCTCTATTTCACAGGTTACTATGGAGATGGACTGAACGCCATCATCGTGTTTTCAGTTTGCTTTATGCCCGAAAGCAATCAGCCAAACTACCGCTACATCATGGACAATCTCTTCAAGTGAGCTCAGTTCCTTTTACGAGGACCCCTAGCAATTTATTGATTTAAAGATGTGCTGTCCTGCTGTACTCAAGATAAAACCCCACATAAGATGAAACGTGCATTCTTTCTTAATCATTAAATATTTAAAGCAGTTGGTCTAAAATGTAGACGTGTATTGGTTTTGTTAGCATGCCTTGCTAATGCGTCCCTTAACTGAGCCATGTGGATTGGTCGTGCCTTTCCTGTGCAGGTATGTGATAGGCACTCTGGAGCTGCTGGTGGCTGAGAACTACATGATCGTGTACCTGAACGGCGCCACCTCTCGCCGCAGGATGCCCAGTGTGGGCTGGCTCAGGAGATGCTATCAGCAGATAGACCGGAGGTGACGCTCTCTCTGCTGACTTGGTCTGACCAGAGATCTCCAATGGCCCAGAGTCCTGCAAGCATTTTTTTTTGTCTGACTGCATGTGATGGTTGTTGATTAATAAGTACACTTTAAACAGGAAATGATGTAATAACTTGAGGGTGTAGGACTAGATCTGTACAGGAGATCTGCTAGAAGGGTTTTTGCGTTCTGGCATTTTCGTTCTTGCTCTTCTCTTAATCCTGACTTTGAATATGGCTTCACTGTCAGCACCAGTTATTTGCTATGCTTTGTTGAGAGCTGATGCTGATTCTCTGTTACAGGCTGAGGAAGAATCTGAAGTCTCTGATAATAGTCCATCCATCTTGGTTCATTCGCACTCTACTCACCCTCACGAAACCTTTTATAAGGTAAATGCCGGTTCGGTACTTGTCAATGTATGACCTGTTTCTTATGAAGTGAGCTGTTTCCTTATGCAGACTATTTACCTTCATCTGTCTTTTCAGCTCCAAATTTAGCCAGAAGATTAGATTTGTGTACAGCCTCTCCGAGCTGACTGAGCTTGTGCCAATGGAGTATGTGTCAATACCAGAATGCATCAAGCAGTAAGTGACTCCCTCATCGTTCGACTTTGGCTTCCTTTGTCCTGTGGTTGTGGCTGTTGTAGCTATGTGGCCATTAAACACATCTGCTCCAGTACGGTTTTCTCCCTTTTTGCATATTTTTCAAATTGGTATTATCAACAAGGAGGAGGAGCCTATGAATAAACAAAAAAGGTAAATAAACCCTAGAAACGGCATTCAGTGCAAGACCTGGTGTTTGGGGAACAAGGTAATTCAGTGTATTCGTTAGTTGTGAATTGTGATCTAAGGACATCTTAATTTTATAGAGATAAATAAGATTTAGATTTCACAGTGTTTGAGTTCAGGCTGCTAAATATAACTTTTCTGAACAAAGACATAGTTGTTACCTGTTCAAGCATGCACTTCTCACGTTTCAGCTCCTCCTGTCTCTGAAGTATCTCTAGACTTACTTCCATTCTTCCTGCTTTTATTTTCTGGTTGTATTTTACCCATAGTGTCGGAGAACCATTACATATTTCTTTGTAATGTGCCTATCTGTAGATTAAAGCCAAGCCATATGAACATTTTGAGCTGCAAAAGTGCCTTGGCATTTTCTGCAGATTTCTAATTGGTTACAAATTTGTTGTCAGTTTGGTGTTCTGCTAAATCACAAATTCACGTTTTTCTAATTCTGAACTGCTTCCAAAAATAACGAGTGGTCCGCAAAGAAAACGTGAAAGGGCTGCAGCGACCTGCACGTGTACCTTAGCTAACTGCAGTGCTCATCTGAATCTCACGCGCTGAAAAGCAGCTGACCCAGCTAAGCTGGAATGTTCTTTGTCAAAAGTGTCTAAAAATGTCTACCAGAAAGCAACTGCTGCATTTTAAAGTAAAGTGCACACCGGTTATTCCAGTTCCTTGGAGTGTCAAGGACAAATCTCGGAGGGTATGATGATTTGTCTGTCTGTGAGCTGAGCTGAGCTAGGTCATGTATTATCCAGGTTAAAAACCCTTTTGCCAACAGAAGACCTGAGACTGTACATGTTTGATATCTCACAAATATCAGTGTTCAGTTGGTCTCCATTGGCCAGCTAGACACAATCCTGTCTCTTTGGCCTGAGAACTTCAGGGCAGAGAGCATTTGGTTATGTGGTACAGTCCATAAGGGTGTGGGAGGGGTCTTATCTGTGTGGAGGGGGAGATTTTTTTAAATGAAGTGCTGCACAACTCTTAAGAAGTATCAAAATGAAAAATCACAAAAATGGAGAAAATCAGACATGGGGCACATTTATAAAAAGGTGAAACAAATAGAACATGGCTGTCTCTGCCCTTGACAACAGGCATCACTGTACAGTTCATTAGCTTTACCTGAGAAATGTCCACCACAGACGTTGAATTTGCCTCTACGTCATGAACCCCTCACACCTCGTATTTCCGTAATCGCATTAACTAGAATTCTGTCTGCACCCGATGGCTGAAAGGCCCAGGTCTCTTGTTGCCCTGCGTGATTGCTGTTGGCTGGTGAACCCTCAGACGCGCTCTTACCTCTTACCTCCTTCTCCCTGCCCCATTTCTAAGGTTTGATGAAGAAAAAAATAGGAAATCGCGTAAAAGGTATCTGTATATTCACCTAGGCCGTACGCCAGGGCTCTGTCGCCATTACTTGCATTGCACAAAACTAACATCTGATTTGTTTTGACAAATCAAAACAATTCTCGAGCATGTTTGTTGCTGGATCATAATATGCTGACACAGTCCCCTTTACCCTTTTGACCTCCGTTGAAGGATTTAAACACTGTTATGTTGCCGTCACTAACAGCATGGTAAACCTAATGGAGGCTGCTTATTACCACTGCTCTTTACACCAGCGCTTCCCTGTTGCCAAACAAAAAAGGCAACTACCAGCAGATTACATTTTCATAAAATTAAATGGATCATAGAACCAGGGGTAACAGAATGTGGTCCTTAGAGAGAGGAGTCTTCCTAATGGGCCTTAGAGAGAGGAGTCTTCCTAATGGGCCTTAGAGAGAGGAGTCTTCCTAATGCCTGTAGTTCTAAAGCAAAGTCATCACCTTTGCTTTGCCATTACTGTTTATTTTGTCATAGTTCCTTCAAAATGCACCCTGCTAATCTTTAACACAAAGAATTAAAAACCTCCAGATTTGGACAGTGAAGGTGTGTCATCCTGTGATGTAGAGTAAATGAACGGTATGTATAGCTCAGTTATTTTCATTCTAAAGGGGACATATTGGAGGACATCAGAAGACACCAGTGGTTCTGGTTTGTTTAGTCACGTGAGGGGTTTAGTCACGTGAGGGGTTTGTGTCACTTGTATGCTTCACTGCTAGCTGCATGCATCACTCTGTCCTGCCCAGCCCTCTACACGTCACTGCTATGCGTGCAGACATTCCAGTTAAACTAGCATGCAGAATGGCACGGAGGGTAATGCATACTGGTTTCCACCTAATTCAGGTAGATCAGGTTCACCCACAGTCTTGCAGAGTATAAGCATTTTTTCCAAGCTCAGAAAAAGACCAAACACTGCACAAGAATGAGCATTGAATATGTATATAAATAAACTTTTTTTGTCCAGTTGGTCCAATCAGAAATGGATCCTTTTGATGTTGGTACACAGAACATCTGTGTTGCCCAGCCATGACATCTCAGCTGTGCCCACTTACCTCAGCTGAAGGAAGGAAAATAGACTTCCTTTCAAAGATTGAACTGAATTGAAATCACAATTGGATTTTCAATTTCATTATCTGAAAAAGGTCCATGAAACTAATGAATGTTAGATTGAGATATATACAGCCACTGAATTATTCCTGCTCTGCTTGTTTGTACAAAAGCACCTAAACATATAATCTCCTTTGATTACACTAACCATCACTGTGCTACACATGTTGTTTTACTGCACATGAATGTAATGAAATTCAGGAGGCATGGTGAGTGAAAGTTAAAGCCTCAAAGATCTGACAGCCACCTGTGTTGTATGGCCATTTTGATTGTCATCCTTATTTATGTCCTCAAAGGTACTGTTGCATACGCTTTTGAAAAGTCTGGTTTTGACAGTTTGGCATTTGCCTTCTCTTTGTAACTTGATCGATTTCTCCCGTAGGATTGACCAGGACATGCATGGAAAAGTGGAGATGGGAACTGCAGCAGTGCCTGAGTGAAGCTGAAGAAGAATGGCAAAGTGGAGTAGAGAGAGCGCGCGTGTGTGTGTGGGAGGGTGTTGGGTGTGTGTGTGTAAGATGTTGGTGCCTTTTATGACTCAATTGCCTGTTACATGGTGGAACTTTTATCCTTTGTTGTATTCATGTGCCAAACATTGGCTAAAATCTCAAAGCTGTGCTTCAAGCATTTTTATATACTTTCATTTTTGACTCTGAGGGAGTCATCATTCTTGTTCAGAATTCCCTTTGTCATGCGTTCATATTTAAGGCACTCTGTTTTCAAGATAGGTGGTGCATGTTCTATGACATTACATTTAAGTATATATTTATATTCAAACGGTGGTCAAGGAGAGAGATTTAATATATATATATTTTTGCTTCAGACAGTCCTGTTGGGTTTTACATTTGCTTACTGAAATCTCACAGTATGCCTGTTACAGTTTACTGCTGAATACCTTGTATGAATCTTGTATGAGGAAAAGCTTGAATGTCTTTCTGCTCACAGAGAATGCGAACACTTGGAGAAAAGGATCAAGGTTACTAGAAGTTTGTCACAGATTGTACTAAAACATACCAGTTGATTTCTGTAGTTCACAGTTGTTAAAATGTTTGGGAAGGGGCTCTTGTATGTTATATTTCTTGCAAGTAAACTTCCACTCAAAAAATGTTGTCATCTTTGTTGGAAATATGAATAAGAACAACATGTATTACTTTCTGAAATACGATTCCTTCAGAAGCTTTGAGCTAAAAATCATTGTCATTCCATCACATAATGATTTTTATTGTTGATCAGAGTAAATGAGCCCTAGCCTTTCTCTACCACAAGCTGAAATAGTTTTCCAGTCTTTTTTTTCCAGAAACAGTGTTCATGCGCTGTTCACATGATGTCCACATGGGGGCATCATGTGCACTTTTTTGTGTTAGGCCAGCTTGGTGATGGTGCTGGCTGGTGCTTTGTTTCATGGTCATTATTTCTTTTTTTTTTTAATTCAGGTAAAGATGGTAGGAGGTAAGGTGACATGGATGGCTGCAGTAATGGGTTAAACACATGATTCTAAAACAGTATTGAGTTTGGTGAAAGCAAGTCAATTGGAAACACTATAAAAACTATCTCCACATCCCAACATCAGGTCAAGCTGAAGCTTTACATGCTGCATCATTGAGTTATATTATGCAAGGTTAAAAATGAACAGGTAAACTATATTGCCAAAAGTATTCACTCACCCATCCAAATTATTGGAATCAGCTGTTCCAATAACTTCCATGGCCACAAGTTTATAAAATTAAGCACCTAGGCATGCAGACTGTTTTACAAACATTCGCACAAAGCAAGGTCCATAAAAGGTCCATAAAGACATGGATGGCAGAGTCTGATGTGGATGAACTTGACTGGCCTGCACAGAGTCCTGACCTCAACCCAATAGAACACCTTTGGGATGAATTAGAGCGGAGACTGAGAGCCAGGCCTTCTCATCCAACATCAGTATATGACCTCACAAATGCACTTCTGAAAGAATGGTCAAAAATCCCCATAAACACACTCCTAAACCTTGTGGACAGCCTTCCCAGAAGAGTTGAAGCTGTTCTAGCTGCAAAGGGTGGACCAACGTCATATTGAACCCTATGGATTAGGAATGGGATGTCACTTAAGATCATATGTGAGTCAAGGAAGGTGAGCGAATACTTTTGGCAATATAGTGTATGTCAAAAATTATGATTGCAAATGGCCAATAAGCTTTCGGCAGGCTTGTCATTGACCAGTCATGATGTTAAATACTTTGGAGTAGTTAAATCTCATGGAATCCAATATCATAGCATATGAATTCAAGTGAAGATGATAAAAGAATAAACAATGAAAATTATGCAAACATCCAAATGGTTGCATTCAGGATTGCTCTGTTTGGTTTTGTTTTTGGACTTTTGGGATTGTCTTTGGAAATCTTTCTGCTTTGATAATCTGATATCAGTTTTGATCTTGGCCTGTTTTTTGGCTACATTTTGGGTTGTTCCTCCAGCAATAATCATGTTATCTAACTAATCCGCACGTTTCTGGCCCTTTTTACAGCATTAGGTGTGCGATATGTTTAAATCCATAAGTAGACAAAACTTAGAAACAAGCTCACTAGAAAATACATTTACAGACATGCATATAATGATAGTATGATTTTGCCTGCAAACCTGGATACAGTGTACAGTTACCTACATGGCACATAATTGCATGCCTTCTCTTTAAATCTCTCCAAAGAGAAAGGTCAGTCACAATAGTTCACATCAACAACAGGTAATCATAGAATGATATTGACTGCTGAGATCAGGAGTCTATAGTGTAACAGGCTATAGGCGCTATATATATAGGCTCTCTAGATATAGGCTCTATAGTGTAACAATTACCATTGCATACAATCACAGGCTTTTGAGCTCTCTGAAGAGAACACAAGTCAGTAACAATGAGACCATCAAATTGTAAAATGTTGTCAAATACCAAAGACATTCATATAATTCATGATAAAAACTTCTGTACAGTTATTATGACTCGTTTAATATCTGCTGTGAGGTTGTAGACACAGTGAGGTGCAGGTGGATAGAACACAAAATCGATCGTTCTTTGGCTGGTTGATGAGCATGGCGTGACATCCATGGCTGTTTAACCGTTTAAACATCATATTTTCAATATTTGTAAATGTATGCTGATAATAAGGCATGTCAAATTGTAAAACAAATGTGCCTTTTACAAATTGTGACATACAGGGCGGTGGCAACCAGCATACAGTATGAGCTGCAACAACATGCAAAATATCGTTTCTCAGAGATGACGTGCAAAAGATTTTATCAGTGCTGAAAATAACAGAACCAGTTTAATGGCGAATTCATGCAGTAATCCAGCAATTTTAAAAATTGCACACATTTTGTTGCATTTGTGTTGACAACATAAAAACTCAACTTATGCATTTTGTAATAGCATAATTTTTCCCCAAGTAAAAAACTATTATTAAACTAAAAAAAAATAATAATAATTAAACTATCTGTTTTTTTTTAGTCTTTCTGTCCTATGTCACCTCTAGCCCCGTCCCCACCTGTCAAGTGTACCTTTTGTTTTTCTAGCCATGTGTCTGTGTTTTGGTTCCCCATGTGTTTCTCCTGCCACTCCCATGCCATTTGTAACCCCGCCCCATGATTATCATTCCCACCCATTTCTAGTTGTTTCCCTTGTTAGTGCAGTGTATTTAAACCCTGTTCTTTGTCTTGTTCAGTGCTGGTTATTGAATGTATTGCCTTCATATATTCACGTGAGTGTTAGTCTGGTATCTTTTCTTGTGACTGTGTATCTTCTACTTTATGTTCTGTTTAGTCTGCCTAGTTTTCCTTTTGCCTACTTTATTATGAATATCCGGGTTGGCTATATGAACCTGGACCGTGACTCTGATTATGGATGTGCCCTTACTAACCTCGCTCTGCTCAGTATATGTGTCCGCCTCATCGCTCACTGACGCCCCAGGCGTCACATCGTAATTGTTGTTTATTTTCAGAAAATCATGAGTTAGTTAATCCCGGGGTTAAAAATTATGAATGATGAGATGGATGTATAATATGGAAATTGTATGTATGAAACAGAATATAGCAGCAGTGCAAAACTAAAAGTAAGTGACTACAGATTTAATGACCTGCTGCTGCACTGTTGATAAACCAATCACATTTTGCATGCAGTCATAAATAGAAGGTCTGATTACTGTATATTTGATATTTTCTACTTGGATTATTCTATTGATGGACATAAGTCATGGATGCTGGGTTTTGCTTTTTAAACTTGTATTAATAACTTTTAATTTACCATTAAAATAACATGTAGAGTCATACCAGTTCATATCTCTAATGTTCGTATGGTTAAGCAGTGCCAACATTCAAGATGATGCTGTTCAGTTTTCAAGATAAGTGAACCTAAACAATAGAAAAGTTTAAATATTATACTAATAAATATAACAAACGAATGGTAAAATGTACAATATCTTTAAAATAAAGTGTTCTGTAAATATTATTTCTTTATAGTTTCCTTTTTAATCGTCAGTAATGACTGACCATGAATAGCTTTGTATCGCAAAAAAGCCTCCATACATTTTACAGCAACATCATCAATCTCCGGATCAAACTTGTTAGCAAAGAGATGCTTCTGCATCACAATCCATTGCAGATCTCCAGCTCCATAAACACACACTGAATGTCTGTATGCTCCGGTGCATGGGGCATATGGGGCACCTTGTTTCATGTCCCCCTCGTGATAAATCCACTTCACCAGCCTTGCAATGGCCACCATGTCTGATTCATCATACTTTACATTGGGAGGGTTCGATCCAGGCACTGTGGGTATCCTGTGTAGTGTAGCCCACATGTGTTCATCTGGACTATAGGTGTCCTGCTCCCATTCCATAAAGGTCTTAATCTCCGTACTCTTGAGTATATACTCCACAAATGCCCGTGTAACAACAATGTAAGCATTGCCAGAGTACATGGGGGTGCTGATTGGTGGAGGGGTCTTCTTAACATTTGTCCGAATCACAGTGTCTGTGATGTTATGGTGATACTCCCAGCGTTGCTTTTTGTATGGGTTTGTGGCCTCAGACTCCATACTATTTTTTCCATTAAGGTGCTTCAGAGACTGGACAATCTCTGCATTAGTTTTAATGGGAAAATCTGTACCACAAGTGTTAAGCAGATACTTCCACTGGACAGGAGACTTGAGTAGATCCTCCATACAGTTGATGTCAGCTTGAACTCGAGACCAAGAGGCATATATTACGCTCTCGAACTTACTGGCCACAAACACATTGGGGAAGCAAGATGCGATAGCCTTGATGGCTTCTGTGAAGATCTTTGTTGCCTTTAGGTCTATATGAACACAGTACACATTCTGAGGAGTGTAAATAGCTCGCAAGAGCCTCTCAAACATTTCAATCTTCTCATGGATCACCATCGAATAAGAAATTGGGAAATCTTTCTCCTCCTCGCTCAGAGGAACTGTTATAAAACCTCTGTCTCTGATGTAAGCTTGACAGTCCGCAGTTGCATTGAGGTAGAAGGACTCTGATAAACGAGATCTTCCCTTCATGGAAGCGAGGAGCTGGCTGAAGTGTTTCTGGTTTACTCCGTCCATATCTCCTTGGAAGATTGCTGAACAAGCTTGCAATTCGCCAACATCCAGCTTCATGAACATGTTTGTCATGTCTACCTGCCTTCTCTGGATGCAGCCTCTTCTTTGAGTAAGCACAAGGTAAATCACGGATAAAATTAAAATAATAAAAGAAAGCAGTTTTACCATGTTTTGTTTTTTAAAAGCCATTTTGTAGTTGCTCTTTTTTTTTTGTTAAGCTGCAGCGAATTTCAGCTCTCAGGGAGGGTGATGTTGCAGGAAACTGTAAAACTGTTCAAACTGTACTTCAGTGCTATACAGGGGAAGTAGAGTAATAACTGATAGTGTCCCACTGACACACCAAAGGGAGGGACTGAATGAACGTGCGTAGATATGTGCACAGCAGGGGTGTGGTTTTCAGCTTGGAAGAATTCAAAATAGGACTATATTTGTCTTTAGTCGCTCTGGATAAGAGCGTCTGCGAAATGCCGTAAGTGTAAATGTAAATAAAAAGTCCCGCTTGTTCACACATTACATTCAAACATTACATTGTAATAAAGACTGTCAGAGAAAATCCTGTAATTGTATTTGTAATTATTATTATTGAAAATTCCTAGTTGAGACTAGTTGAGATTTATATGATAAAAATACAGTGTGTCATTGTGCTTTAGTTTGCATTTCAGTGTGTAGATGTCAAGGCATTTTTGATAAGCATCCATGGAGGCAGTGTTAGACTAAACACTGACATGGGGCTCTATCAGTAATACACCCAGCTGAACTGAAGGTTGTTTCCTATCAGGTTTGAACCTTCTGTAAAAAAGGCCTGTGAAGGCGTCTAATTTCATGACAGTAACCGAGTAAAACCCTAAGAGATTTTGCTGTTGTTCTGTGGATTTTTTGGGACAATATCTTCAGACTGTGGCTTTGTTCAGAAGTCCTGGTGGCTATTGTAAGGCAAGTCATTTGAATGTACCATCTTCTGTTCTTTAGCTATCCAATACAATACCACATTTCTGAATTTATAATCTATTCTAATCACTGATGATTTGCAAATGGAATATGGAAAGATGAATTTTGTCTAAAAGCTAGCATTTTATAAAAACATTAACCTGTGATATAAAAAATAACTGAACTATTTTAAATTGTATTTTATTAAAATTGTATTTTCCTACAAATGTAAATGCAAAAAATATGTATCACAGTACAAAACTGTCTAATTTATTGTATTTATTGAATGAATACACTTTAGATTTTTACAAATGTAACCTGTGACAATGTGAATTGTTTACTTTCCCAAGAAAGATGTAACAATTGTCAAAGGCAAGCAAAAACATTCTAGACTACCATGGAATTTGTCCAGTCACATTCAATGCATTTTCAGATTATTTATTACAGCCATCTCATCTTAGTCATCCGACCTTAACATACTTATATACAATATGTATTTCAATTAATATTAAATTCTATGTTTGAAAACTAAAATCTCATTGCTATTGTCACAATAAACATAAGCATTGTGTCATAGGTGCTCCTTCCATATTGTAAATATAACATAATAGTATGTGTAAGCCGATTTTGCAAGACATGTATTTAAACTTTTGAGATTTTCAATGAGAATGCAAAACAATAAAGATGGAAAATTTGACTGATTAAGAACTTGAAGAGTCTGCTTTCCAGTATTCTTCGGTGTTCTGACGCAGACACAGTGCTTGTGTGAGAAGTGTTCCCCAGCTAGGCCCTGCTGAGGTGTGTGCACTCATTTGCTTCCTCCTCCTCCTCCTCCTCTTCCTCGGTGTCGGGCTCATGGATGAAGCCGTAGCGGCGGTAGACGGACCCGTCCCGGCTGGCGTACACCACGTCCGCCTCGTCACCACTGCCCTCGGGCTCGGGCACCCCGTGGGGCATGTGTCGTGCCGCGGGGCGTGGGCGGGGCCCGCCTCCTGCCGTGCCGCCGAGCCTCTCGTAGCTCTGTCTCCAGCACAGCCTCTTGCGAGCGCGGGCCTGCACCAAAGCGAAGACGGCCAGGGCCAGGACCGCCGCCAGGGCCAGCGCAACAGGCAGGGCTGCAGAGGTGTGCTGGAAGGCCCAGGACCTGCGTCTCAACTCCCCGTCGTCAGTCTGCTTATCGTCTGGCAGAGGAGCCTCTAAGCACAGAGCTGGGAAAAAAGCATTTTACTCGTAAGGGTCACTTCCATTACAAGGGTGTTTTTTCCCTTCATATAATGCAAACATTAATCATGAACTTAAGCAACTGTTTTTAGGTAACCCAAAATAAACAGTAGAAAGATGTATATATGATCGTTCAATATACTACACTTGATGCCACTTTATTAGTTATAGCTGCTTGTTAGCACACCGAGTTGCCCCCCAAACACACACACACCAACCTGGCCAGACCAGGCCAGGAGGTCGAGCGATCAGTAGACCAATCGAACGGACTTTTGCATCACAGCATACCTGAACCGGAGTCACAGAGGCAGCAGTTCCTGGCCGCCTCGCCCGCCCTGCAGCAGGACACACAGCGGCTAGCAGCCGCGTGCAGGCCGAAGCCCGCGTGACAGGTGAGACAGCTGTGTGCTCCTGCGCCGGAACAGTGCCTGCAGGACTCATCGCAGGGCTCGCAAAGCTCCTAAGGCACACCCACCACACACACCCACAAAAGGGCTGAAGTGAGAAATCATGGGACGTGTTCAATAACATCACGTCAATGTCATTCCGGGCCATGGAGGATGCCTCTGTTTGCTAGCTGCATACAAACACCTGCGAGTTACCTGGAAAAGCGCGGTACTTACATTCTGAGAGAAGAAGTGACTTTCTTCACAGTGAGGGTAACACACCCCGTCCTGAAGGACACTACCCCAGTCACACGTCACACAACCCTGTGGTGTGTTATCTGCAAACACGGAGACACACACAGTCAGTGTAGAGCTGCTGTGTTTTATTAACAAACAGTTTTTAAAGTGAGCTCAGGTGTCCAGAGTTTGAGTGAGTGCACTGTGCAATATGACAGAGGTATAAGAGCAAGGTGACCAAATAAAACAGATCTATCCAAAGGAAGGCTAATGGCTTCACGGTGTTATTGCCCATGATAAAACATGCCTGCTTTCTGAAAGATCATCCATCGTACATCCTGTTTTTGTCTTGCTAAAATACACAATATGGCAAGCTATTTGCATGGAGCCTTCAAACCCCTGACCATCAAGTACCAGAGCCTCAAAACGTTTACAGGTCTTGTGAGTTTGCTCAGCTACATTCCAAGGCCTCCAAAAATCATACATTGATCTATTAAATGTATGATAAATATACCTTATCTCATTTAAATAGCTTGTATTATGCATTACATTGTATATTAGGTATGTATAGTGTATTACAATCAATGTAAGGTTAAGTAAGGCAATGCAGGTTTATTTCTACATATTTTATTCACAGTGGTAAAACAAAAATAAGAGTATAAAGGTAATAAAAGATAAATTAATTAAAAGATAAAAACTGAATTTAAAGATGGCTAATGTCAGGACATAAAGACATCTTCCAAGAATTGTGGATAGCGTAAGAGTTAAATATGGTCTCATTATCTTTGGTTGTAACTCTAGGCACTACCAGGTCACAAGGCCCTTTTGATATCAGAGACCTAAAGGTTATTCATGCTTCAAGCATATCCGAAAGCATTTTGGTCTTAAGCTGACTAAACACATTGAAGTGGGTTGTGCAGCTAAATGAAAGCCACTGTAAACGATCTGAGAAATGGATTAATCTGCTCATTTCTCTTAGCCCTGGTAAACATTCTGGCAGCATTCATTCTGAATGAGCTGTACAGACTTTTATGGTAGGGCATCCAGCAAGACCATCAGGCTAGAAATGAAAGCATGGATATGTTTATTTAGGTCAAATGTGTTTAAGTCAAGACTAATCACTGGAAATTAAGCCATAGAACACAGGAATTCTAGCCCTATGTCCACATAACCCAGACATTCCAACCCTCACCTTCACATAAAAGTCAAGCAATAAATAAATGACACTAACTGGTAGAGGTTAAAATTCAGGACCAGAATACGGATTTACGATCGTGTTTGTAACTACAACCTCTAGCCACATTTCCCCCACAGATGATGGAATATTAATTTTGTTATTATTTACATATATATGGCTATAACTGAAATATTGTTTTAACATGGCTTCTAGATGTGAATCTTTTACAACTCAGATTTCAAACTGTCACGGTACAGTCCCGACCCCTCCCTTTGGGCGTGTCCATGTGTTTACGTTCGTCCTTATAAGGTCGTTTCCGTGTGTGTCTTGGCGTGTGTGTGTGTTCACATAGGTCACTAGTGTCATTCGCGTTATTCGTCACACCTGTCTTTTGTCTTGTTAGCGTTAAGTGTTAGCGACAGTGTATTTAAGTGTATATGTTGTCTGTGTTCTTTGTGAGTCTTTATTTGACATGACGTGTGTGCGTTATATGTGTGTATTGTCCAAAAAACGCTCTCCGCCTGGCATCCTGTTTCCCCCTCCTCGCGTTAAAGAAAGACTGACTATGGCAAATACGTAAAGAAGGGCAGGAGACGACGCCTTCCCACCCTGCCGTCCCTCGCAACAGAAGAGCTAAGAAACTCCTAAGGCATAGTGGTGCGCGGAAGAGATCCAGCTAGCTAGTTCCTCCACATGGAGCGGCACCCGACTGGCAATAAGGGGAAAAGGCTGGCCAGCCTGCAAGGGGTTCCCATCCGCGACCATCCAGCTCGCTCCCGGGAGTCTGTTTCCAGGGATTCAGGCTGTATTAAGGGGCTTAACTGCAGTTGTCAAGATAGATACATGTCTAAAGCTTCACATATAGGCTACCAAAACAAAACATTCACAATTTTATCGATATGATCAAGAAGGATGTCATTGGAGTCCCAATTTATTCTTGTTGTCATAACAGGAGCCATTAAAGGGTAAAATTCATAGTGTACCTTGTAGTACAGACCAACCAGTATGTGAACAATGCAAAATTAAACATTACTCCTTATATCAACAGATGTTACCAAATAGAGCACTGTAGCTACTCCACAATAGCTACTCCACAAATTGTTCAACGTGACGTCTGAAAGAGCTAAAGCTATAAGAACTTGAGGGCATCAGGCTCATTGTACAGCAGTACTCTTGAGACCGACTCCGAGCATGGATTCCATCCTTAGGGAATGGATTTATTTCTCAGGTAGATGCAAGAGCGTCTTAATACCTTGAGCTGGAAATGGTGCAACAGTAAACATTCTCATTTATAACCTGCAAAGTTATGGATTCCCTTAAAAGCGTGTAAAATCTGCACCATTTCACACAGCAAGTGTATTTAAGTTCAATGCTGAGATTAATCAGACATGTTTTCAGTTCAGTAAAGAGTATGATAGCTGTCTATGAACCCTCAACCTAATATGGACATTTAGAATAAGCAGAAGTCACATATTCATTTAAATGTTCATTATGTATTAATAGACTGAGAGCTATGTTTAAGTAAACAGTTATCAGGCAAAAATGGTGGATCTTCGTGTATAATCAGTGTATAAGCCCCACCTGTATGAAAGGAGTGGAGCCATTTATTGAGTGCAGATATCTTACCTGATAATAAAATCTATCTATTTGGTGCCTTGTGACTGATGAATATTTTCGTAAGCAGCGACTTATTGTACAGAGGTATTTCTCTCAACTGATTTTTTTTTTTTGGTTTGTTTTTCACTTAGAACAATAAAGACGTCTTTGTCGCACCCCACCCCCCTGAAGCAGACCCACGTGTCTCTTACGCAGGACCATCATCTAATGATGAAGACACTTGGGGGTCCCTAGAATGCAAGTGAATGCTGTACCTGTGCAGGTCTTGCAGCTGGTGTGGCACTGCCTGCAGCTGTGGCCGCTCTGGTAGAAGCGTGGGGGACAGGTCTCCACACACTGCCTGGTGCCATGCACCTCCAGCAGCGGAGCCTCGCACAGCCTGCATGCATCGGGGCCCGGCCCCGAGCACAGCTCACACGAGCGGTCACACTTCTCACACCTCTCCCCTGTGCTGTAGTACCTGGTAAAGAACACATGGCTGTATCTACAAGCTCAGGGGTATATGTTCAAGGCATGTTGATATATTTTTACTAATATGTTTTTGCTACATGACATCTTCAAAAAGAAGATTGCTTTTTTTTTTTTTTTTTTTTTTTTTTTTTAGGTCATGGAGCAACAGAAGAGCAATATTGTGAAAGAGGATGTACAGTTATGTCTGCCAAAGCAGAGCAGGGCGACTGCTCACTTCAGACAAGGAAAGAAATATTTCAGTCAGGACAATGGGTTTGAGAAGTGTGATTAGGAGTTACGTTTCAGCTTTGAGATACGATATCAAGAAGCCAAAGTGTTATCTCAAGATATGTTACTAACCAACCTGATGAAAGAGGACATTACACTGCTTTTTGATCTATATCCTGATGGGTCTTTTCCACCCAGGCCAAATGAAGCCATGAAGAGTACTGACGGCACTTTTAAGGTGCAAATGTAGCATGTCCTCAGGAGATGACCCTATATTACTGTAGGCAAGGTCCAACTCTACTAACATGAATGTGTGGAATACTTAAAATAGTGTCCACTACAAAATAAGACTTAAACGTGACTACAATTAATGACTACTCAATGACATGACTAAAATTAAACTAAAACGTATTCTTGTACAGTAGCTATAATACTAAGACTATTGTTCATAGTGAGTCACTTCAACACATATGGTAAACTCATCTTCACCTATCAGCAGGAATATTCCATCATGTAACGGAAGATATTTATTCTCAAACAGCTGCTCAGTGACAAACCAATATTTGCTCTGCCTTTCCTTTCTTTCTCCAAATGAACCTTATCTAAAAGTAGTCTTATCTGAAAATAACCTTATCTAATTTATGCTCATTATATCTCAGTTTGACTGTTGAGAAATCGCCTTAATACACAACCTACTGTCGTGAAAGTATGATGCATAATAGCAAGAAAACCACTCACTTGGACAATAATTGACAACAGCATTTCCTCAAAGGAAACATAAAACAACAACTGGTAGCCACAGGTGACTGTTTGCCGTGAACTTTGGCCAGACATTTACTCAGAAGATAAAGAAAAGAAAAATAAATAGACCATGATGCTCTGATGACGGCAAAGATATTCACACGCAGAACGTCTACACTTCAGTGTCGTCATCTTATTCTGTATTTACAGAACTGTGTTGAGTAACGGTGCTTAGACCTACAATGACCGAATGACTAGGCACACCAACAGACCGACCAAATTGAAATCCATTACAAAACCTGAGCTCTGGCTGTTCCCCAGTGCTGTGTGAACTTGAAGGCAGTGTGTGCGGGAGCAGGCTTTACCCTGTGGGGCAGTGCGTGACACAGAGATGAGAGAGCAAGTGAAGGTAGCCAGGTGAACAGCTTAGGCAGTCTTTGGCAGAGGCCCCGGAGCATGAGGCGCACACGTGATCGCAGGGCATACAGAAGCCCAGATCAGTCCCATCAGCCTCCTCGTGGGCACTGTAGGTCCCGGCTGGACAATCTGTGAAACACGAGCCATCTGAAAGACACACACAGCACCACATGCAAACAGATAATATTACTATTTACAAAGGAACACGGAGCTGCCCTCAAGGTTTGTGGATGTGGTTTACAGATTAAAACATTGGGCTCAGTTCCTGGACCGACTACAGTTGCAATGGTACTAATAAAAAATGTTCTAGATCCAGTTGGAGAAACACGTAGCGTCCAACAGGTTAGCACCGGGACTGCCATCATCTCCAGATTATGCTGGACACTACACAACCACACATGGTACATGATCCTGTCAGTGCTTTCAAAAGCCCTGAAAACACAATGACTGGAAGACACAAAATTGGCTGCATTTGGAACAGTCTCCACATTCAGTATCAAAGCAGATACTCGACAAGCATTTGAGATGCATCTGAAGAATGTCTTTTGTGTTTCTCCTTTAAAGCCCCTCAGTTATGGAATAGCATTCCAGCTCAAATCTGAGATTCTGACACAGTTCCAATCTTTAAATCTAGACTTAAGCCTCACCTATTTAATCAAGCCTTCAGTTAGTATTTTACTTGTGAAGGTGTGGAGCTTGGGGGCCTCCAGTCATTGAGCTTTCTGGTTATCTGAGATGTTGATGCTGTCATCCAGCCATGTCATGTGATCACTCTTGTTGTGACAATGACTTGGGTGGAAAGCAATGTCTCAGTGAGTCCTCTTGACTGTGGTCACCCCCAGGCCCCTCCCTTTAGTTATGCTGCTATATATAAACCTGCCGGAGCCACATGCTAATCACTGGCACGTGAGCTATGTATGTCTGTTAAATCGATGGTTGTCTAAATTGATGTTCACATACTCAGCCTGTATTTTATATCTTGATTGCATGCTTCTACAAAAAGAAAATGTCATACAAGCACCTAGGAGATAGTCTGGCTTGCCAGTGGATGTGCCGATGCCGTGGTTGGATGTGCCATTGCCGCAAGAGGACGCGCTGATGCCAACTCCTACCTGAGGCTCACCATCTACACTGAAGGGACTGTGACTCGGCCTGGAATTAGAACTATAACTACAGGACTATATTTGAACTATACTTGAACTATGAATGTGGACTTCTGCTAGCGGGCCGCCCAATGGAGGATGGGTTCCCTTTTGAGTCTTGGTCCTCCCAAGGTTTCTTCCTAATCCCCGCCATCTTAGGGAGTTTTTCCTTGCCACTGTCGCCTCTGGCTTGCTCATCAGGGAACTGGACCCATACGATTTTAAAGCTGCTTTGTGACAACATGTGCTGTAAAAAGCGCTATATAAATAAATTTTACTTGACTTGACTTGTTTGCATTCTAATGAAATTGTTATTGAAATTAACCTTCACATTAGAGCATTTATTCTGCTTATGCAGTGCCATATCTGTCCACAGTTTAAACTTAGTTCAAATGCATTTGTAGCAAGTTAAAACCTCAATGTAATAATCCAGTGTTCTCTTCTGTGGAGGTGCTTGCGTGGTAATCTCTGAGATTTTTGCATAATCGATAGCTAATTATTTAACAAAGCAACCTGCAATGACAAATTACACATTTATATTGTTGAGAATCCTGTCATCTCTACTGCAGTCTACAGTCTTAATTTTATGAACCCACTCCTTATTTAAGTCTGCCCCTCTTTTGACAGCTCTATAAAAAGTGAAGATATGCCTCTCATTAGTGTGCTATAAAAATGGAGGCAATACAAAACAATACTGTAATTGGGTTATAAAAGAAAAATATGCCTCTTAGCAGTTATCTTAATCCACAGATGAAACTTATTTTGTCAAAAATGTCTTTCTTAAACTTACCACTATCATGCACAGATTAATCATAATCACATCATAGCTAACAACGGACTGAAAGGAATAAACCAGTGAGCGCAATCTCCATAACACAAGAATTACAGGAATGACTTTACAGTGTGACAAAAGGGAACAGAGTGAAGTGGGAGGGGCCTTACTGTGGAGGTAACGGGGCACGGCACACGTCTGGCAGTCTGCAGGCCCCGCCCCTTCACACGACTGGCAGTGTCGGTGGCATGCCTGGCATGTGAACTGGTTGTCATGGAGGAAGGTTCTGGGTGGGCAGTTGGATTCTCCGGTCACCCCACACATCATGGTGTTGGGGTCCTGTGCCAGGCCCTTGCCGCACTGCAAGCACTGGGTGGGCTCGGGGCCCGCACACCGAGCACAAGTCTGGTGACATTCTGGAGCAAAGCAAGAGATGAGCTGCGTAACGCCATGCGATACAATCTGCTGCACATGCAAATGAGTCTCTGTTTAAAAGGGGCTTGGTTGTATCTTACATGGCATTCTTAAATCAGAGTATCAAAGGGAGAAGGATAACGATAACCAGCATTTACCGACCATCTACAACATCTACTAATCATCTACAACATCTAACAATCATCTACAACATCCTAAAGTAATAGGAGTAGCGCATTAATGAAAAGGTTAACTCGTTTAACTAATTGCATTTAATCTATATTAAAACAGAGAACACAGCGTACTTAAATTCAAACTTTCTCTCCTCTTACTCTTGGTGTCACAAATGATCATGTGACTCTGCCAGGAGAAAGCTCTCAATCCCACCCAAAGAAGCTCTGTTCCCTCTAACCGTGCTGGTGGAACTAAATACCCCTGTGCTGCTTTACCACACTCAAGCATGCACTCACACGCTGACCCTAGATGTGAAAGTACACCCCTCCGTACGGCCTGGTGCATGTAATGAGTACCGGGGCCTCACCCTGGCATTCCATGCTGGAGGTGTGGTAGTAGGTCCCAGCAGGGCACTCCTCTGAGCAGGTGCCCTCATACAGCTTCGGGGTGGGGCTGGAGCAGCTCTCACAGTCATCTGGGAGGGGTCCGGAACACGTACTGCATGATTCATGGCAGTTCACGCACACGCCCTGGTCCAGATCTTCAAAGAAACCCTCTGGACAGGTGGCTTTGCACTCCCCGTGCAGTAGCAGGTAGAGAAAATTACACCCTGAAATGACGAGATGAACCGGCGTCAACCTGACGTCAGCCTGCAGGTTGACCGGAGGTCGGCCGTTCGATTGCTCTTTGACCTGGATATGTAGATACAGAATTAGAGAGCTGCATGTGATTGGTCACCCACTAAAGCACGTGTTGTTATCCAACGCAGGCATCACAATGAGGGCCGCAGCGCCGGCACGTGCCGTCCTGCGCAGGGTAGCTCCGCATGGAGCAGTTGTGCACGCATAGCCCATTCTCCAGAAACAGAGCCTCTCTACACGCAAGGCACTGCGTCCTCTGCCCGTCACAGGTCAAACAAAGGTCATCACATGGGTCACACGTGCCTTCTTCCGTCTCAAAATAGCCACTTAAAATGCACAAACACACACACACACACACACAACACACACACACACGCACGCGTCCTGAACCGCTCCAACACATGTTTGCGACCTTTAAACATTAAAACATGGCCCTAGTAAATCTGACCACTAGCGACGCTCCCCTAAGCATTACTCAGCAGACAAACACAAAAGCAGCAGGAGAACTTGACAACTTTCCAGTGATGCAAACTTACTCCTAATAAATGAAGTCCAATAAATCCTAGTTTAAACTCTTAAAGGAATAATTCATCCCGTCACTGCTACCATCACTAAAAGTAAATCAGAAAGCTATTCTGCAAATGAGATTATGATAAATGGCCAATACAAGCCTTTATTGATTTTGGTTAATGGGGGGAGGTTAGGCATATGCTTATGGGGAGAGTAGTTACTCACTCTGGGCACTCAGACCAGCAGTTGCCCTGGAAGAGGAAGAGCTGGTAGGAGGCGACCGCACAGCTGACACACAGGGCCGCACTCTCACACACATCGCAGTTAGCCGAGCACCTCTCACACTGCTGACTGGAGCTGTTACCGTAGAAACCTAAAGGACAGCGCTGCACACAAACCGCCTCCTGCTGGTCCAGCATGTACCCTGCAGGAGAGAATGGAGGGAGAGGGAGAGAGAGAGAGAGAGAGAGTGTTGATAAGAATAGCTGTTTATGATGCTTCTAGCTGATATGATAACCGTTTATCATATTTTGGAAATATCTGCATGAAACCTTAATAGCTCTTCATTAAGTTGTAAAGTTGATATTGGATATTTGCAGCACAAACTCCCTCCGGTGTATACCTTACCTGGAGCCCTGTGTATACTTTACCTGGAGCACAGGTGTAACAGTTCTGTGCCTTAGGACCATAACACGTTCTACAGGAAGTGTCACAATAACGGCAGTCACGAGTCACACCTTCAAATAAAAAAAAAAGACGTTATCTATCACCATCTGTCAGTTTATATGATAAGATAAGAAAAATACACTCACCGGCCACTTTATTACACACCTGCTGCTCATTAACGCAAATGTCGAATCAGCCAATCACATGGCTGCAACTCAATGTATTTAGGCATGTAGACATGGCCAAGACGAACTGCTGCAGTTCAAACCAAGCATCAGAATGGGGAAGAAAGGTGAATTAAGTGACTTTGAACGTGTTGTTGGTGCCAGACAGGCTGGTGTGAGTATTTCAGAAACTGCTGATCTACTGGGATTTTCACACACAACCATCTCTAGGGTTTATAGAGAATGGTCTGAAAAAGAGAAAATATCCAGTGAGCGGCAGTGGTTGTTGTTCTGTGGCGCAAATGCCTTGTTGATGCCAGAGGTCAGAGGAGATGATGGCCAGACTGGTTCAAGCTGATAGAACGGCAACAGTAACTCAAATAACCAGTCGTTACAACTGAGACATGCAGATGAGCATCTCTGAACACACAACACGTAGAACCTTGAGGTGGATGTGCTACAGCAGCAGAAGACCACACCGGGTGCCACTCCTGTCAGCTAAGAACAGGAAACTGAGGCTACAATTCGCACAGGCTCACCAAAATTGGACAATAGAAGATTGTGATCCAGTGAGTGGCAGTGGTTGTTGTTCTGTGGCGCAAATGCCTTGTTGATGCCAGAGGTCAGAGGAGATGATGGCCAGACTGGTTCAAGCTGATAGAACGGCAACAGTAACTCAAATAACCAGTCGTTACAACTGAGACATGCAGATGAGCATCTCTGAACACACAACACGTAGAACCTTGAGGCGGATGGGCTGCAGGACATCTGAAATTAAACGTATAGTTGTCTTTGGAGCTCCTGCTGTTTTATTGTCACTACTATTAAGGATCAAAAAGTGTCCAATTTAAAAAATATTTCAAATACATATGATATAAAGTAAAAATAATATGAGAGGATTCTTAAGAGATAAAATGTATATGCACTCCTGCACATGAAACACTTCAGGTGTGGTGTTAAACACTTTGTCCAGACTCTCTGAGGAATGTTTCCAGTACCTGGTTGAATCTATGTCATGAAGGATTAAGGCATTTCTGAAGGCAAAAGGGGGTCCAATCTGGTACTAGCAAAGTGTACCTAATAAAGTGGCCGGTGAGTGTATATTATGTATATTATTTTAGACATGCAGTCCCAAGAAGTATCCAGCAGAGGTCAGGCACAGTATAAGCAAAGATGCAACCGTCTGTTCAGTTTAACACTAAAATTAAAATCACGATTAGTGAATTAATGTAATTGTAGTTAAGCATCAGAGAAACTATAACCAGACTGTGCACTCAGACATAAGTTTAACACCACACCTGATATTTGCATATAAAATGCATAAACATTTTATCTCTTAAGAATCACCTCATATTATTTTTTACTTTATATCAAGTATTTTAAATATTTTTTAAACTGGGCACTTTTTGATCCTTAATAGTAGTGACGATAAAAACATCGGGAGCTCCAAAGGCAACTATACGTTTCATTTCAGATGTCCTGTCAGCCCAAGGCCAACTGATCACAGTTCAGAGCCATTATAAACAGGAACAGCTTCCACACTCACTCTCAAAGTACTGGCCCTCAGGGCAGCTGATGACGGGGCACTTCCCATAAACGGGCCGGTTCCAGCCGCTGCACCTGTCGCAGTCCCTCACCCCTGGGCCATGGCAGGTTAGACAGGAGGCATGACAGGGCTGACAGCGCCCCCCTCTGGTGTCCCGGAATGTGTCCTGGGGACACACCTTCACACAGGTACCATCTGACAGCAGAAGGACGAGAACATGACGTGGTAAAAACAGTGGCTGGCAGACAAGCTCAAAAATCTCACTTTTTATAGACTGATACAATGGCAACACTTCAAATTTAGAATAAGCAATGATTATTATGCAATATTAATATTTTGTCATTAACAAAGACAAAACAAGCAAGCTGCAACTGGAACCAGGCTCAGTCAGTCACACTCAATCAATCACCGACTCTGAATCAGTTCTCCAGGGTCCTACCCAGCTGAGGGAACCTGATCTCCAGCCCCTATCGGCCTCTCTCCTTCACTTGTTCCTCCACTCGTGTCCTGATGTTCATCCTTCAACATGTGCCCCACTCTCATCCTGTTGCCCCTCCCACCCTCCCCGTCTGGCCGGTCAGCCAAAACATAATCACCTAAACCGCCTGAATGAGACAGAAGGAAGAGGAAATCGGCTACTTTAATAAGCGCACTGACTCCATTAGGTCATGTGTCATTTAATCTCATGGTAATGCTCCACTGTAGATAATAAAGGCTGTCGCACGAATCAACAATTTATATATTTCTCAAAAATGAAAAATCTGTCAGACGCTCTCAGTGCTTCCAGGTTTTGCATTTGGCCTGTTTGCATGAAATCACTGTGGCTACGGATTTCCAACTCAAATGAGAGGACATGAGTGTCTCCAACGCCCTGGTGTGCAGTTCACCACTGTCAGCACACATTTGAGCACACCTCACAGCAGTTGATTGGCAGTCAGTGCTTGAAACAAACAGCGTAGAGAAGATCAGACCATGCCTGGGGAGGTCACCCAGTGGGACCCGCCTGGGGAGGTCACCCAGTGGGACCATGCCTGGGGAGGTCACCCAGTGGGACCCACCTGGGGAGGTCACCCAGTGGGACCATGCTGGGGGAGGTCACCCAGTGGGACCCACCTGGGGAGGTCACCCAGTAGGACCATGCCTGGGGAGGTCACCCAGTGGGACCATAACTGGGGAGGTCACCCAGTGGGACCATGCCTGGGGGAGGTCACCCAGTGGGACCATGCCTGGGGAGGTCACCCAGTGGGACCATAACTGGGGAGGTCACCCAGTGGGACCATGCTGGGGGAGGTCACCCAGTGGGACCATGCCTGGGGAGGTCACCCAGTGGGACCCACCTGGGGAGGTCACCCAGTGGGACCATGCTGGGGGAGGTCACCCAGTGGGACCATGCTGGGGGAGGTCACCCAGTGGGACCATGCCTGGGGAGGTCACCCAGTGGGACCATGCCTGGGGAGGTCACCCAGTGGGACCCACCTGGGGAGGTCACCCAGTGGGAGGGGAGTGGAGGCTGATACTATACGCACTGTGGAGAAGGTAAGCAGGCTGGCAGGCCAGGCAGAGTCTCTCACTACGGCAATCCAGGCAGGGCTCCGGGCAGCTGAGACACAGGCCCCTGCTCCGTTCCTCGTAGCTCCTCCGGGGACAGTGCCGACGACACTGGTGCGTGTAGCTGCACACCAACGAAGGACAATCAGCCTCTGAAATGCCACTGACAAAGATTTGTATGGGGCGCTGTTTAAAGAGCAAACACGGAGATTAATAGAACCTTTTGTAAGTCAGCCTGTGTGCAGATTTATGTTAACTTGTCACACTGCACTTTTGTTCACTCATTCATTTATTTCAGGCTTATTTCAAATCGCAGAGCAAGCTGTGGATCCTCCAAGACCACTCCAGTACTGAAATCTGCTGTATGCACATGCCGTATGTGTTTTCAGGTCAAAGTTCCACTCCAGTTCACACACCCTTCCAGGCTGAGCAGAGAGAGAGAGAGAGAGAGAGAGAGAGAGAGAGAGAGAGAGAGAGAGAGAGAGTGACTCCTGGTCACCCTAAGGCGGGCAGCCTGCTGAACTGGGCGAACAGTAACCAGAGAAGGTCCTCCACCCCCATCTGGGAGAGCAGAGTGCCAGCTCAAAGCCCTAGCACACCTGTTGCTCTCTCCTGAGCTCCACTCATCCACCAGGACCTCAGAGTTGGACTGTGAAACGTACAAGCTGAATACTCTTCAATGCAAACAGTTCGAACTGAACCTCTGGGACCTTTTTGTTAGGGTATGTTCTGATGTATTTAGATGTGACACGCAGAGGAGAAATGTTTGTTGGCTGCGAAAACATGTAAACCTGCATTACAGCGTTGTATTATAGTGTCATATACAAGTTACAGACAGCTTCATGTCTAGGCTCGAGGAGACACGAGGGACATGCTGATGTAAAAAGGAACATGCTGATGTATTGTCAACTCTTATCTTCATTAAACACAAAGCCATGTGAGCACTGCAGGCCTCTAGGCCTTCCTGCTGTGTTTCCATGGTACTGGAATTAGTTGAGAAAGAGCAGCCAGGAGTACCCCAACACATCTATCATTACAGATCTAGAGCAGGGCTCTCCGCTAATGCACACACACACACACACACACACGAGAACACACTGTCCTGAATATACAGGACACCAGAGACTGGGAGAAATCTCTCAGGGCAAACTCTCTTTTGCTCATATGGTTGAGGAAGAAGGTGCATCAGCATTTGCTGCCTATTTCTCAGAACCAGGATTAATCAATTACTGTTACACACATTACATAACTAAAGAAAATGAACAGAAACAATAAATGAACTGTTCTCAGCCGTTTTAGTGTGACAGTGGACAAAGCCTCCAGAGTAACAGAGAGAACACAATAAAAGCGCGTGGAATGTGCAGCCCCCGTAGTTCCCTTCACATTCAATACTGGAGCCTCCAAGAAACAAAGACAGACAGGAAGACAGACAGACAGAAAGAAAGACAAAAAGACAAAGAAAGAAATATAGACACACAGAATGAAAGACAGACAGGCAGGCAGAAAGACAAAAAAGACTGAAAGAAAGGAAGAAAGAAAGATAGAAAGAGAAAGAAAGACAAAAAAAGAGAGACGAGGAAAACTCCTAAAAGGCAGGTAAGGATTTTACACTGAAGTGGTGAGTGGATCTCAGGTAACCAGGCATCACATTATGCCAAGCGAAACCTGACGCACTTGACAGCAAGAGGCCGAAACACGGGGAAATGCACACAATCACACGCCTGTTCCCCTCACAGTGCCTGCAGGACCTGTGTGTTCCATTCATAGTTCAGAGTAAACCACATAAACACAGAGGCAACTATACACACAGCTATGCTTCATGCCTCAGCTGAACACACATTCCAGGTTCTAACAGCAAAATCAAGCAAAAACAATTCATGTTAACAATTAACTCACAGAAAGTAGCCATCAGTGCAGCTTTTACAGAACTCTGGGTCATCTGGAATGAGAAACAGAGCAATCAATCACTAGCAAACCGTCAAAATTAGCCCAGGCGTTAGGTCACATGACAGGAGCTCACAAGGGACGAACAATTCCCTCTTAAAACACCACCACTGTAATAGGTTATCACTACCATCAACAAAGATATAGCTGATGTGCGTGTGTGGGGCAGGACACTCACCAGCAGAGCAGGTCTTACAGCCAGCCTCACAGTCTATGCATTCACCCAAGTCTGGATCCTGGACCTGGCCTGCAATAGAAGGAACAGCAGGGACGATCGAGTGAAATAATGGCTATTATAAACATCTAACCCACTTCAATAGCACACAAATGGCACACAAACCATTAAACAAGCCCATTTTAATAATCAGCCAACAGAAACGTGAGTCAAACACAAAATACCTCCATCAGCGATATGCCTAACAGCTGCTAGCATCTGTGTTCATTACTAACTCAGTCGGTGCAGCATACTGCCATGTGCAACAGGTGTAGTGCTCAGAGTTGTTCCTTCAACACATACCCAAACCGCATGGCGCAGCTAGGCAGACGCCACTCTGCAGCTTAAATCCTTCCTTGCACATGGCACAGACGCGGCCGTCCGCACAGATCTCACAGTTGGCTGCACAGGGCTGGCAGGTGTACTGCTCCCGATCCGGGTAGAACTCCCGTGGGCAGTGGGCTCGGCAGTGGCCCTGGTACAGGAAACGCTCTCTTCCATCCTCATCTGTAAATGTCATCATCGCAGGATTAATGGTTCACTGTAGCCACGGCTCAGATTCACCCATTCAGATCTGAGGAGAGTTCTGCAGATTTTCAACTAGATCAACACAGAATGGCATTAGTAGAGGGGCAGCTTGGAAACATTTTCACTGCCTTCTTGTGAGGCATGTGCCTCCCTCAAAATCAGCACAAAATCAAGTACAATAGGTCAGAAAAATCAGGAGTTGTAAGAATAACTTTAGCCAAGTGTGAGGGAGCTCATAGAATAAAATCAGCACTCAGCACTTGATAAGTGTACAACAACACTACTAATAGAAGTGATCCCTGAAAACCCAATGTTGTCATCTGTTTGTGTCAATCATGACATTTTCCTCTAAATAGTAACAGCGGGTTGCTCTGACTGACATGCCTTGCCAGGTCTGGAAGAAACTAAACAAGGGCAATCAAGAGCGAACGCGAGTGAATGTCGGTGGTGACGAGGTGTTGTCTCGCACGCCTGATGGACGTACAGACACCTGCGGCGACATCATTATTCTGAGGCAGCCAAGAAGGCCTCGGAGATACAGTTCACGCCGTCACTCTGAATGAGGAGGGCAACCAGTTTTGGGAAGATGCTGAACCCTTCTGGTGGAGAGAACAGGCAGAGTATGAAGAAGGGTAATACAAAGGCAGAGTATGAAGAGGGGTAATACACAGGCAGAGTATGAAGAGGGGTGGCAGTATGAAGAGGGGTAATATACAGGCAGGCAGAGTATGAAGAGGGGTAATACACAGGCAGAGTATGAAGAGGGGTAATACACAGGCAGAGTATGAAGAGGGGTAATACACAGGCAGAGTATGAAGAGGGGTAATATACTGGCATGCTCACACCACTGTAGGTGCCAGAGCCTTTGGAGCCATTCTGGCTAATGTTACTGAGAGATCCAGCAAGGAAATGCTTGGACCTCTTTGATCACAGTGCACTGTTTGGTCTGTGAATATATGGCATTTATTTATTTATTTATTTATCCTTTATAGACTATAAACTACTATTTTGAGTAGCTCCATTAAACTGATAAGAGATTTTTAAATCAGTTACTGTCAAATGACCATGACACAGAGTGTCTAATAGTCTGCTGCAGGCTCCGAAACAGTCTGATGGTATGGGAATTGCCATTCTCACTTAAGAGCAAGTCAACACTCATTATATAGAGGTATGTAATAAGAGTCACTGACCAATGTTTTGTTATTTTGGAAATACCATCATAAACCGTTTTATCAGAGTTACAAATAGTTAACAATAATCCTTTTATGCCTCTACACAATCTGACTTGCAATCACAGTATTTAAATCAGAGGATTTCATACAGCATCAAATGTGTTACATGCCTGCTTAGTGTTTTGTTATTTGGATCTTTGGGGGTTTTATACGTCATAAAAGATGAAAAGATAAAACAAAGGTGGGAATGGTGGAGGCAGTTTCAGTAAGTTGTACCACATACAGCAGACCGTAGGATCACATACTGTAGGGACTCTGGACTGTTGCAACTTCTGTTTGGAATTGACTGGCTTCTTTAAAGGTGAGGAGAAAGGAACTTGCATCTTTCTATTGCCACCACTATGATTAAACACTACACATCCACATGGTAATCCTACACATTCAAAATCATAAGTCTGACTGAAGATCACAGAGATAAATAATACATCATAGCTCTGAACAGACTGAACCATTCTCACATTTGTGGTTACTAAACAAAGTGCCTTTTAAGGTAAGACTCCCATTGTCTACTGAAAATGGGCTGTGCCATTTGATCCATCTCCAGGTCATTGTTTCATTCCAGCAGCTTCTTGAAAAAGGTGCTTTTGTGAACATACACAATAGTTTCCCTCTCCTCAATCAACCCCCAAACAACCCCCTCCCTCCCTTAAAAACACACAGAAAAAAACAACACGAGGCTGAATTTTCCAAATCTTTCACATCAATAAGGCCGATTTATTTTTAATTCCACCAAATTTAATACATTTTCAAACGATCCTATTTTCTCATTTTATAGGCCCAGGAAAGAAAAAAATGTAAGATTAGAGGTTGTATTGTAAGACTGCAAAGGCTACCTCGGTGATGCAGACGTTGGCGAACTTCAGCCTGTTTGCAAAATGTAACTAACGATAAGTTTTTTGTTTTTTCGTTCGTAGTTTGTTTTGTGAGGAAATGTCATAGTAGCGTTTGTAAAGTAAAGAGCAAATTGAAAGAAAAGTATCTATTCTTCTTAAAGGTGAACTTGAGTGTGGACTATACAATACCCTGCAAGTACAAGCTTAACTGACACATTTTACACCTGTAAGACGTTTGTGAGATCTTAGACGGTATCGCTTACCTAGACCACACGCGGTACATTCGAACAACTCATGGCCTTCGCACTTGTTACAGGTGGGATGACACAAAACGCACTGATTTTTTAACGCGAACTGTCCGCCGGGACACAGCAGAGACGATGGCTTCGCTTGGATACAAAAAAGACAACATGTAAAAATAAGTGCCGGTAATCCTCCCTTCATTCTTTGTAGTACTTTAAAACGCATTTACAGTGCAAAGAAATCCCACTCAACCTGCGTTTTAATAAAAATAGGTCAGCCCAGCGCGGCATGCCAATGACAATGCTCGGTCTTCATAACAAAACTTGCTCGGTAAATTGGATTGAAGGGGATTGGTCAGCGGGACCTTGAGGACCACCTATTTTCTGTCCTGTTAAAAGAATTGATGAGGGTATTCTTTTAAATGTGTTTTGTAGTTTAAAAAAAGTATGTAGAATCGAAAATAATTGGCTACTTTGATGTTTCACAAATACGAGCTACTTTATGAATAATCGTTTTTAATGTTTAATTACCTACAAAAAGCATTATTCCCATTATCTTGATATCTTGATACTCCAAAATAATCACCAGGACAATAAAATGATCTCAGGTTACTGTGCAATAAATATATCTAAAGGACCATCCAGTTTGAAGAAACCTTACGTGCATGACTGTTATTTTATTTGTGTATACTTTAATACTTTTAATAAGTATTTTATGTTTACTTTAAATATTTACAGCTTAAATTAAATGTATGAGTAACTCACAGTTATAGGCCTACTTACAACATGTACAGCTATCAACTATAGTATTAAAGCTTTAAATAATATATTAAAAACTTATATGCAAATTACTTTTCTGTTTCCATGACAAACATGCTAAGGAATTTGGGCATTGGCAAACCTACTGTAGACGTCTGAACAGCAGGGGGAGCAAGAGTGCAAGCCTGTCTGTGCTGGCCCCATGAGAATGAGGGAGGTTTCCCAAAAGAGAACTCACTCCGGCAGACCACTTCCTGGTATTTACTGCTCACTAGGCCTCGCTTATGTGAAATACAGTGTTATCATTATAACATTAAATACAGGTACCCTGAATCTTGTAAAAGTAACATACCTTAAAAAAGAATAAATATATAAAAAAGATATAAAATTGTAAAAAAAAATAGATAATAGTCCTAAATTAACTAAAAGTAAACATACAATACAATAGGGTGTTTTTAAACGTAGATCCACACTGGCATAAATTTATAAAGCAAACTATATAATGAACTCCACTTACACGTTTTCAAATGTGTGTGTGTGTGTGTGTATAACTTATAACAAAGGTTTTGTCAGGTTTCATAGCAATACAATGCACTTCCAAACAGAACTGAAGCAAGGATTGTCGACTGTGACAAAAGTAGTAGCCCATGACCACGAAGCGCCATCGTCTGGAGGAAGGTGATTTATAAGCGGGCAAAGGTAAAACTTACGAGTCCAGTGGTCAGAAACATTAATTTGACAGGCTAATCTAGGATAAATAAATAAAAACCTACAGACACGGCGATTACAACTATTAGTTCCTCACCTCACATGTGTCACATCAAAATATGAGGGTGGAACAACAAAATATCAAGAAAATGCAATACTGGCATGTGACAGAAAACTTAACGGGAAGTGGAACGTACACAAAAGGATGGAGGCAATTCAGTCGGTGGATGAGAATAGCCAGCGGTTGTACACAATGGGCGTATGCGAGAGCTGTCCCTCCTTGACGTCATGTGGTAGGGGCGATAGGGGGAGGCGTGACTTTGAGGCTCTGCTGCATCGGTGAATGGCATGAGGATGAGGGAGATAGCGACAGCTAGACGAAGAGGCTATTTTGTCATATGATTTTAAAACCATATTTTCGAAAGGACTGATCTATTCATATTGACCGAAGAATGAGGAATGATGACTGACTAAGAAAAGGTAAGATATGTGCATTTCTTATTCTAAAAGCGATCCATCAATTAAAATTCTCATGATATAGGATAACCAGCTGTTCGAATCACTGCGTACGCTGGGCAGGTGCACCTGGCTTTTTTAGACGTGGTCGTGCTGCTTTGCAGTCTGTTTAATAACGAAGGTTGCTTTTTTAACGAAGCAGTTGAGGCTGACTGGCCCATTATTTGGTGTGTTGGTGGCAAGGTGTGAGGGCGTCTTTCAGTGCATCAGTGGAAGCAGCAAAGCTTGCGGTAAGATCCGAAAAGAATTTTCTTTGTCTATAGACGTGTGGCATCCCAGACTATTAATGTGGCGTAACAGGGCTGAGCGAAGTCTAACGATTCTAAACCTAAAGATGCCTTCATTTTGCAGGCAACGCAGTGAGACTATATGTGAATGGTTTTATTACAATGGTATTTGAATGGTTATTACAATCTATAAGCGCAGAATACGCCAAGCTTTGAGTACCCTTATTCCAGATCCTCCTCGATTTTATTAATTCACCTGCTTTTTGCACGCAACTTACTCTAGGCTACTTTGGAGATATGCTATAAGGCTGTAGCTACCTGTGAGCCTGTTATGTGGTACTGGAGTCTTCCTGAACCAGGAAACCTGGCTACAATCAGGCCAACTTTGCTGAAGCCCAGACTGTGTTCACTATCAGCTTTCATTACGAGTATGACAACATCCTGGCCATACTTTGTTAAATGTGCTTGATGTAAAATTCAGTCCATTTAATGTGTTTGTCTCATGTAAAATTCTATAGGCCTTTATAATAGCCTAGTGAGTACCTCTAGTGGCAGGGTTATTTTGTGTGAGGGCTGTTACTCTAGGCAAGTAAACATTTGTTTTAGTCTATGTCATTTTTGATGATAATGATATACTTTGCCTTCCAAGTTTTAATACATATGTTTGCCCAATTCAGTGTGACATCACAGACATTTGAGTGGAGACAGTATTCCATTTGATTTTCATACATTAATAGTAAAATTAGTAAAATTCAAAAATCAGTATCGCCAAATACTGACTTGGCTCTTGAAGTCACAGGTGTACTTTCTTTGATCTGGGTAAAAGGTAATGTTCCACCAGTCTCCTCCAAACTCTAACGTAAGCATTACAGTGACGACTCACCAAGACGTTTTTGTCTGTGAACTGTGTTGGTTTTGGAACGTGCACACAATAGTTATATTGTGAAAAAAGTCAGTAGCCTATATACAGTGTAAGATTTTGCAGCATACGTGGGTAATGCATAGTTTATTGTTGTTGGCCTGGAGGCCTGGATACTGGGAGGCAGGTTCTCTGCTGTCATCATGCCTGATGTAAGATTCTGTAGCATGTGTGGGTGATGCATACGTTAGGGATGACCTGGGGGGCATGAGGACACTCATCTCCTTGCTACATCCTACACTTACTTTAGAATTCTAAAATACTGAAGGTCTGAACAGTTTTGGTCTGAAAGATGTCCCGCATGTTTTAGTCAACTTGAGAGAACTCATGGAGTTCACTTCCACTTCCTGTTAAACATCTGGTTAATTAAACATTGGAGTTCAGGAAATGGATGTCCACGCTCAAAGTGAGATCATTTTTGTAATTGCAGGACTTTCAGATGGTAAATTTTGTATCAGAATGGTTAGTATTGTGAGTAGCAATGTCAAACTATCCCTTGTCAGACAAAGTTATCTTTGTCATAATCTCTTTTTTCATATAATTAGAATAAAGTGATACAAATAAGAGGTAGAGAGACAGACAGAGACAAATACTGACACAGTCAAATACAGACACAGAGAACAGGTATGACCTAGACCTGGCAATTTCTGATTCTATCAAACAGTCCAGTGGGGCCTGAAATGAAAATCCTGGTGATGCATGTGTTGTCAGTTTATTTATTTATTTTGAATTAATTAATTTTATTTTCTTCTGCTAGTATGCATAAGAGTGCAGTTTGTGCACAATAACGTACAAAACAATTGCGATTCATAGACAGATGGAGCAGTCAGGGCCAGGCAGCAGAGCGGAAGCCCCGTCCAGGGTGGCTGTGATAGGCCTGAGCATGGTTGGATCCCACCATGTGGTTTTGGAGCACTTACCACATGGAATTCCACCCATGTCACAGGAACTTCGGTCCCAGACACACTGTGGAGCAGAAACGCTGTTGCTAGGACCAGTGCGTGACCAGGCCTGCGTGATCAGGCCCAAGGAGCTGACAGACACTTCTGCTGTGTGTGTGGTTTGTTCACCATTTCCAGAAAGATCAGCTTTATGTACTTGTTTTTTTTTAATGGATTAAGGATACAATATTTTTAAGTATGAAAATAATAACATATATCATTACATTTATAAACACACTATAAAATATTTAAATTGTACAATCCTTCGTAATTATTTATGCATCATACTTTTCTAATTAGTAAAGCTATGATTTTTACATGTACTTTAGTAGGACTGATGCTTTTTTTGATCTTGCATTTAAAAATAATTGTTGCACTGACATCATTACCTAAATGTATATATTATATATTGTGCAGGCTAGATATGTCAGTATTATTATTGATGTTTGCATGAGATGATTTTATAGCTTTGTTTCTGTTTAAGCAGAAACAGCAGAATATGCAACAGATTATCGCAATCACCACTTCTGATCAAATTGGGAGCACACTGTCTTCTGTCCCTTTCACTAATTTCCATGATTGTGTGGCTTATTTTAGTGCAACAGTCTCCCTGCAAATGTTATGAATTTTAATTTTGTATGTCTTGAGCAATACCACAAGGAGTTTTCCTTTTCATTTTCCAACTGCATGTGCTAGAACAGCTAGAGGGCCCAGAGATAGATCACTCGTGTAACTGCTTCTCTCTATCGGAAATATACACAGATGAACAAAACACATAACTTTCCTGTTTCGAAACTAGCATATTTTATTTCAGCGTAAAGAGGTTGCCATATAAGGTGATTCACAGTTGCGGAAGATTTCTCAATAGTGTGTCAATCAGACCATGAGTAAAAAGATGACAGCATGTCACATGCGTGAAAAATATAAAGATTGTGTTCAAAGTAATTTTTGGTCATGGTTCATCAGTATATTTGGTCATCAGTATATTTATTAATATGAATGTTAGATTTTATTGTCTGTTTTTCTGGAATGCTGTATCATTTATGTGTATATATATAAATGTTAATTATATTTAAGCACTTCCAAAGTGTTTCAACTCATACAGTATAACTTTCTGAGGAACCTTATGCTTCTCAGCCTAATTTGCAGAAAAAAAAGAAAGAAAAATAAATACATTCTTTCTGTATTGTCATCGCCAGAGAATATCCAAAGACAGCACACAGCAACTTATAATAAATCTATATGCATATATGCATATATGAAAATATTTCTCATGCATATTCATTTAGCTGCATAATAATTGCCAAGTCTAGTCCCATTGATAATCAAATGTATTTTAAAGGAGCGTGATTGAACAGGTTCAGCCCATCAAAGTGAGAATCTGCCGGCTGTCTTTACAGAGAATTCCATCTCCCTCCCACCTCATTCCTGAAAAGTTTAGTCCTTGAGATGAGATGAAATGAGTCAAGTGGCCCACAGTAATCAGCGCTCAATCACTGCCTGCTGCTTTGAAGTGGTCCACATCTTCACAGGTGGGAAAGCAATGTTAAGTGTTCTGTCTGTAGGCAGGGAGAGGTCATGCAGAGGCCAGAAGGGATGGTGGAGGTATTAATGGGAAAGGGTTAAAGAAGGTTGAGGGAGAAAATGACAAATGGTTGTTGTGTCCACAAAAAATCAAATTAAAGTAAAACTAAAGGTCAGTGTTAGTGTTTGTTCAAAGTCTGTTGATGGGTGATGTATACATGAATTACAGATAATGGATGTTTATTATTTTACTCATGCTGGGGACAAGATTTTTTTTAACCATCAAAAATTGGGGACTTGTATGAATAGTAGACAAGGCTTTGGAATAGCATATCACATTGGTGGGTTATGCGACACAGACACAGATTAGAAGCAGAAAACAGCCCCTCTGCTGCTGAAGAGCTATACGTCCATGGCTGGAGTTAGGGGAGAAGCGCTGATGAGAAGTGTGTGATGGGAAAACTGGTTGGGAACTGGCAGTCCGCTGTAAAGGAGAGCAGCGGGCAACTCTGTTCCACCTGCTCCTCACCACCTCCTCTTGGACTGCAGTGAGGATCTGTGGGATTTGCACTGTCATGGTGAGAGACCTCAAATGTTGAGGCTAAACTCGACGAGGTCACTAACTAGGAGATCTGTGGGTGCTTTTAATGTCTTGTTTCCTCCCTGTGGAATCCAGTGAATGCTAAACCAAAATATATATAAAAATATATATATATGAAAAAAGGATTGTGTGCCTGTAATTCATTTATTTGATATATTTATATACATATATCAAATATATAATTCCTGTCTCAGCCTGCTGGTGTGTAGTCAAATCTTTTCTCCTCACACTCAGGTCTTATACTGGAGGCCTGGGAGTTTGAGGGTGCAGTGCAATAGTTCTGCTGTTCTAGGGATTATGCTCCTCTGGACTGAGGATCACCACTGGGACAACCTTGGTGTTAACCGGCCATATTTTCCCAGTTTCCCCATTGGATGCTTTCATCACTTGGACCTGAGACATCTTTTGCCATTGCTGTTTTCTGGTTGGTTAACCATTACTTGCATATCTTAAATTGGAGTTTTCACAGGATCTTAGGATAGAACACTCTCTGTGGCTCCTCCCATTTGGACTTGAAGGTGTCTAACTCATACACTTTAATAGGGTTTCTAGACATCCAGTCTGAAGCCAGACAGTCGTTTTTTTAGCTCCCTGTCCTCTGCCCAGCAGATCACCTGAACAGATACCTATTTGTCATCCTTCTGGATTTAACGAGTAGTTGCTTTCCATCTATCAATATTATTTTAATGTCAGTGGGTCACATCCATGTAAAAAGAAATACCTTATATTAGATTGGCTTAACAAATCGCGCAGACAGTTCAAATTGCTAGTCAGTTAGACTGCAGCTGTGTGAAAATACCAAAAAACAAAAAAGGACTACAGTTTTAGGTGGTCAACACATCCTTTCTATTTGAAAAGTAGGAAAGATTTCACGCCTTCTGTCCACTATGCCAAACTTAAATACTCCAAATTGGTGCCAAGTTTGGTGAGTGAAACATTAATATATTTTACAGCTCTCTTGATCAGATTGGTCAGCTCTGTTAGTGAGCTAGATAGATTTTGTTTTAAATTTAGTGTGTAATGTCAGATACCCCCCCACGTGTCTGTCTTTTGGGGGTGCTATAAATCTTGGCCACCTTAACTTTGCATATGTTTCTGTATACGATCTCTGACACTTGGTTGTGCCTCTTGTACTGTATATGCTTTCCAGCATTTTGCATTCTACCACTAGGTGCAGGATTAGCTGATTTCCTAGGTTTCAAATGACCTAGTGCTTAGAGCTCGGTTTTGTGCTGCCATGATTAGTACTTCTAATCTATCCTTGAGTCTCGTCTTTTCCAGCTATTACCAGGATTGTTTTAGGTCAGCCACTGTCGGCAATCTGTTGATGATGCATGTCATGGAGGGCCTCGCCATGGTACCTTCCACTGCATCATCAACTCATCTTTGGGAGCCTTTGCTTGGACATATACATGCATGTTTCCCGTCTTACTCTGGACAGTGTATCTTACGTTATGATGACCCCTTTTCCACCTCCTCCTTCCAGTTGGTGTACAACTTTTGGTCGTTGAATCTTAGACGTATTGATGAGTTCACTGGTCTTGACGTCTGCAACATCAGCTCTCCTCTTTGCCATCTTATTTTGCCTGCTGGGTATCTGATGAGTGGTAGGACATATGTGTTTATGGGTTTGATCAGATTATTCCCATTCATCTGACTCTTGAAGTCCACCGTCACCCTGTGGAGGTGCTTGGATGATGCTGTCCTTCTCATTGCTGTCCCCTTGTTATTGGAGAATCCCCAAAGGTCTTCCAGGTCTGTTAAATGGCTGTGGGGTAGGTCAGTTTCCTCTGTCCTGATCAGCATTCATCTTTTTGTTATCAACTGAGCACACTTGTCTATCTTCATGTCATACATGTATAGGAAATGGCTGATGGAAGTTCTACTCCATACCCACTCTTACTGAGTGGCTGGCTGAGAGGGTTCAGTCTTATGCAAAACTAAAGTGAGCATCCAAACTGATGGAGATTATCGGGTTACAAATGGCAGTTATATCCATTCAAATTCAATTCCAAAGTATATTGTATTGAGAGAAACTGCATTTCATTCCTGTTTAAAGAGGTATTTTTAGAACCTTTGTTTTAATAGCATTGTTATTTCTTGCTTGGCAGGCTCAAAGCTAGTCACATGCTTTTATGTGAATGTTCTGATCACTATATGACATTTCACCCTTGCATATTTCACTGATGTGTAAATGAAATTTGGATAATTGTGTTTGAAAAAAAAAACAGTACAGTCATTTGGCTTTATGCCTCATTTGTTTTACTCTTTCAGTATTTGGGACTTTTTTTGTGTATTTACACATAAGTGCTGATATGTTATGACAAAAAAGTAAGGATTGCTATAGAAACTAGTAAATATTTATTGCCAACTATACCATGCTCTTTCTCAAACTGTTCAGTGAAACTCAAGGCTTTCCTCATATTAAATTGAATGGGCAGCATCAGAGCCTGAAGTGATATGCCTGACAGTCAGTATGAGTTCCCAGAAAAGCAGAAGCACTTGGAGTGATGGTATCTATAACAAATCTAATGTATTCTAGTGTTTCAATTTCATTTCAGTGTAATTTATGAGCAAATGATGTCTAGATCTAGACTAAAAAGATTTTCCAGTGGTGATTCACAATTGGCTTGTTTTGTATTGCTCACCATGGGGTTGGAACTCATGCATCACAAGACAAATATAGATCAGCTTCTACTGTGCATGACTTTGGAAAAACCATAATAATACATAGTTAGATGATTATATTTTATTGGGATACAATACACTCAGCAGCTGCTTCATTAGAAGCATGTTTTATCATGTGCAGTTACTCTATAGGCCACTTTTGCTATGCGCAGTTTGTCTTAGCCATCTACACAGCGATCACCATCATCTGCGCATGCAGAAACCGGCACGAAAGGTAGATTTCATGATCAGGTTCTGAACACAAGGCGGCTGCTGGCTAGATATGTTTGGGTGGGTAAAACCCCAACAGTCACTTTGACATGCAGGAAAAAAATCAGCACTGGTAACCCTGTCAGTCTTAATGCAGTGGTATGGTGCACCACTCAGATAACGTCCAGTCAACCAGTCAGAAACTGATCAGGGTTAACCAGGGTAGTCGGTGAATGGGTACATATATGGGTACCCACTGGGTAACCAGTGAGTACACTATAGTGTATAGGTACAAGATAGGTGTTTGTAGTGACTAGTAAGGGGGTACTTTTTAAATGTACATTACAGCCAAATTTAAATTTTACTGTTTTAAAAAAAAGCGATACATAGTATTCTCGGCTGTGAATTGGCAAAACATTAAGATTTCTTTGGCTCTGTCACTGTTTGCTGTGCATTATAGTCATGACATGTTTGTTGCCCCAGTACATGCAATATCTGCAACTGTTCAGTGTTACAGAGAACATGGCGACTGCGGGAACGGTGGCTAAGAGATGACGTGACCTCTGAACCTTGCCTCCTGTCAGCATGTTTAGCTCATCCTCTTCCCTTTTTCCTCCCCCATCACAGAGCAGTGGTACGTGCTGATATCACCACTGCACATGGTCACACCAGCTGTGCGAGGCCATGTGTGGATGTGCGTGTGAGTGTGTGCATGTGCGTGTGTGTGTGTGTGTGTTGAAGCAGAACATCTTCTCCAGATTGAATTTGCACTGTGTCACTTCAGCTGTGGTGTGTGGATGAGGCATGTGATGCTGTCCTGATCTTCCTGTGATGGAAGATCAGACTCCATGTGATGGAAGATCAGACTCCATGCCCCTTTTCCCCTGCATCTCTCCTACATTAGTTTGGAAATCTAAAACTTCATATCCTACATTTATGCACATGGTCTAATCTAAAATCTTTCATATCGAAATGTGTGAAATGGCCTACTTGGTTTATTTGATATCTTTAAAGAGGGCCCTGACCCACCCACATGTTTAAAAACAAATGCTTTTCCTTCTCCTTGTGTGGACGCCTGTCTGCTGTCCTCATGAATTTTGGATGTTGGTGAAATAGAAGTATGTTTGTAAGAGTGAGCTAATGCTGTATCATCATCTGTTTTAAAAGCAGGTGCTTGTTTAAGACAAGGCTTATCAAGGACAGTGATCAGTGCCTTTCAGTGTAAGAGGCTGTGAAATCAGACAGATAAGCTGTGATGACTGCAGTATGACTGCAGCACAAGGATGAGAGTCAGTCAGTGGGGAAGGGATGTGTTTCAGGGCCACTCCAGCACAGCCCTCAGTCAGTGGGGAAGGGCTGTGTTTCAGGGCCACTCCAGCACAACCCTCAGTCAGGGGAAGGGCTGTGTTTCAGGGCCACTCCAGCACAGCCCTCAGTCAGTGGGGAAGGGATGTGTTTCAGGGCCACTCCAGCACAGCCCTCAGTCAGTGGGGAAGGGCTGTGTTTCAGGGCCACTCCAGCACAGCCCTCAGTCAGTGGGGAAGGGCTGTGTTTCAGGGCCACTCCAGCACAGCCCTCAGTCAGTGGGGAAGGGCTGTGTTTCAGTCCAGCACAGCCCTCAGTCAGTGGGAAGGGCTGTGTTTCAGGGCCACTCCAGCACAGCCCTCAGTCAGTGGGGAAGGGCTGTGTTTCAGGGCCACTCCAGCACAGCCCTCAGTCAGTGGGGAAGGGCTGTGTTTCAGGGCCACTCCAGCACAGCCCTCAGTCAGTGGGGAAGGGCTGTGTTTCAGGGTCACTCCAGCACAGCCCTCAGTCAGTGGGGAAGGGCTGTGTTTCAGGGTCACTCCAGCACAGCTGGAGCTCTTTGGCCTCAAAGCAGAAGCTCCCTCTGAGTGACCCCTCGGTCTTTGAAAGAAAACAGCAAAACTGATATTAGGTCAGCATGCAAAAATAACTCCTCTAACTATTCAGAACAAACTTTGTTAATTAGATTTGAGCTGTTAGTGGGAAAAGGATGCACTGGAAACAAAGTAAACATTGCGGAGGGAAGAGGAATATCTTCCATGTTAACAAACGATGTTGCTCATTGCAATCCATTTTTAGGCCATCTGATTCATTGCCTCACTCTGATAAATCTCCAATCCCACGTTTCTTTCTAATGCTGCCCTCAGTGCAGTGCTCATTAAGTGTTAAATTAAAGTCATTCATGCAACAATGTGGAAGGTCATTCATTTACTCTCTCCACACGCTCCTGCTACATTTCACATCTCTGTAAGGTCTGATGAGAGCGGTCTTCACGAGACGGAACTTTGGAGCCAGCAGACTGTTAAATCATGGTCGGGACGAAGGCTGTGTTTCCAATTTTACTACAAGCTAGGGGTCAGTCCTTTTATAAGTGTGAATGTAACTGAGCTGTGCTAGAATCTTTGTTCCTCTGATTCACCACAGATCTTTCCATTGATCTTTACGTGTATTAGGAATAAATGTGTTAGGTTCTTTTATTAGAAAGGCCAAATCAACCTATTTTTGGACTTCGGCACCATACTTTCTTTGTGCTTTCATATGCTTTACTTTTGAACTGAAGGACATGATGGAGAAATAACTGTTTCGGCTCTGTTGTTAGGCAATGGTGACTTGGTGTTATGTTGCCGATCAGCTTTTTTAGCTGTCCAGACCCTGTAAAGGTCAGTGTGTAGATAGATGTCCAGTCTTCATAGTAAAGGAGCACATTCCTTCCGGTTGTCTTTTCAAGGTAGTGAAAAGTGTGAGCATGGCGCTTTTAATGTGGCACAGGGACTTCTTCCATTTCTGTATGGCAAGTGGCAATATGCCTCTGTGTCAGAGAGACTGACCACACCTCACACATGGAAATATTTCACATATATTGTTTTGGTGCTGTGTCCAAAAGTTATTTGCTGATAGCAGGGCTCTTAGGTCTAGAAATCTCAGCTCTGCAGTTTCATGCTGCTTAACCAATGCAGCATGTAAACTCATTTTCTTGACAGAGTTTATGCAGACCTGTGAACCTCTGACTGCAGTGTATCTAGAGTATTCAGTGCACCAGCATTTAGGTCATCGTTTCCAGACAGGAGCTTCTGTCCAAACGAAAGGAAAGGTCAGGGGAGTCTGTTTGAAGTAAAAAGGCTTTAGCTTTTATCAGACAAGAGCCTATACCCTGTCTTCAACAGCAACACCCATGTTTAGATTTTTATCAGCTACTTCTAGAAATGACCTTTGCCACATAAATCTGCCTTTCAAGTCTGTATCTTAGAAGGCATTTATGTTCAGCAGGCAAACTAATAAACAAAGTTTTCAAGAAAGCTCTTCGATTTGATTTCAGTCTTAAACAGGGAATGTTCATTCCCGTTGAAAGCCTGATTTTGTGGCTCCGGTCTTCATCCACGTTTACTACGTAGATGCCCTGCTGAACTGCCGAAGAACTGTAGTTCATCTCCATGTTTTCTCCATGTTTATAAATGTTTTTTTTCCATTTAATTACATGGGAATCCAGTTACATATGTAGTATTAATTAAATAAATGTTCTTTAAACGTTCATGCTCAAATGATTTGTCAAGCTCCCAATATCTATAACAATTCTAATGTAGAGTGTTCAATCTAGTAATTGAGTTTGCAGGCTGTTGCAACTTTATTATTCATCATTTTGTTGTCTAATTTTGTTGACAGCTTATATTTAAAGCCAAAATCTAACAAGACTGCACCTCAGGAGCCAGTTTTGAGTTGTGTAAGAGCATAGACATTCAGTTAAGTGCAGCTATACTACACTTATACTCCTGGTAAAGCATCCAACATTTACCTAATCAAGTGTCAGATTTATTTCTGTGGCAATGGTGCAAGTCCTGGATGGTGTTTTAAGATGAAGACATTGGAATTGACGGGTCTTGACGTTTAATGTGATTGTTTGCCATCCAGAAAAACAAAAGGTCACTCAGTAGTCTTATTATGATTTTCAGGGCCTTTTCTGGACATAATTTACATGGAGAACATGACACCTTAAGTATGAGAATGCACTGTAATTTACTGTGGTTGTTTAAATCCATGGGAACATGCAAGCTATGCACTGTAGTTTATTGTCTGATGGCAGACATTTCACAAAATATATACTATAAAGTCATTTTTAAGCTCATTCTAAACAAACATTTCATTTGTAAGGTAATGGATGAACTTTAATATTGACAATTTAATCTACACAATTTCATGTAATGATTTTTTTACTGCTTTAATAATAACACTACACATAAAGGACTTCTCATTTGCAAGTACATTTCCAAATAAGTAATGCATATTGGATTTAATTATTACAAATGTGAAGTTCTTCAGACATATAAACATGCCTCTCACCTTTCACACTCTCACATGCAGACATACATCAACTGTTAGCTGAATCTAATGTTCAGTCTAAAATCTAATCATTGTCATTCATTATAGTTGTGTAGCTGTGGCCCTGAGGAAGGGACTGGTGTGGACTGGTTTCCTTTTGAGGAGGCGCTTTGCTGGGAAGTAGGACAGGAACAAGAAAGAGACAGTGAAACACAGAGAGACAGCATGAAAGAGTGTAAGAGAGAGACAGTGAAACACAGAGAGACAGCATGAAAGAGTGTAAGAGAGAGACAGTGAAACAGAGAGACAGCATGAAAGAGTGTAAGAGAGAGACAGTGAAACACAGAGAGACAGCATGAGAGAGAGACAGTGAAACACAGAGAGACATCATGAGAGAGAAAGAGAGACAGTGAAACTCAGAGAGACAGCATGAGAGAGTGAGAGAGAGACAGTGGAACACAGAGAGACAGCATGAGAGAGATAGAGAGAGACAGGGACAGAAAGAGCATGGGAGACAGAGAGACAGCATGAGAGACTAGTGTTACTAGTATTGTAAGTGTTCAGACTTTGGCAATACAGATGAAGCAATATTTGTCATGCCAATAAAGCACCTTGAATTTAATTGAATTGAGAGAGAGCGAGAGAGACAGTGCAGCACAGGGAGACAGCATAAGAGAGGGACAGCATGAGAGAGAGAGTCAATGGGAGACAGAGAGACAGTAGGAGATCGAGAGACATCATGAGAGAGAGAGATAGGCAGTGAGAGACACAAGGAAGGAAAGAGCTTGAGAGAGAGAATGTGATGGAGAGAATATTGCATTTATCAGGTACCTTTTTTAACTGATAAAAATGCAAAAAAAAATTCATATTCTTTAAAAAAATAAGTCTGCACATGAAGTCCGCAGACAAGAAAAGATCAACGCTCCTTCTACCACAGTACAAAACACACTACCAAACACACACTCATTACATTATTCCACAGATGCCTCTGTGTTATTCATGGATGTATACAATTATAATTCAAGAGTGATCCTGGACATCACAAACAAAGGCAAATCCTGTCCAGATCCTGCCCAGATCTGCCTCTAAGTTATAAACACAGTAAGTTAAACATCTGACCCACAGTACAGTTATGTATTAAGCAGTTTCAGCCATTCTATTTTTTATATCCAGCACCACGAATATAAAACCACAAAATGTAAAAAAATCTCCACTAACTCATAAACAAATATACCACTGAATTAAAAAGTGGGTTGAGTCTTCCACATTCTAGAAAACAATGAAAAATGGTCCCTGTGCCTACAAAAAGCACAGTCATTACAAACACGGGCACACATGCACTGACATCCACAGCGCCATGTAACATCCTCCTGTGGAGGTCACCAGACGTGTTTGTCAGTGGAGGCTTGTGCTAAACCAGCCGTCTGCCCGGCCTCAACCTGAGCTCCATGCTGCATCTGCACTCCCATACAGGACAGATTTGTTAAGAACTTTACCACAGCACTTCTATAAAAGCTTCTATAAAAACTTCTATAGAGCCAGAGCCAGTGCAGAGATCCAGATCACTGAAGTCGAGCAATAACCGTGTCACGCCCCTTAAGTCCAGAGTTTGTCCGGTCCTTAGGAATGGGTCCTCTCTGTTGAGCACTGTATCCCTGCTCCAGTACTCCTGTAAGTGAGGGAGAGAGAGACCATGAGAGACAGTGGGAGATAGAGAGAGACCATAAGAGACAGTAGGAGCTAGAGAGAGAGACAGAGAGGGAGTGGGAGACAGACAGGGAGACAGAGAGGAAGTGGGAGACAGAGAGGGAGACACAGAGGGAGAGCATGAGAGAGAAAATCAGGCCTGGCACAGTAGCCATGCCTCACTGCAGCATTCAAAGCTCTGACTGACCCTCTCCTGGTCAGGGAGCTGGGGTCGAGTCTTTTCTGGGGAACAATTTGAGCTTCTTTCAGATTTTGACATTTCAAGCAATATTTGACTCTTCACATCAGCCTGCAGCTTGTATGCATGAAGATGCTCTATGTGTGTTGTTCTGAGTTAGCAGCCACTGAGCAGGGTATGCCACGGTCATCTCTGCTACTTTTCTCTACTACATCTGCTACTTTTGGCTGGCAGCAGCATTTGTTAGTGCATGTGTCTGTCTCAGCAGTCTGCAGGCTGGGCCAGGGCTCGTGAACATGGCCCTTGGCGCAGAAGTAGAGGGGGGAGGAGCATAGCAGCACAGGGGGAGGAGCACAGCAGCAGAGGGGGAGGTGTCAGGAAGTCTACACAACAGCTGGCCCAGTACATGCTCTCTGAGACATGGTGCGACTGGCGACTTCTGGCACTGACACGCAAACCTGCTGGCTCCCCGGACCATTGTGAGAGTCTCCTGACACGAGACAGGATGTCAGAGCTGAAGTGTACTGACAGATCCTGTGACATCATCTTGAATGTTTTGAAGGGAGTCAACTCACCTGACCATCTCCTGTTTTATATAAGGCACAGTCCACTTAGTGGATCTTTGCTAAAGTTAGCACAGAAAAGCACTGTGTGACTAGCAAATGTTTAACAAAGTTGTTCACTGAAATTGGAAGGACAAATGTTTCTGACAAAGGGTGACTGAAGCAGACACTCATTTATCTAAGGTTTATGACAAGTTCACAGCAAGCTCTAATTTATGAATAACACCACTGCATCGTACAGCAGTATATCATGCACTATAGGTCTTTTACTATGATTAGAGTGAAGAAGACCTATAATGTATCCTCTCCCCACTGCTTCCTTCCGGATCTTTGCATCAAGCCCACTACAGACACACAGTCAGACTTCACACACACACACACACACACACACACACACACACACACACACACACACACACACACACACAAACACACACACACCATCAGCACAGGCTTGCCATTGTGACCGAAGGAGGAGAGATGTGGAGTGAGTGATTGATTCCCACTCTGAATGGGCTGTGCTTTTTTTCACACTGCATTGAAATTCAGCCACTGAGTCTGCCTCTCTCCAGCAGGGGCCTTTAAAATCGGAAGTACTTCTCTTGACTGTCTTGTTTGGTCGAACATCATTATATTCCATTGGCTTATCCCTTCCTACCTCCTTTATTCTTTTTTTTATCCAAAGTGATAGAAATAGTCTTAGTGTCACTGGACAGGAGCCCGATGGCCAAAACATGGCGCTGGGGGTGTTTTTAGTTACTTCTGATGGTAAGCCAGTTTGTCACAAGTGTAGACTTTGTGTAGACTGCTTTTTCAAGGTCACTGCACTTTTCTACGGGTGAGCACAGGAATGTCTGCATAGACTGGGTTTCATCTGCTCAGGTCAGTTGTGTTTTTTTTTCTCAGTGATTGGGCAGATTAAAGGAGTAATTTGTGACGATCGCATGTGTAAAAACAATGCGTCAGGCACCTTACGTTATTTTTCCATGTCCTTGTTTTGGCACATATGCTGTTTCCATAAAAAGGTGTGTTTTACACCTCTGTCTTAGAAAAAATAAGAGATCGGTTCTGAGTGTACTTGGTCAACAGATGATCTTAATGAGACAACGGTGTGTATACAAACAATGCCATATTAAGGTTAATGTTTCCTATTATTTATAATCACACATAGGAAAAACATTATACATAACCTTCGCGCTAAGACGCTTGACTACAACTTCACATTGCAACGCCTGTGTGTTGTCACACCCAGAGGGGTGGGGCAACACTGTAGACCACGCCCTCTGTCAGGTTTCAGTCATGTTTTTTGTATTGTGTATTGTGTATTCTGTATGTGTTGCAACCATTGCAACTAATTACAAATATCAAAATGCAATATTAAGGTGTACTACTAATCAAAACACAGTCTATATACTGTAAACATAACGCTAAGCACATTTTGGAAAGCGTCAATTTTAATAAGGTTAAAAAAAAATTAATTTAAATCCCCAACTCTCCTGTAGGTAGAAGGTCAAACATGATTTTCTGTGTGACCAAGTACATTGTGGGAAGTGCGCCGAAGGTGCGGACTGGTCCACGCTCCGGAGAAAACCTGGGGGAAGTCATCCTCCAGCCCCAGGCTTACCCAGCGCAGCACTCAGTGGGAGCGGGAGCTCGACAGAGCAAGGCACTCTGGGGGAAAGGAACATGCTGCCTGTGTGTCAGGCTGCAACTTAATGTATTTATTGTGGCATGCTAGCCATGGCCCAACACCCACAGCCCCACCAACCGAGCAGCAGTGGACTGGGCCATTCCAACACTTTTAGGTTTAGCTACATTGTTCTAGCCTTGGATGTGTAGTAGGCAATTATTTTTTTATAAATATGTGGCTTTTTAATATAAATTATATAAGAATGTCTGTGGTGTTGACATGTTTCATGGATGATGAAGTCATGAAGAAATGTTTCAAAGTTGGGTATCATTTTTCTTAACATTGGACAATGCACACACCTTTTGAAAGCAGCTTTGGGGAATTGTGGGGAATTTATGCTAAGATCCATTTTGTTTCCATTTGTTAAATGGCACATTATGGCTGAGATAATCCTTTATGAAAGTGTCCAAATGGGAAAGCAGTTGTTTTTCAAACCACCATTCATCTAATTTCAGAGAGATCAGTGTGGATATAGAAAATAAGCCTCTTACCTCATCAATCATCTGACAAGAATGAGGACTAAGATTGCAGTTTACTATCAGATCTCTCCATCTCTCTGTGTGTGTCTCTATCTCTCTAAATCTCTATCTTTCATCCATCTCTCTCTCTCACACACACACATTGTCTGACTCTCTGCTTATATGTGGCCAGGTTGCACAATGTTAGAGTGTGTAATGTGGAGAAACAGGGGGGCTAATGATTAGATAAGCAATCAGAGTAATAGCTGAAAACTGCTCAGCTTCTCACCGTCAGCTCAAAACCAGGCCATCAAAAATCATCATCCACAACTGTGATTATGAAATTATTAAACTACACACTTGAAATGTCTGCCATGCCAATAATCCTCATTCATATAATCCAGCAATTAACAGCAATTAGGTTATTTCACAGCACTAATTGAGTTTGTCTGGGGAGGAGCATCCTCATTCACTGGTTTGACACTGCAACAGTAATGATACTACCCTGTGATACATTAGGCCAAACGGATGTTGGTCTATGATAGGCACTGTACTTGAGTGTAATGAGTGTGGTATCTACAATGGAGTTGCTAACACTATTATGACCAAGAGAGATTCTTCCATTCAATACCAGAGAGGACATGCCTTATTCATGGTTATCTTTAGCAGTAGATGAACTGTTACATTTCTATGGATCAGTACAGTGATCCATAGAAATAATACTAGAAATTCTGAATTTGAATTAGGTTTTATCCTTGTTTGATGAAAACTGTATAAATCTGCACGAATACGTCATACCCTGTTTGTACTGTTATTGAATGAAATTTGCTTGACATTTCCACTCGAGCTAAGGAGGTTTGTGGAATTCACTGAAACATTAACAAATGTGTGTTTGAGTCCATTTGAAATGCTGGCACGGCGTCGCGGCCTGGCGGAGGGGTGAGGTGTGGCGTAGCGGCCGCTCCATCTGCCGCGCTTGGCATCCGGTTGGCGCTTCGTTCAGTACCCAGAGCGGCTCTGCTCACTCAGTGATCGCACGACCCCCCCACCTCTCACTCTCCACACACACTGCAGCAGGTGAACCTGCGAAAACATCCATGATTCATTACATTAGGATGGGAGGAGCTTTCAGGTGTCTTTGATCTCTGTTTACGACCCATCGCAATAATTTGTGCCTTGTGTAATTTCTGGTGTAATTGAATGTGTGTTGAATATAGTTAAAATAATAAGAATATTGTTTATGTTTTGTTTCTGATGAATACCTCATGGGAAAGCATAAGTAGCTTACAGTATCCAATTTCACCAACAAAAGACCATCTGTATTGGGTAAAAAGTGAACACTTTGCGTTTGTTTAGAGTGAGTGGACATATTGTGAGGGTGTGTTGTGCACATGCTACATCAGGCATTATTACTCGGCAGAACTGTGGGCAGGTGCAGGGGCAGTGATCATGGCAAACCGGCCCCATTAGTCTGATGGGACCCTGTGAGGTCATGGTCCTGCAAGGTCACCCTTTGTAACCCTGTGCCTTGTTTCCAAATCCAGCATGTTAGCCTTTTTAAACCACTCTAGAGAGTGCATTTGTAGTCATATCTTTTGTGCCATATGTCAGCTGTTATTTATTGTATAGCTCAGTAGCTTTGGGGAAACAAAACCGCTAATACCAGAAGCTGGACTTGAACAATAGACAAAGAGGTGAAATGTTTTGTTTTTCTTTTGGTCTTTTGGAGTGAGTGGACATGAATACGGGTCGCACATGCTATACGGTTGTAGCTTGTTTAGCAGAGTTTGCCGGCCTTGTTTAGCAGAGTTTGCCGGCTACTTTTGGCCCATCACCTTTCAAAAGCATTTCAGCGAATTCAGCAGGTTTACGAGAGGGTGGTCTATTGTGATTTTAAAAAGCCTCCCTTATATGCCAGTGATATTCCTAATTATTTAAAATCTAGATGCTCCATTAATTCTGAACTGGTAACACTGAACAGCCTAAAGAACTATTAGATTGTACTAAATATAGCCCATACGTCTAATAACCTCTGAAACTTTATGTGGAAGCATTGTGACCAGATCTTCAGCTGTGTTGTTTTTCTCGTTAGTCACTGATACATCAGATGCTGTCCTCACTGGATGTTCCCCAAAACAAACATTTAAAGACAGGTTTCCTCTGGGTGGATTTACACAGGTTAGCCTTCGCTTCATCTTTCTCGGTTCGTGTGTAACAGGGCTGACATATGTGGCTCAAGTCCCCAACACTGCATTTGTTGCTAAAATGCTTTAATCACTCCACCAAAAGCATACGGGCTGTTGGAGAGAGGGTTGAGGAGCCTGGTTCAGTTCCACTCCACAGAGCTCCTTCCATGCTGATCCAGGTTATCCGGGAAAGGAGGCAGACAGCAGATGGTTCATCAGTGGCACTTTCTTCCAGACTCCTCATGTGATGTGATATCACGGCCTTAAAAAGAAGCAATTCATCTACGCAGCGCGGAGTTGCTAGACTGTTAGCCACATAGCCAGCCTAAATGGAGACTGATGTTGGAGTGCAGGAGTAAAACATGGCCACCTTTCTGTTGGTCATAGCTTTAGAAGACTGTTTATAAGAAGAACTTGACTGTTCTACATGTTTAGGTGCTGCTTAGAGCTCATTGCTGTGTGTTCCAAGAAGGCTCCTTCTGTTTTATCACTTGACTCACATTCCTAGGCCCTTAAATACACCTCATATTCCAGTTTACGGTAAAGCATGCAGGACTAGTTCTGTTTTTCTTGCACTGTTTCTCAACTTTGTACTTCTTCTCTGCTAATATTTGCACACACACATATTTGCACATACCCACAAATGCACACATATGCACACACATGCACACACCCTTGTCAAATGGGAGTTATTCTGTTTAACCGGCTCCAGAAGACAGCTCCAGAAAAGTTTTCTGACCTGTTTCTAAGTATAACAGAGGAAGCAGGAAGCAGAAATAGCAGGGGTCCTGATTCTCTACTCACAGCTCATCTACTTTGCCTCATGCCATGCCCATTTTAACCAGGGTGTGTCAGGCACTGATAACTGTATGGAATCAGGTTGTAATCAACTCCTATTATACCAGTTCATGTCTAGCACTAGCATGTAGTTTGTTTCACACACAAAGCATAGGAAGCTACTATAACTCTTCAGTAAGAATCATGTCCAGTTCAAGGATACTAAAATCTTACCTTATGCTCTATGCATTGCGACATTTTAAGCAATCGTTTGATTTTGGGGTGTTTACTGAGAGCTAAGCAGTTCATGACAGCAGCAGTATACTACTGGAAGAATGTTCACTACTATGAACACAAAGCCTCTACTAAAGCAGACAGAGGTTTATGTGTATGATTGTGTGTGTGTGTGTGTGTGTGTGTGTGTGAGTGTATGTGTGTGTGTGAATGTAATGACACAGATCTCTTTTCTCTAGAGGTTTGTTTCTGAAAACAAATCAGGCCATGTCCACAGCCATGATGAGGATATTCCAGAGGAGGGGGAGAGAGACAGCAGCCTCAGTGCCAGCTGTGACCTGTCCAGGCATTTTAAACCTGATGTTCCTGGCTAAGCATCATAGCAGCCCCACCTCCTAACTCATAAATATTGATGTTGGACATTGGCTGGGCGGGACAGGATGCAGTGCTGAGACTGGTTGAGGAGAGAGACTAAAGGTGATGGTGCAACAAGCTGGGTCCTCCCATCACATGCATTATGACTGAGTCAGCAAAAACATATATTGTCAACCACATTACATGCTGTATAATACATTAGAGGATAGTCCTGTACTTTTTTATTATACTTTGAGTCAATATGTGATCATTTTGATTTTCTTTCCTGCAGGAAATTTGTGTTTGCAAAACCTGGCTTTTTCGCTACTCAATACAGAAACATTTAATTGATTTTAAGAACACAATGGAAGTGTATATACAAATACAGAAGATCCTCCAAGCTATGTTAATGAGTGACTAAAGAAATGATGATTTTTTTTAGTGTTTAGTTTGTAGTATCTGTATATTGAGCACCTGTAGCATCTCTGTATTGACTGCTTAAAATGCAGCGACGGTGGTCATTGTACCTTCTCGCTCGCTCTCACTCACGCTACGTTTCCCCTACCTTCTGACTTCCTTCCTGTGGGCCTGAGAATCAACATAAATGTTTCTAACTACCAGCCAAGCTGAGCATTTGCAGTGACTAAACCATACCAGACAATTCGCTTAAACCTTCATGCCTGCACTTCTCACACCAGATGAGGTAATATTATAAAAACATCATTTGCTTTTATTGCATTCCAAATTAGTACAGCTCTGTTTTGATCAGAACATTCAATAAATGTTCTGCATAAATGGGCATCTTGTCTATTTGAAACATCTCGTGTGAAATCTTCTACATCGTTAAATGTGAATGAGAAAGGGAAGTTTAGCAGAACCGTTGTCAAACGGTTAGTTGGAATGAAAACAGGAGTTCAGTACAGATAATTTTTTGATTTACATTTGCATGCTATATTTAGATATTATAGGGTTTCATGGTATATTTAGATATGATAGGGTTTCATGTTATTTTTAGATATGATGGGGTTTTTTTTTTTTTTTGGTTTCACACTAAAAAACATGGCAAATGGTCATTTGCCCACTGGTGTGGGAATTGAAGTTGGATTCCAACTGTGTTAACAGCATGCTAGTGTCTTGCGTGCGTAGATGACTGAGCTCTGTATATAACCGCTCTTCCAGCACTGGGATGGTAAGCCACAGTTCTCTGGCCCATCTAGACCTGCCTCTATGGCTTCCAGGAACTGTGTGGTGTTATGAGGTAATCGCTGAGAACACTGCACATATGTTACTGGCCCTCTCACTATGGGACTGCATCCAAAATCAATGTGAGTGGATGTGTGTGCACGTATGTGTGTGTGTGTGTGTATGTGTGTACACAAATGTTCCAGAAGAGGCCATGTGAAAGAATGAGATGAATCATGTAGGGTGTTCACAGATAAATGCGCACACAGCCAGACAAAAACTCACACAAATGGTGAAGTTACAAATCAAGAGACATAGGTCGTGTCAGCACAGCTACTTAAACTGTTACTACAGTCCCATTCAACAAGGAGGTATTTGTGCTAACAGCTAACAGGAGGTAGTAACTTCTGTTTTGTCTATTTTTGCAAATATATTCTGACTAAACTGGTTTCCATAGCGTTCATGATTTCCGTTTCACTCTGGTGCGATAGCACATTTGCCCGACACCTGCCAGACGTCTCACTGTCTGGAAATAAACCTCTCCACTTCAGACGGAATTAGGAAGGTCGCTGTGTTTTAATTTTAGCCGTGGAAATGTTGGTCATAGTAAAATAGGCAAATGTGAAAACAGGCAAATGTGATGAATCAGTACCTGACACAGTGCTGTTGACGGTGATGTTCAGTTCCTGTTGACTGAACAGGTTCACATCCTGTGGAAGGTGACAGTAGGCAGTGAGCTGCAGGCTGGGAGGGCCTTCTGAGGATCTAGTCCCCTCTCGCCCTCTCAGCCAATTGTTGGAGAGACTGAAATTGACCCCTCCCCCCTCGTTTTAGAACTCGTAAATGTACACTCGTAAATCCATGAGTCTGGAGTCTTCCTTGGCCAGGTCACTGGGACATAGGCAGTAAGCATCAGGGCCCTTTCTGTGGTATGCAGGCATGTGTGCATGTGTATGTGTGTGTATACATATGCGGGTTTGTATGTACGTATTTCTTGATCTTAAAATTTAGTTTCAGCTCTTACTTTTGATAAGTCCTGAGTTTCAAGCAACTTTAAGATGGAGTTTCTATTACTAGGTATAGGCTGAACAAAGGCCAGTTCAAATGAATCAGGACAGGGAAATTACAGGTAAATCTGTTTTTGTGGTAATTAAAGACATACACTAAAGACTCAATTTCAGACTCTTGACTGTGAAGCCAGGGCAGTGGTGACATTTTAATTTTCATTATAGTACTTTTTGTACATTGTTTGTGAACCAATTCAGTTTGACCTGGAACATTTTTGCTGTTCCTGGAAAATGAACGCACTAAAGGTTAAAAAACTGCCATCACGAGACCTTACGAGAACCTTAGTTAGTTATTGTCTTGTCCTAAGGTCTTCCGAGAAGTTAGGACAGTTAGGATTTCCAGTATGACATTTAGCGGAAATTTCCATTGCTGGTCTAAGTGTTGAGTGTTTGGAAGAAACATCCATCGTGCTACCACATGACATCATTTGTGTATGTGTTGCAAAAACATCAGCAGTTTAAAAGGCGAATTGATCAAATTGTTAGCAAGTTGCAAGGTATCTGATGCTCTGATGAAGACCCTTACTGCACATGGACACTAAAGTGCTCGTGAGGGCCAAGACATCTGGAACACTTGGTAGACAGCAGTCCATTGAAAAAGGGAGCTCAAAGATTTTCATTGGCTGAGGGGTCACTAGCATCACTAGCACAGTCATCTAGTGTTTGTTAGACCTGTGAAGAAGCCAATTAATGTTGGTACATTAAGAGTTAAGAGTTTCTAATTAAGTGGCTGATAAGATTAAATTCAGGCAAATAATAACAAAATCTGAAAAACAGTTTAATGTCAATAATACCAGCACAAATATTTCACCCCATTAATGCTGCAGCATTACTTTTCTCAGTAGTAGTATAATCACACCCATACTCTTCAGAATACGATGATATCCCACATAGTGTCACTTTCCCAGTTTTGTCAGGAATATTCAAACTGAAACCATACACCTCTAAGCTTGTAATTCTCACCCAAAAAGCCTGAATGTTTACTTTTACAGCCAGAGCTTTCTCCTGAAATGAGTACTATCTAGTATCAAAATACTTAGCATAAGAATAAACAAATAAACTTAGATCACAAAGAAAGGAAACAGACACCATTATGATATGTTTGGCTGAACCTTTTGCCAAACCTCAGAACTTTTATTGTCACCTGAAATTCTGTTTGCTAAAACCTAAACCCAGGCTTAAGAAATATCTTTTTTTGACCATGCCAAGTAGTTTTTCATAAACTCATTCAAGCTATTGCTAAATCCTCACCGTAACTGTGATAAACCATCCTCACCCTCACCTTAACTGTGATAATCCACCCTCACACTAACTGTGATAAACCTCTCACCCTCACCTTAACTGTGATAAACCACCCTCACCCTCACCTTAACTGTGATAAACCACCCTCACACTCACCTTAACTGTGATAAACCGCCCTCACGCTAACTGTGATAAACCTCCCTCACGCTAACTGTAATAAACCCCCTTAACCCTCATTCCAACTATGATAAACCACCCTCACCCTCACCTTAACTGTGATAAACCACCCTCACGCTAACTGTAATAAACCACCCTAACCCTCACTCCAACTATGATAAACCATCCTCACCCTCACCTTAACTGTGATAAACCACCCTCACCCTCACCTTAACTGTGATAAACCACCCTCACACTCACCTTAACTGTGATAAACCGCCCTCACGCTAACTGTGATAAACCACCCTCACTCTAACTATGATAAACCACCCTCACCTTAACTGTGATAAACCTCCCTCACGCTAACTGTAATAAACCCCCCTAACCCTCATTCCAACTATGATAAACCACCCTCACCCTCACCTTAACTGTGATAAACCACCCTCACGCTAACTGTAATAAACCACCCTAACCCTCACTCCAACTATGATAAACCACCCTCACCCTCACCTTAACTGTGATAAACCACCCACACTGACTGGGGCTGTGTCTGCTGAGTAAAATAGACAGATCTTTCTAGAAACCCTGTCTTGTCAGAGTTATGTGCGGCGTGTTTGTGGCCGCTGTGTGCAGTTTAGCTGTGAATTATGCATGGCAGGGGCCGATGTTTTGGTGGACACTTCACAGGGCCGTGACGGCATCTCTGAGGAAGCCTGAAAATGCTACAGCACCTCTGAGCATCGACTGTGTTTGCCTGCAGGTGAAACAGACCCATCTCCATGCTGTATGTGTCCACCGTTGGGGTGGGCACACTGCTTCCCCCATTCCTCCTCTCTGTATTCTTCTTACTTCTATACATCCTTCCTGTATACAGTCCTCCCATTCTAGGACACAAAAGCCTAATCTTAAATGAAAGTGTAATGATTGTGCTTCTGAAAAGTACTTCTGTTCTCTTCGTACTTCATCTTGGTGCTGCCACCAGCAAGCACAACATCACATCACCGGGTCCTTTGACACCCATACGTCCCCACACTACCAGGTAGCACAGATGGGGTGGTTTGCCTTAGATCATCAGCAGTGTTCTGTTACTCTGGTGGAGGCAAATCTTCATCACGACTACAGTGGCTCTTGTGCTTATTAACTTGCTGTAATCTGACTTTTCTCCATGCTAGTTTGCATCTAGCGTTAAGCCCTCTGTGGTCATACTGGTCTATTCTCTTTTTTCGCTGGTCTCTGATACAGCTCAGTATTGCCTTGATCTTGGTCTTCATGACTCAGGGCTTTTTCTCTGTATTCCTTAGTCATCCGCTACTGTGCTCACCTTCAACCCGCCAGCTCGTTTACCACTGTGCTCTTGCTTCTTAACACGCTGCTAATTGCTTGTCCCACCTAGTGTTTTACTCCACATGGTTCGTGTTTTGGCTGGTTTCACAGGCTTTGATGCTTCTTTCCTGGTCCTCATGCAACAGATGCAAATGGCACATTTGCAGGCTGCCCCAGGGCCCTTTGCTGTCTTGGTCATGATCTAACAACGCAATGACACGACTGATTTTGGATTCCTTTGTTATGCATATGCCATTACCCACTTTCCCATTTTAAATGATTTGTGTCAACAATAAAATGTTCTAAAATAACAGCAGAAGAACGACATTGGCTTTCTGAACCAAAATGAACCAAGAAATCATAATCAACATATCCATGAAACACTGACAAAAAAACGTTCAACTTGGTCATTCATTACATAAGTTTCTACATGTTTCTTTGAATATAAAGAGGGTTCCACAGTTGAGCCCATATGGAGGGCAGCTGTTGAGTGAGATGTGGCAGTCTGCACCTTCAGCTTCATTATTATTGTTTAATTTCAGATTGCTGAGCCAAACTAGCACAGCCTGTGTCACTGTCCACTTCCTCTCAGGCATCTTTGACAAGATTTATATTCACTACAGAAAGCAGAGGCTTCTTCTCTTATACGGGACATGAATTCTTTTCTCAGCTGAGACTTCAGACTGGCTAAGGGTGATGAAGGGTTAGCTTCATAAAGCCTCACTTTCAATAGTGAGCATCTTGCATTAACTCATTTATCCTCGCGGTCTACCCTACCTGCAAGCTCCGCTCTCTCATCTCCCAAACCCAAACACACGCTCACACCAGAGTGCAGTGTGAAAACACTCGCTCTGTTGGGAGATATTAGTGACGCTCTAAAGGTAATATTTAGCGCAAGCATTAATACTCCAGTAAAGAACATCCCGAGGGTTCTTTTCTTTCTTCTTTGCTATACCAGTTCGATGGTTACTGGCAGAGTAGTGGGGGGTGCAGAGTGCCTGGGGTTGATACTCTTGTTGTCTATATATGGGCACATTTCAGCAGCAGTAGATTCGTGGCCCTTGGGCCCTGATCTCCAGCAGGTCAGTGGGATGCTGGATCTGGATCAGATCTTCAGAACAGAGAGAGACATTTTATGTGACAGACTTCTCTCCTATGATTGATGTGTCAGCGGGATTTGTGTGTGCTTTCTCCAGTAGGTTTTTGCTAATTCTTGCTTTTGCTCTGTCCCTCTCCTACTCTTTTGTTCCCTTTCTTTCTCTCTGTTTTTCTCTCTCTCTCTCTCCTTCTCCCTGCAGGTCTAGCTGCGATTCCAAGTTTTCCTCATCTCACCAGCCTGTTGTGGGAGTCATGGATTAAGGAAGAGGACTGTGAGCTTGTGTGCGTGTGTGTGTGTGTGTGTGTGTGTGTGTGTGAGTGAGTGTGTGAGGCCTTGGACATAACCATGGTGGTGAGGCGGCTGCTAGTGAACTCTTCGTGAAAATATTAAAAGTAAGGCCACAACGTGTTTGTCTGTAAAAGGGCGAGAAACATAGCATGTGAAGTTACATACTCGCTAATGCTGCGCTAATAAAGAAGGCTTAACCTTACACGTAAATGCTTCATGACTAGTAAAAATAAATAAATCTTTGGTTTTAACATTGTACTTTCATGATTTTCGCAAAAGGGCCCCGTATCTAAGCTGTTCCATGGTGTGACATGGATGCGGGTAAAGTTTTCAGCGCAGCAGAGAGTGTGAATCATGCTCCCTTTCTGCAAACTGAATCTCAGCAGGGAAACTTGGCTCAGATTGCACAGTTATAGGGGATTTTCAGGTCATGACTTCTGACATATTTATACTTATACAACCATCCTCCTTTCTTAGAAACATGGCGTGATGATTAACGTAAGGCTTATGGACTTGATGATTTGTTGTCATCAGAATTGCACTGTTGTGTTTGTGACTGCGTGGTAGGCCTAGACAATGCAGGGCTGGGCTGAAATCTGTTCAACTTCATAAATGTGTTACGTCACCAGTAATCCCAGTAATCCCAGTCAATCCCCGTCGTCCAAGATGGAATTGCCAGGGCGCTTGACTTAATAGTTTGAGTGTTCGCCTCTTGTGTTAATTGTGAAGTTGGTACAGCGGATCTAACACAGTGCCGATGGCTCACAGTAACTGGGTCAAATAACCGCCCGGAAAGTGTTGGGCTGTTTGATTAATAATGTATACAATGAAGAAAAAGGTTTCTTCATCTAGAGGAGCGATATTTTTCTAGGGTACCAAGACAAACACACACAGACACATAAGAACACACAAACGCGCACACACACACACACACACACACACACACACACACACACACACACACATTTGTCTTGCTCTTTTCCCAGGGACAAGTGGCAGGGGTGTTGTAGCATGAGTCTTGAATCTTCAGTACTGAGGAATTGATCTGTAGGCTAAAGTGTTATTTCATTAACTCTGGTTATGACAGGAAGAGTGGCCAGTAAGAGGAGAGTGGACACTTATCGTCTGCCTTTAAAGGGAAATATCCAGGCATTTCTTTGCTCAGCAAGAGTTTTACAAGGCCTGTTAGCTTGTTTCATCAGATGGAAATGGATGATAAACTCAGTTACACTGCTCAGCAGTTTGTAGTAAAAGATCAAAATGTGTTGCTGCTACATATTACTTTAACCTGAATTCATCTACAGATCCTCTCATCTACAAATCCTGCTTTCAGATTTACTATCAGGTTAACTGGATTGTCTCTCTGATTAGGTACTGTGTCCTAACCAGATTGGGACTGTGTCCTAACCAGATTGGGATCGTATCCTAACCAGATTGGGACTGTGTCCTAACAAGATTGGGACCATGTCCTAACCAGATTGGGACCATGTCCTAACCAGATTGGGACTGTGTCCTAACAAGATTGGGACCATGTCCTAACCAGATTGGGACCATGTCCTAACCAGAAAACATTTGTGATACTGAATGTGTTGTTTGGGCCACCAGGCTGTAGATGGCTCAGGCGTTAGAATCCTGTGCTCCTCAAAGAGGATAAATTGTTTGACCTGATTATGTGCTGTGAAGCGGTATCATGATAGTTTGTTTGTGAGTGTGTTTGGTTTGGGGTGTGTGTATGTGTATGTATGTGAGTGTGTGTGTGTGCCTGGGTTGTGCCAAGTGGAACTGTTTCTTCACTGTAGGTAGTTTGTTTCACATTCCTTTCATTATTCTGTCGTGCTCCATAAGTGATGCAGAAGTGGCCAACTGGCCACACGGCTCACAGACACACACACACACACGCACGTACACACACACACACACACACTCACACATACACCCACACACACATGGGTGCGCACATACACACACCCATACACACAGGCACACACACACACACACACACACACACACACACACATGCTCACACCAACGCAAAACACAAAGGGCTCTGTTCTTGCATGTAGGTGTTGCCTCTCTACGCAGGCCAGCTTGGTTTGGGCTGAGCTGATCTCATCTGAGCTGAACAGCGTGGCATTTCAGCACAGACAAACGGCAGACCTCGGACTGACGGGTGCGGCTGAGGAGGGCACATGCCCCAGGACACCCCCCACACCACCCCCCCCCCCCTCGCTGGGGGAGGGACTGAGCGGTGCCCAGCTGCAGTGAAGCACAGACTGGAACATCACATCACCCTGCCTACTGTCCTGCATTCTGACTCATTCACACTCTCTCTGTTCTGGGGAATGGAAGTGTGTGTGGGTGTGTGTGTGTGGGTGTGAGTGGGTGTGTGTGCTTACCCACACAGTGGGTAGCGCTTTAGCATACTAGTCAGAATTGCTTCTTAAAGAACAAGTGCTTTATAGCAGGTGGAGCCCAGAGCCTCAGGGAAACAGAATCATTTCGCATCAATATGGTAGAAACTCTGTGAGGAGCAGTAGACTAGAAAAGTGGAGTATAGCAATCTGTCTTTTATAACACACAATCTTTGGTTCGTCAGTTAGTCATCTTTGAGGGTTCCTGTTATTTGCTCAGATATCTCTCCCCAGGCATTTCTTTTTGTCACATCAGAGATTCCACGACTTTAATTAACCCGTCACCATTGGATGGGAAAGTAGACTTACGTTTGACACAAGGACAAAAGCTTGAACTAACTGGAATGTGTCATTTGTCAATATATCTTCTTGATACATTTCTTTCTTCCTCCCTCTCGTCCACCCTCTCTCTCCATCTTTTCCTCACTCTTTCTGTGTCTCCTGCCCTCTTTTTCTCAATCCATCTCCACCCCTCTTTTCTCATTCTCTCTCTCCCTCTTCTCCTCTCTCTCCCTCTCAACTGCAGATGAGAGCGTGAAGCTCTGGCTTCCTCGAAGGCTCCTGCTGCAGGCTGGGCAGCACAGCCACATGACCACATGACTCTGGACATGGACGCGGTCCTGTCAGACTTTGTTCGGTCCACGGGGGCGGAACCGGGTCTGGCACGAGACCTGCTGGAGGGTAAGATGCCCGAGTGCTCAAACTAAATGAATGTAGGTATGCTCTAACAGGCAAGGCTGCGCAGTCTCAGTGCAACAGTGACTGAGATTTGAGATGACTTATTGTTTTTCAGGTTTTCTCATGTTGCCTGCACGGTCTCTGTTCTGAATGCTGTCGTCGCAGGAATAAGTGTAGCGTTAAATCCTCCATGCAGGTGTGTGGATCAGGCACAGGAACGATAACCTCTCGTGGCGGAACTAACGGTAATAAGGCTAGGCATTAGCAGTGGAGTGATGGATTGATCGACTCTGTGTGCCGCTGCTCTGACAGTCCACGGCCTGCGCCTGTGTGTTCAGATGTATGCAGCATTAAGCGACATACGCGTTTGAAGTGACTGATCGGGTTTGTCTGCAACAGATGTTTTTTAAAGTCACTCTGGATAGAGCTTGTGGTGCTCACTAAAGGCGGAAAGATGGGCTTTCTTGAATGGTATCGGAAAGAGATGATAATTAAGTTAATAATTAATAAGAGATGCTGGGCAACAAGGAAGCTTTATAATAGGCCGGACTTCGCTAAGTTAATTATGCAAATGAAACAGCCCGGAGACTTCTGTTCATGTCTGATTCTGAACTTGTGAGTGGGTCTGGGTCTGTGGAGGTCCCCAGGGCTCAGCGGCTCACCCAGGCCCACCGACGGAAGGCGGTGGGTTTGTTTTGTGAGTGGCAGCAGGGAGGGTCCACCACGCCGGGGCGGTGGGCTGATTTAGGACTCCGGTCACGGCTTTACAAGCATGCTCACTGGGGAGGGCTTTGTGCCCATTCAATGGAACTCACTGAGTAGTGGAGAGGTGCTGGCATTAGCACAGAAAGCATGGCCTCTCAAGAAGAGACAGGACAGAGAAATATATCCCCATTTAAAGGACGGAGAAAGAGAGAGAGGGAAGAGGGAGGAAATAGGGAGAGAGGGGAGGGAAGAGAGATGTCCTAGAAGAAAAAGTAAAGAGAGCGGTGAAGCTCACATCTCCGAGAACTGGCCAGCAGTTCCAGCCTTTTCCAGCTCTTATTCCTCCGCTTTTGACAGTGTTCCCCTTCATGTTCTGGCAAAGTTCCTCCAAGGTTCCTGCATGTCCCTGGCCCTGCCTGTGGTGAGTGACAGTGAGGGTTCATACACACCTGCTTCAATTAGAGTTCCCCAGAAGCCCTCTGGCTGCGAGTGCTGCTGGTTAGCTGCTGGCTCTGACTGCACCCACCACAGCACAGCCAGACCTGGTCCGTTTGGAGCCCCGCATCAGGAAGGGCCCCAGGCCCACAGCACTTCATTTTACTGCGTTACTCGTCCAAAGCCCCATGAATCTGATCATTTTTCGGGTGGGCTGTTCTGACGAGCTCGCAAGCGAGTAGGAATTGATCTGACCTTTTTCGTTTCAGCCCATTCCCATTACCGCGGGTGCTGCAGTGTTGCATGAAGATGCTGCAGCACATGCCTTGATTTTTGCGCAATTCCGACCTGAGCGGCTCACTGGCGGTGCGCTCATATTTGCTCATATTTGGCTGAGTGAGGGACGTGCTCTCCATGATGTAAAGCACAGTGCTGTAGAAGGCAGGGCAGCTTGCACTCTGGGTAAAGTGGGGGGGGATCTTCCTTACTCAGCTGTTTGCTGTCTACCTCCCATCTCCTCCACTATCGCCGCTGTGCTGGAGTGCTTTAAAAGCCCTCTCAGGAGCCCACACATTAATGCTCGCTGCTCTTAAAACCCTCTGAGATGAGGTCACCCTCATGCACTGTTCCAGGGATGGCCTCCATGTGAAAGGCTCTGGCCTAAGAGAAGCTCTAGAACTGAGATCAGACCAGCACACAAGATAAGAGAGAGCAGTGACACCTGCGTACATGCTGACCGTCCCAGCACTGGTTTAATGCAACACTTTGAGATGGCTGGCCATGCAGTAAGTGCTCGGAGGGATACAGGGAGAGAAAAGGGCCAAAAACAACGTCTCTTCTGTAGGGGGGGGAATGATGGGGGTCTGCACCATTTGAGCCATAAAAGTGTGAACACAGACTCTGAGTTATATAGAATACATTCTTTTTTTGTTGTTGTTTTGCATTTTATATTGAATGTGATTTTGACTTTGAGATGTGTTTCAGCCTGTTCTTTGACTGTTTCTAAGTTCAGCTCTTTTATTATTTTTTAAAAGATTGGCTATATATTAGTGCTGTGTTCACATGACTGTTTAAGTATGGTTGATAAAGACCGTCCTGCATTGTAAACCACTTTGGGAGATCTTTCTTCTCTAGATGTGACACTGTGCTCTGGCTGGCCCTTGTGCTGTCTGCTCATTCCCATAAGCCTGTGCGTGCTACTGCCCTGAAGTGAGGCGTGCGGGGGAGGGGCACTGGCCTTTCTGCTGGTCCGCCACGCTTCCCTTCTCAGTACTGGCAATTTGCTAATGGGCTTTTAACGAGCCTCACCGCTGATATTTGACAGTGAAGACAACAAGCTCTCCTTTACCAATCAAATTCAGAAATAAAACATCTATAATATCACAGCAGGAGGTGACTGAATTGCTTTCAGTGAGAGTCAGATTCAGGACGAAAACCTCCGTGTTGAACACCATGCCAGAGCGTCAGACGCGGCCGGACATGGACTCCGCCATGCTTGGGCTGGCCTGCACATTAATGTCTGAGGTAAAATGATGAGGTCTCCGCACACTGGGCCCATGCAATCGATTGTATCCCACACAGCAAGTGAACTGTGCTGCTCTGAGCTGCTTCTAAGAAGGTGGAAGTATTGTTATTATCAAGTGCACTCACTTACTGAAGGCTGCCAGAGAGCGAGTATAAATAACACGTGTGGAAGGCCATATGAAATTCTTTTGCTGTCTTGCAACACAATGCATGTAGTGCGAGACAGAGAGGGAGAGAGAGAGAGAGAAGAGAAAGAGAGAGAGAGAGAGAGAGAGAGAGAGAGAGAGAGAGAGAGAGAGAGAGCGAGAGCGAGAGAGAGTTTGTGGAGTAAGCCTAGAAGCACGGAGCTTTATCTCAAGGGCTGAGCCCTACCAACTGTCTTCAGCATCCTAGCCTATACAATCCTATGCACCCTATACATTATGCATCCTACACAATCATGTAATCCATGGTATTATGCAGCATCCATGCTGGATTCAGGGCCATTCAGTGCTGCTTACAGAACACACATGATTGGCTGGCTCACGTGTGTGTATGCATGTGCGCATGTGTGTCAGACTAGATTCTGAAGGGGGCCGGGTTGTTGGGTGCTGCAGTGCAAGGGAGGTGTCCTTCACTCTAACTGTCACTTTGATTACAGTTTTGACTTTTGGCATAATCAGTTAATCGGTCTTGATTAGACATCCAAAACTCACATATGAGATAAATGGATGATGTTAGTACAACAGTCTCAAGCACACCAGTCTCCAACACACCAGTCACCAGCCAGCCATGCACACTAATCAGCTGGGAGAGCTTCTCCCTACTGCAACTCACCCTGCTCTGGGGGGGAGGAGGGTTAGGGACAGCGCCACACTGACAGGCCAATCGGGCGTGACACTGTAAGGATGTGTCCATGGGTGTCGGCTGCACTCATCACCAGCGTGTCTGCCAGGCTCTCCTGCTCGCCGCCTCGCCCGCTCTAACAGAGCCAGCAGGGCCCCAGCAGTCCACTTACACACCTCCACCACTCTGTCCTGCTCAGTACTTCAATATGCTGGAGAGCCTTTGGGCATTTGGGCCTGATGTTTTAGCGCCTCCAGCACGGGGGTAGGGGGGTTGGGATGAGGGTGATCATTGTGCTGTGCTTTTGTTGTTGTTGTTTGTTTGTTTGAATGAGGTCTGGGGTTTGGCTAGTTTGAGAGAGCCAGATTAAGCACACATAATAGTAAATGCTCACTGGCAAAGTTCTTTTATGGTGTTCCACAAAGGATATATCAGAGCATGTGACTAAATATAAGATGTATGGTGCCCTCTTGAGGACTCCAGAAATGCTGCAGTTGTTGTTGGGACTAATAGAGGAGTCTTTCGTGCGGAAGCACTGCATTTGCACCTTCACGCAGTGGAAGATTTGCTTGGCACACTGATAACTAGCAGCTTATGTGACTTATTTATCATACCATAATTTTTCTTGATTTATTGTCCATTAGACAATAAGTAAAAAACTGTAAAAAGACTGTATTTGTCACTGAATAATGAAGCCTTCAGTGAATTAGATGAAGCTTAATAATTTGATAAATGAGAAATGCAAAGGTTAATTACTAAAGAGAGGTCTTACTGAAGAGACTGTGAAGGTCTTTGAGCTGGTCTCGTTCATTAGAAAAGACACATCATCAGCTGAGCTCTAAAAGGCTTTACCTTCTAATAAACCCTCTGCATTGTCAGTACAACCTCAAACCAAAGGTCACTTCAGTTTTTTTTACTTCCCATAGCAGGAACCTATTCTATTTAGAATCTATTTAGAATCTGTTTAGGTTTCTATTTAGAATCAAGCAAGTGTCTATCGATAGTTTATACAAACCCAAGCTGACACAATTCAGTCATTTTGGTAACCATTTGAATTACAGTAAAAGAAAATATTTAAAGTTTTGAGGGCAATTTGAGTATTATTATAATTGTTTTACCATACTGGCAAAAGGAAAGAGCCCAACGACAGTACGTGAATAAGAGATGTTAGACTGTGAGAGTAACAGGGCTGCCCCGTCACCAGGCGACTGCAGGCCACTGATTTCAGGTCATAATGCCTGTTGATTTAAGGTCATAACTCTTCAGAGCACATGTATTAGAGTCATCTGATTAAATTGTAAATTCTCTTTTAAAATGTTTGGCTGGCTGAAGGATACAGGAGTCCATAAAGGTGATGGGGTTTGTTTTGTCTGATCTCCCGGTTTCTCCCCTCTGCTCCGTCCAGGCTGAGGGTGGAGAGTGTGTAGTCAGGCAGAGAGAAGAAAAGCTGTCTTCTCCTCATGGTGGGATGAGCGAAACCTCATAATTGAGTGTGGGCTAGTCAGACTGTCAGTTTTTATACTAGCTCTCTGTCTCAAGAATGTACAACATGCACACATACTTACACATATGCACACAAGCACACACACACAGACACACACCGACTCACACACAGACAGACATGGAGCTCACAGGACACAGAATTCTAACAGATTTATTAGACCTCCTTGTATGAGTCTCATGGTGATGGGCTGTTTGTGAAGTGTCTCTCCACAGCCGTGTAGTGGGAAAGCTTGAAGGCTATAATAAGAGTTAGTTTTGACCTGCTTCTCCCTTTCCTGGAAGCTCTTTCTGTCACTAAGATAAGGAGGCAGCTGGAGGAAGAGGGAGCAGCTGTGTGTGTGTGTGTGTGTGTGTGTTTGTCGAGCCATCTAGAGGTAACTGTCACTTCCCATTAGAGGCCTGGTATCTTGCTGCTGATCTTCTTCCTCTCTTCCTCCACTTCCTCCTCATCCTCACTGAACTCCTTGTTTCCTACCTCTCAACTAAAATGTGAGTGAGAGTCTATAGCTCTTGACTGCTGGAGTAAACTCTCACATATATATGTATTCTTTCTGGCGTGGACTGTTGAAGTAAACCCTCACATATATATATATATATATATATATATATATATATATATATATATATATATATCGCCGATCTGGTCTTGTCTAGCAGCATGTGTTCGTGTAAGCTTTCATGTGCAGTGTGGTAGCGCAGACCCATTACCGGTGAAAAGCGGTGAGTGTTCCTCCATGTCGGGTGTGTTGTGAAGCAGAGCTCTGCTGGGTGGAGTGTCATGGCCTCTGGGGGCTTCAGGCTCTCCCATTGGCAGCCTGTGTCACTGGGATGAGACCGAAGTGCTTCTGGGAGTTGGCAGTGCTTATTCAAACAACTTCCAAAATGGCTCCGAGACATAGCGACTAAATTTTTTCACTGTGTATTATTGTAAAATGGCTATGAGAGGTTTCCTCTCAGACAAAACGATGCATTCATTTACTTTATATAATCATATTATGAGACATACAGAAGACACTGCATAATCTGATTTCTTGTAAGGAAAATCAAACTCTGTTGCTTTATGTGGATAACATTTTCTTACGAAACATTTTCTTATGAAATCTTGGCATAGGTATTTTTGTGAAAAGGCCACTGATATTCCATGTGTTACATCAGCAAATGCAGTTCTACAGACATTTTTATTTTACTCAATTGTTATAATTATTCGGTTTCAAGTCAGTTACAGTAACTGCATGCAGCCTTTGGTCATAGGTGCACGAAGGTCTCACCTATGTCTGGCACATCAATGACTGCTGGTCACCTTCTGTTTAGAGAACACTGGTCATCGCCTGTGTGTCAACTGTGTGGCTGTTCTTAAAGAAATTAAAATTGTTCTCTTATGTTTGCATGAATGCATTATTTATATTTTGCCTCAGGGAATATTCTCCCACAAACTTTTTATTTTCCAAATGTCATATTTCTCTCTCTCTCTCTCTTTCTGTGAAGGTAAAAACTGGGATCTGAGTGCTGCTCTAAGTGACTATGAGCAGTTGCGGCAGGTCCACACTGCCAACCTGCCCCAGGTGTTCAACGAGGGCCGATACTGCAAACAGCGGGAGCGCAGTGGAACCCCTCAGCACCTCAGCAAGCTGGATCAATGCCTGCAGAGGCAGGAGGAGAACACTCAGGGTATGGGAAAGAGCTACGCTACTGCTCTCTGTGAGGAGGGAGAGGAGGATGAGGATGATGATGGTGTTGATGATGATGATAGTGATGATGATGGTGATGATGATGATGATAATGGTGATGATGATGATGATAGTGATGATGATGATGATGATGATGATAGTGATGATGATAGTGATGATAGTGATGATGGTGATGGTGATGGTGATGATGATGATAGTGATGATGATAGTGATGATAGTGATGATGGTGATGGTGATGGTGATGATGATGATAGTGATGATGTGATGATGATGATGATAGTGATGATGGTGATGATGATGATGATAATGATGATGATGATAGTGATGATAGTGATGATGATAGTGATGATAGTGATGATGGTGATGATGATGATGATGATGATGATGATGAAATGGTGATGGTGATGATGATGATGACAATTGATGATGATGATGATGATGATTGACTTGATGGCATCTGATTTTAACTGACAGTGCTAACATTAATGACTGGCCATTAAAATTATGCTTCTGATGTGGAGCAGGATGAAGAGAAAGAGAAGGAAGATTGTGATGGTGCGATGAGCCTGATTTATATGATCAGAATAATAATAACCACTGCCATAGTGATGATTGATGGTTAATAAAAAATAATGAGATTTGGATTGCTTTGAAACCTTTTAGAAATTCAGCAAATGAAACATTATTAAATGAGCAGCAACAAAATCTTCGCGTCCACCTGCCCGTCATGGCTGCCTCTGCCTCTCCCTCTTGGCCTGCAGAGAAGCGTCTCTCTCGGGGCATCTCGCACGCCAGCTCGGCCATCATGTCCCTGGCGCGAATGCAAGTGACGGGCGAGTGTGCCAGGGAGCAGTTCCCCCTGGAGATGCCCGTCTCCACCTTCCAGCTGCCCGACCTGAGCGTGTACAGCGAGGACTTCCGCACCTTCATCGAGCGGGACCTCATCGAGCAGTCCACCATGGTGGCGCTGGAGCAGGCAGGTGAGGCCACGCCCCGGTCCCAGCCAGGCTCCGCTCCTGCCGCTTAGACGTCACGTGGTTCGCGCGCGCATTGGTCGGTCCCTTTGGTGTGTGCACGCTGATTGGCTAGCGCGGGATTCTCCTGTATGCGCGCAATACCACCGAAAACAGTCAGTGATAATAACTTCAAGAAATTATTATCATGCCTGTGCCCAGGTTTTCTGGTTCAGGTTTTCTAGGATTCTGCTTAGACTACAAGACCCATAAGCACTTGTCTGACGCTGAAGCTGGGCATAAATGATTTAGGATCAGCACTCAGCAGAATGGAGTTCAGCTACGAAGCAGAGGCATACAGCACTCTTAGGCTGCACACTGAATCCTGCAGCCACAGCTGATGTCACGCCATACCCAGTTATGTTTGCGGTATTATCTAACATCTGTTTTTGTCTTGAAGAGATTTTAATCCCACTCAGCCATGTCTGCCGGAGGAGAGAGCTCACCACATGTGCTTAGAGACACATGAGCATACGCTACTGATGGAATGCAGCAAAGGTCTGGCAACATAAAGGAATCCCAGAAAGCTGTCAGACAGTCCTGTGACAGACAGTATTAAAGGACCGACCACAGCTCCCTTTGCTGTAAAGGGGATGACTGCTCCCCCTGTGGCCTCTCCTGGGAGTGTCAGGGTGGTCAGGACCCAGGCGGAGCGGCTAACCCAGAGCTCCGTTGGGGGGGGGGGGTTGCAAGCCTACAGGGGCAGGGCGGGAGGGAGCAGATTTGGCTGGGGTCTGTGCTTCAGAGAGGGGAGGGGTGGTGGGGGTGGGGGGGGGGGGGGGGTCAGCCGCCTGGTGCTCACTGCCTCCGGGCAGGTGCTGCTGCTGGCACAGGCAGCCCGGCCTCTGAAGCAGGAAGAAGCTGCAAAGCAAGCTTTATTCGCTCCAGTGCCCGTAGCTGGAAGACACTGTTCTCGCCAGCCATCTGCGGTTAAGCAGGGTGTCGCTGTAGGTCGTTATTTTAATATTTATGCCCGATAGCACAATTATAAAGTGGGCTTGAATTTCTAAGAGGAACTGGAGCCTTTGCATAATGATGCTGTGAATCGGTTGCTCTTTTTCTGCAGGGCGTCTGAATTGGTGGTCCACCATGTGTACCAGCTGTAAGAAGCTGCTGCCCTTAGCAACTACAGGGGATGGTAACTGTCTGCTGCATGCTGCTTCCTTGGGTAAGCTGCAGTCCTCAGCCACACTGAGTTCAACACCTACCTGTGAGCAAGGGGTTGTGTTAATGGAAGTAAAGACCAGGCGGCATTCATTTCGGGACGTGCTGCTGTCTAACTGATGCGCGTGTGTGTGTGTGTGTGTGTGTGTGTGTGTGTGTGTCTGTATGTGTTTCTGCAGGGATGTGGGGCTTCCATGACAGAGACCTGGTGCTGAGGAAGAGTCTGTATGCTATGATGAAGAGCGGCGCTGAGAGGGAGGCCTTGAAGAGGAGGTGGAGGTGGCAGCAGACACAGCAAAACAAAGAGGTTCGTCTTTCCAGCGCTAAGCAGATGTCGGGACACTCAGCCATGATTGTTCTGAATTAGCACTCCATGGGCAAAGAGCAGTTCAGCTCCAGGTCACTAGATTTGCTTATAAGTTCTTTGGGTCAGTTTCCGCTTCTGCAGTGAGTCGTCAGGGAAGCTTAGCTTCATTTCATTTAGCATATGCCATTTGATCCCTGGGAGCCAAACAACTGATGCTGCACTGTAATGTGAAATGTGTGGGTGGTCACCAGGGTTTACTTGATCTATACAGAAGAGGAAGTGAAGATTGTTCCGATGTATGTGTGTGTTGGGGGGTGGGTGGGTGGGGGTAGATGTGCAATAGAGAGAAGAGTGAGTGTGTGGGTGTGTTTCCTCTCTCTCTTCTCCTCTAACTCTCGCTCTCTCTCTTACTCATTCTCTCTCTCTCTCTCTCTCTCTCCCTCTCTCCCTCTCTCTCTCTACAGTCAGGACTGGTATACACAGAGGAAGAGTGGGAGAGGGAGTGGAGTGAGTTATTGAAGTTGGCCTCCAGTGAGCCTCGCACACACTTCAGCAAGAACGGAGGCCCCAGCGGAGGGTAAAGCTCACCAGCCCCCGCTCACACACACACACACACACACACACACACACACACACAGACACACGCATGTACATATCTCATTACATCATCCATGCACTCAACTGTTATGTTCCTTTTACCCACCAAGGCTTACACTGCAAACACGCCTGCTCTTCATCTGAGGGTTACAGCAGGTGCTGGAATCTCACTCCCCTAATATTCACACATACCTCCCACTGACACACACTTACATGCCACCTCTCACTTACGCTCCCCCATATTTACCCAAATGACAAACGTAGTCATTTGCAGCCTATTTCCACCTGCGACTTGTTGTATTAAAGTGCCACACAAGCTGGCAGAACGTCTGAGGTTCTCTATGAACATGGTGAGATGGTGAAGGCAGTGCTGCTCTACTGCACCTGTGCCTCCACCTGTGCAGAGCGGAGAGCTCTGTGTCTCGCGCAGCGGTCGGGTGGTTGGGGAGTGACGTTACCCTTTTCTACTCATCTGCGATCAGTTGGCAGTACGTGAAGCCAAATCTTGCGTTGTGGTTCAGAAGAAACCACAGCATTAATTCCAGAGAGGCGGCCGGGGCTGGTTGGGGGTTGTAGGGGGTGGATGGGTGTTGGTGTGGCCAGGGTCCAGCGTGGTGACTGATGTAGCTCTGCGTGCTGTTCCCAGTCTGCCAGTACACAGTCACACTCCTCTCAGCACACATTGCTCTTACACTGCCATTAAAGGGCACAAGAGATTAACCGCTTCTGCCTGATGCAATTAACCCATGAACCTTACACGGACAGATGTTCTTTACACAGCACTGCTGCCCCTGAAGACTCTATTAAGGCTAGGAGTACCACACTAACCTTGATGTCTTTTTCTCCTTCTGCATTAGAATAGTGTTGGAAAATTAAACATTGTAACATTTGTGACCAGGACAGCACCAGTGTTTGTGAATGAAATGCTCTGTTTGGTTTTCATTTGATTAGAAACACTGCCATCTGGTGGGGGTCTGTGGCAGGCAACACCAGTTTATGTCTGCTTGTAATATTTGAATGGTTAACTTTGAATTGTTTCAAATTGGAGTGCCTTTTGACTGAGAGAAAAGATGTAGGCATGTTTCTGTGTGACTGAGTGGGTGTGTGTGTGTGTAGGGGGAGCTGTTGAACGTGTGAGTGATAACTGTAGCGCCTTTGTCCTCTGGGTTGACGCTCGAAGTTTTCCACTGACCTCAGACCTTCACTCATGCAAGTCCTCACTTATTGTACACATTCTACAAGATAGCACAAGCCTAGCCCTGCGTGCGCCTTAGACTAGCGTCTACCTCAGGTCCCATGAGAGCACAGTGGAAACTGTGACGCGTGCGAGAGTACAGTGTGGTTTCTTCTGGGTTAGATTGTGAAACCTATTTGCTCAGATGGAAAACAATGATATTCACTTGACTGTATGTTTTGTCTGATACAACTCACCACAACTGAGAGTGGGAGACACACCTCCACGCCCACACCGCTGTCTCCCACTGCCCGTTCTAGTGTAGAAAACATATGTTTGTGTTGAAGTTTATACACTGCAGTTCCATTAGAACGTAGTCATGGAGAACTGGTTTTGAATCAGCGGGGAGGGGCCTATTAAAGTCTCCATGTGGGATGGCTGATGTTGCCACGGCGCCATAGCTGCCCTAGGCTAAGTGCTGAGTTCACGAACATAGTCTGTGGTGGGCCTGCAGGACCCAGGGGTGCATTAGGTGAGCTGCCAGGCCACAGTCTCAAATGTCTTAAACAAAACCAGTGCTGCTGGTTCACACCCCACGATCAGGCCATCCGTAAGGGCCAATGGAATAAAAAGGTTTTTAAATAGAGTATACATGCAGTGAGAACGCCTGCACAAGCGTGAGGTGGCGTGGGAGCAGAGGCGGGTGGCTGATGAGCTGATGGATTGTGCTGCGTGGTGATTACTGCATTAGTAATCAGGGGAGTGCTGTGCTGTGGCCTAGAGGGCAGTGTGTGTATGTGTGTGTGTGTGTGTGTGTGTGTGTGTGTGTGTAAATTGAATGAGAGAGGGGTACGTGTTTATTAAAAGCCTCTTCATTAGAGTCAGGCAGTGCTGCTTTATGTGTGCATTTATTCATGTGTGGATGAGATAGAGAGGGAGAGAGACAGAGACAGAGAGATAGAGACAGAGAGAAAGAGAGAGTGAAAACTTAATTGCGCTAAAGTCCCAGAAGGGGGCAACAGTGGTCAGGATGGAGCAAGCTTTGTTTCTGTTCTCTCTTTTTCTTAATCTCTCCTCTGTGTGCCTCATTATCTGCTGGACTTGCAGCCTAGATTGTGATAATGTCTTGTAAACATGATCTGTCATCACTAGTCAAATAGGGGCGTGTGAAATATCTCTGCCTCAAGAGGAAAGGAGGCGTAACCTTTTAGTAGCGTAAAACTGCCACCATTAGCGTTGCAGTTAACGTACGATTTCTTAAGGTTACTATAGCCTCTCTTATCTGTCTCTTCAGGTTTGTTTGAGTGCATTTGGTCAATTCTAAACAAGAAGCTTGAATAAATATATATGTCACAAAGCAAAGAGTAACAGGATTGGTGTGTGTGTGTGTTTCCTGCAGTGTGGATAACTCAGAGGACCCCGTGTATGAGAGTCTGGAGGAGTTCCACGTGTTTGTGCTGGCCCATGTCCTGAGGCGGCCCATCGTGGTAGTGGCTGACACCATGCTGCGTGACTCCGGTGGAGAAGGTACCACCGCCTGCTCAGTCAGTCTGGCACTGCTGCTTTGCCTATGCACAAACCTACTGTACTTCTCAGTGACTTACCGCTATAGCAAAAAGACGCATTCATCACAGCTTGGTCCCTTGTTAAATCGCAGCATTTGCCCCCATCCCCTTCGGAGGCCTCTACCTGCCCCTGGAGGTGCCGGCCAACCGCTGCCACTGCTCCCCGCTGGTGCTGGCCTACGACCAGGCCCACTTCTCTGCTTTAGTCTCAATGGAGCAGAGAGACCAACAGAGAGAGCAAGGTACGTGCCTCCCCCAGGCCCTGAACAACATGGAGGGGCATTCAAAAACGCCTCATCCCTGCCTGCTTTCTCCGTAGAAGGGATAGTGGCGTTGCAGTCTCGTTAACTTCAGGACGTTGTCAGGGCTGACCGGTCAGGGGAATGTACTGGATCCATTTTGAAAGTGGAATGACAGCTATGGCCAAGCTCTCAGGTGGAACTAAAGAGCACATTTCAGGAACAGACCTAGATCGAGCACCACATCATCCCCAATGAATAATGTGGACCTGAGGTCTAATTACCTGCAGTTAATTATTAATGACAGCAGTCCTTCAGACCTTGAACAAGAGGGAGTGGTCTCAGCTAGAGATAGAGAAAGAGAAGTGAGAGAGAGAGAGAGAGAGAGAAAAAGTGAAAGAGAGAGTGAGAGAGAGATGTAAAAGCTTGTTTTTTGGGACTGCAACAGCTAACTACTTCTCTCTGAAGAGGTCTGTGTTGTGTTCTTTCTGAAGGACTCCTTTGACCTACTAGCTGGTTATATCACTACTAAATCTGTCCATTGTTTTCTGATGCAGCTAAATGGGTCTCCAAAACAATGCTGCATTACAAGAGTCATGTGGGATTAAATCACTGACGTTTCAGTGATAAGTCATAATCACTTGGTATATCAAATACATTAGATTGCTGAATGCTTTCAGAGAACAAACATCTGACCAATAAAGAGACCTTACAGAATACTGAAGTCATCATCCCAGTTCTGTCAGTGGAGTGACATTTGTGTCCCAGGACCAGGAGCATGACAGCATGCAGCTCTTCCTGTAATGCATATGCTAGTAAACCATGAGCTGACAGAGAAGGTCATTTTTCCAAGCCAACACATATAAACCTGCCCACAGTAGTTTGAAACCATCTGCCATAGTCCTAATTGCATATGTTGGTGCATGAAGTTTTAGTAATATAACATTACAAGCTACACTTAAACTAGTCCATCATGATGCAAAAAAGAAGAAAAAAACTAGTATATATATATATATATATATATATATATATTTTTTTTTTTTTTTCAGTTTTCATTTTAGCAGCGTTTTAGCAGTAAAGCCAGTAAAAGATAATAGAGGGAGAAAGAGAGGCTGGTGGGATTTTGTGAATGACATCAAATAAATGTAAAATCCCCCTCAGGACACATGTTCTCCAGACCCAGTGGATTTGATCTGCTATTTATACCAGCCGAGAGCCAGGCTTACCTACACCCCCCATCAGCCCTCTGTCTCTCTCTCTCTCTCTCTCTCTCTCTCTCTCTCTGTCTTTCTGTCTCTGTCTCTCTCTCTGTCTGTCTTTCTGCCTCCCTCTCTTTCTGTCTGTCTCTCTGTCTCTGTCTCTCTCTCTCTCTCTCTCTCTCTCTCTCTCTCTTTCTCTTTCTGTCTGTCTCTCTCTTTTTCTTTCTGTCTCTCTCTCTCCCCCTTGCTCTTTGAGTCTCCTTCTCCAGGAATGCAGGCCAAGGCTCTGCTATTGCATGTGGATCACGGACCTTCTGGACAAGCAATGTAGCGCATATACAACAGGGCAACCACACCTGCTCACTGTGCCGCTGCCCTTCTGCACACCTCCCCTGGGGCATGTTGGGGAGAGATCTCTCCATGTGCATCACAGTTCACTGGACATGGATGCAGTGGGCTTAAACAAATTCTTAATACATGAGATATTTTAAAAACATGGCAGACAGGGTTAGATGTATGTAAACTAAATATCTGGATGCTGGGAGGTGCATTTCCTAGAATCCGGTTCACTCTTCTAAAAATGTCAAGTAGATGGCGCTGTCTCCCTCTCTCTGGGTCCTGAAACTGCTCACGTGTGCCCTCGGGGCCGTGATGCTCCCGCATGGCTGGTTTCAAACAGCAGGACACGGACAGATTAGAGGCCTTCGCTGCGCTGCCCCAGAATGGAGAGGCGGCCTTCCCCACAGTATCCTCGGTCTCGACTGCCTGCTGGACGGAAGCCATCTCACAGCGCCGCGTTATTATCGCACCTATATACGGCCACGGGGTGCTTCCGCCCGGAGCCCACGCAGTGTGATGAGGGCCAGGGAGGCGGGAGAGATGGAGGCAGGACCCGCCGGAAAGAGACGATGACGCAGAGCGGGCTGGTTTGGGTCTGTGTGGAGGGCTAAATCGGCTTGGCTGAATGAGATCATCTCTCGCTGCGTGACTGGAGCCGGAGCCGGAGCCCCGCACTGCTCCTCACCACGCCCTCACCCTGGGCTTCTCCCTCTGAGTCATTTTTCCTGTGTTTATTCTTACTGCCCTCCCCCATCTCTTTCTCTCCTGCCCTCTCTCTCTCTCTCTCTCTCTCTCATTCTTACGTTGGCAGACCTATTGTGCCTCTGCTGTTAAGAACAGGTCAGTCAGCAGCTCCCTCTGCTGTCCTGTCACCTCTGTGCCAGCTGTCTCCCTGTGGCCACACCCCCCACTCTCAACACCCCAGCCCCTCCCATGTGTGTTCAGGTGCCAGTGGCTTCCCCGGCAACACAAGACTCTCTTCAGCTCTGAACATGTGTGTGTGTGTGTGTGTGTGTGTGAGTGGGTGTGTGTGTGTGGGAGGGTGCACAAGACACTCTCCACCCCTTCTCCTTTACATTCCATATGTTCGCCTGCGGTCACGCCATCGCAGCGAAATGTTAATCTGGCACCACCTTCTGCGCCCCAGATCTGTTTGTCTGGGTTGTTTGGGCATGTGGGCAGAGGTCTCAGGTGTGTCCGCCTCTCACCCAGACCCCCTTCGTCCGGCCCGCCCGCCCGCCCAACGCCCAGACTCGGGGCGCTGGGCTGAATGGCGGCCCTGTCCGGGCACACGCCAATCCTGCTTTCATCTCCCACCTGGGCCGGAACCCAACAGACCGGAGTCCACCCACGAAAAAACCCCTCTGCTGCTATTTCGAGGCCCGGCAGGCCCGGTTTTAAAAAAGACATGCAGGTTTTCTTTGGCACAGTATGATCAGCGTTTAAACTGGTCCTCCTATAAAGCTGAACATTCCCGCCTGTGCCAATCCGACTCAGTTCAGAACTTTATGCCACTTCCTGCTCAAAGCAGTTTAATGCACTGTGATAGTCCTAATACCATCAGGCTGAACGAGGAGATTTTTATACACAGTTTGTGGGCTGTGTGTGTGTGTCATTTGCTATATCATTTCCAACATGTTGCAATTGTGGTAATTCCAGGGTCCAGAAAGAAAACATTGTTTACATTCTTTACATGTTTACATCTGTTGTTTATTGTAATTCTAAAACACACAAATACGCATCAAAAGAACTTGGAATGCATGACAAAGAAAGGTCAGACTGTTTTCCTTGGTCTGTGTAACTGCAGTGAATAATCTCATCCGCTAGAGGGACTATATTAAAAATACAAAAAATGAAAGAAAAACACTTTGAGAGGCTCAGGAACTAATGGCTTCGAGAGTTGGGCCGCATTCAAAAGGATTATATCACACATACTTCACCGTCTCGCACTCCTAGAACGTTGAAAACGCTCTCAAAAACTTTCCGCCGGAGGCGCCGAATCACGCAGCGAGGCGCTCTGATCGTACATCACGCTGAGCCGAGTGGCCGCAGTAATAAAGGTCCTGTGCAAAGCGACGTACCACGCCAGGTTCCGTAAGTGACTTATCTGTCGGCAGCGACTGTTTGTATAATCCATCGCCATCCCACCGGATGCCTTGTGGTCTCAGGGTTTCCGCTGGATCGCAAGGCCACGGACACCGTCACGGCTGAGTGAACGCTGTCCTATGCTTGCTCTATATTCTATTTACTTTGAGCACTGTCCAGTTAGTGGCTTTCCACTACTTTTCTCTCCATTCTTTCTCTCCACTGTCTTTTCCATTTCTTCCCCTCGGCTGTCCGTACCTCGCTGCAGCTAACGGCTCAGGCATTCGCTGGCGGAGTCGCTCGTCTAGAGGGGAGAGGGGGGCTCGATGACATCACGCATATGCAGTCCGGGCAGGTCAGCCAAGGACAGACCTCCGCGGCTGCCAGCAGGGATAGTAAATACAGTACACTGCAGTCGGGTCCCCCGCCGCAGAACTGGCAGGGGTGTTGTTTCATTCTGGAGTCGGCCCAAGTGGGAACAACAGTAGAGGCAGTGCAGTGTGTGTGTGTGTGTGTGTGTGTGTGTGTGTGAGGACAGGGAGGGGAGACCGCTGGGGTGTGGGAGTCAGGACATAACCCCTCAGAGCCTTGGTGTCCACTGTCTGACCCTGTCCTGGTGGGAACATTGTGTGCAAGCGAGTGTGTCCATGAAACACAGTGTTTTTGAACACATCCGTGTGTTTGTGCGTGCTCACATGCTTGTTTGTGTGTCCGCGTGTATGAATGCTTTGTTTTTGTGTATTTGTGTGCATGCACGCGTTTGTTTCAACATGAATGCGTGCGTGCACTTGCACATAAGTGTATGTGTGTCTGTGTGTGCATGTGCGTGTGAGCGGGCAAGTGCACATGCGTGTGTGTGTGTGTGTGTGTGTGTGTGTGTGTGTGTGTGTGTGTGCTGTTCTGTACAGTGTGTGCTGAGTGAGTGTGTCCATGTGAGTGCACACGCGTGCTGTGTGCTGGGAGTTCCTCCGGCTCAGACTGCTCGGTACTCCGGATCCGTTCCCCCGTGGTGCTCTGGCTCATGTTCGCGTGCTGGACCGACGCCACTCGCGGCAGCAATGCAGAGCTGAGGCCACAGAGCCGTATACGCAGCCCGCAGCGCCACCCGGAGACACCACCCAATATGGGCACAAAGTCCTCTGCCAGCCTCAGCTTATCAGTCCAATGTGCAAAAACATATTTGTCACGTTAATGAAGTGATCCTCATAAAAACCTGCTGATCGGAAACTGGCCTGTTATTTTTATTTATTTATTTTTTATCCATGCTGTTCCAGAGGTTAATGTTTAACCTGTTCAATGTTTATCATCACCATAGCCAAAATATTAACCTGAAAGGATTGAATTTGAAATCTTTTAGGTTGTTATGGAGACGGCAGGTTCTCTATGTGCAGGAGCACTCAGGTCCGAGTGCAAACCTTGAGCTGGGGGGGTGGGAGGGGGAGGGGGTGGGGCTGACACCATCCCCTCCGCCCCTGGCCTCCCCTCCACCTCTGGCCTCCCCTCCACCTCTGGCCTTGCTGCCTTCACCATCTCATGCAAATTCTTTTTATCTGTCTATCTGTCTCTGTCTCTCTCTCTCTTTGTCTCTCTCTCATTCACTTGCACACATGCACCCTGTCTGTCACCATTCTTTCACCAAATACAGGATTACACCCACTGTGTCATTCCGATGAGTCAGACTGAAGCCCAGTGTTCACTTATCGTTGGGACACTGCAAAACTCGCCAAGCACTCAGTTGGCAAATGTCAGCCCTACTGTGAAAAGAAGAGACTGTATGTTCTACCCGTGTGTGTGTGTGCGTGTGTGTGCGTATGTGTGTGGAGGGGTTGGGGGTGTGTGAGTGAGTGTGTGTGTGCGCACGTCTGAATAGACAGCAAAGACTGGAATGTCCTCTGCTCAAACATGCTATATTTCCCACCAGTTCCTCCTCTCTTATCTTCTCTTCTCCTCTCTTCTCCTCTCTTCTCATCCATCAACATAGAAAGTTTTAGAATCATTTCACCCATGTATAAAACAGGTGCATGTCTACCACAATTATGAGGAAATTGCACAGAAAAACAGGGCAGGGGTGAAAAAGAGAGAATGAGTGAGCGGGTGGAGCAGAGGGAGTTTTACACGGTCACCACCGCCCTGTAGGACACAGCGCCCTCCCCTGGAAGCATCGGAAAGCGTGGCTCTTGTCTGGCCTGCCTTCCCGCTGATAAAGACTGAAGCGCTCTTCCCGCCCCGAGAGCCAGGGCTGGTGCACGGATTGGGCTTGCTGCCCCAGGAAGCAGCACTTTCTCAGCTGCATCTCTGACACGGAGAGGGGGAGAGAAACGCTGCAGTCCAGGCTGCTCGTGTGCGAGGGGTTCCAGCCTTCCGGCAACACGCCATGCTTCTTAAATAAGTACAGGAATAATATGGTCATATCAGTGCTAGAACAAATGTTTCTTTTCATAGCTGCACTGCTGGCGTGTAAGACGTGACACACAAAAGTGTTCTTCTGCGCTTGTGTTTATGTGGTCAGTCCTGGTGACTGCAGAAGAAGGCGTGACTGTGTTTGGTTCATTACTGCCTGATGTTTGAAAAAAAAGTTCCCATCTCCCTCTCTGCTCTCCTCCCCAGCCGTAATCCCTCTGACAGACTCCGAGCACAAGCTGTTGGCGCTGCACTTTGCGGTGGACCCAGGCAGAGACTGGGAGTGGGGGAGGGACGACAACGACAACACCAAAATGGCCAAGTAAGACCCCCCCAGCCTCTCCGCTCCAGTGAGCCACGCTCTCACTGCCAGCCACCCTCTCACTGTGGCTTATGGGCTCAGATGGCTCTCCCCCTCCGTCCCTGGTGCTCAGACAGCAGTTTGGGGGCGGGGTGGGGGCGGAAGGGAGTGGGTGGGGGTTTAATGAGGCCTCCATGTCTGTGTTCTCCCCCATGTGAGGGATTTAGCTGGACTAAATCTGGAGCACCAGGCGTCCCGGTACAAAGACGAAGGAACACATGACACCACACACGGCTGAGCTCTCCGCTGAATTCACCCTCCCTATGTCTCAGGCACAAAGTGACGCGCTTTTGAAAGGATGCTTTTCAAGTGCATTAGTGGCAGACGTTAAAGAAGGTCGAGATTAGTCAAGGAACCACTGAGGCTTGAAGCAAACGTCTATTATTAAATAAACAAATAGACTAATTAATTAAAAAGAAAATAGTGAAAGAGCAACGTAGAAGGCTCCTCTGGGCTTTATTAGAGAGGTTGATAAGCTGACCCACTGTTCCTGTAGTTGCTTGGGTGCTCTTTCCACGCTTACGTCACTGCGCTGCTCAGAGGTTGTGGAACTCAGAAGCAACTCCTGATTAGGGCTTTTATTAGACTGATGAAGTCGTCTTAATTACTGCGGCATCGTTGGATTTAATTTAAGCCGTGATTAAGCTTCTTCTGTGTTAGAGGTTCCCTGTCCATTTGCTGACTCAGAGGAGGAGACAGGAAATGGAGGCCCATATGGCCTGGAAACCCAAGAATGGGAATATGGGAATACATTCCCTCATGCCTTTGTGTTCACAACAGTCACTATGTTGTTGTGTATATAGTAGAAAGAATGACTTTACCAGTCCTGAGTTTTGTAGCACTTTATCTGTGTTTTCTCTTTCAGTCTTATCCTGTCACTGGAAGCTAAGTTAAACCTACTGCACAGTTATATGAATGTAACGTGGATCCGAATACCATCAGAGACCAGGGTACGTATTGGCTTGAGCTCCTAGGATCAGTCCAGTGGGCTCCCAGCATTTGGTTTTGCTTCTCTTGGGTGGTGCACAGGCTGTTTCAGGAACAGTGCGAGCTGAGTTGTGCTGTGCTTCACTGGTTGTGTCACACTCCACAGGCTCCCCTCGCCCAGCCCGAGTCTCCCACCGCCTCAGCAGGCGAAGACGTGCAGTCGCTGGCCGAATCCATGGACTCAGACCGGGAGTCTGTCTGCAGCAACTCCAACGTCAACAACGGCAAGTCGGGCAAAGAGAAGGACAAGGAAAAGCAGCGCAAGGAGAAGGAGAAGGAGAAGGCGCGCGCCGACTCTGTGGCCAACAAGCTGGGCAGCTTCAGCAAGACCTTGGGCATCAAGCTGAAGAAGAACATGGGCGGCCTGGGCGGCCTGGTGCACGGCAAGATCAGCAAGTCGGCCACTGCGAACGGGCGCGCCATGGAGAACGGGGAGCAGAAACCCAAGAAGAAGGACTCCAAAGCACGTAAGGGGAGCAAAGAGGAGTCGGGCCAGTCAGCCAGCACGTCCTCCTCCGAGAAGGCGACCAGCCCCTCGCCTACGGAGAGAGCCTCTGGCAGCTCGGGCAAGAACGCAGGCGAGCGGACGCTGGACAACTGGAAGTACAGCACAGACGTCAAGTTGAGCCTGAACATCCTGCGGGCGGCCATGCAGGGCGAGCGCAAGTTCATCTTCGCCGGGCTCCTGCTCACCAGCCACCGACACCAGTTCCACGAGGAGATGATCAGCTACTACCTGAGCAGCGCGCAGGAGCGCTTCAGTGGCGAACAGGAGCAGAAGAGGAAGGCGGAGGCGGAGAGGAAGCCGGCGGCCAACGGTGCAACGCTGAAAAGGGCGGAGCCGGAGAGCAGCTTCCCACGTGAGGCGTCCGACAGCTCGCCTGCGGAGAGCTGCTCGCCCGTCCTGCACCCGTCCTGCGCCAGCCACGTCCCTCTGCCCAAGAGCCAAGGCAGGAATAGCCCCACACTGGCCACCTTGCCCACCGTCACGCCGAGTGCCACACCGGCCTCGGTCCCCGCCGTGTCCGCCTCGCCCGTCCCCTTCTCGTCCCCCAGCAATGGTGCTAAGAGACAAGGACCCGTCCCTGTGTCAGCCCACTACAGCCATACGCCGCCTGTCCAGAGGCATAGCGTCATCCACCTGCGGGATATGAACACGCAGTCTTCCGGCTACCAGGGTGAGTCCTACAAGCCGGTGGTGGGGACACTGAAGACGTGCGCTACATACCCCCAACAGAACCGCTCCCTCTCTTCTCAAAGCTATAGCCCAGCTCGTATGTCTGGGGTCCGCACCGTCCACACCGGTCAAGACGCCATGCCGTACAGCATGCCTGGCGAGCACAAGTCCCACACCTACACTAACGGCTTTGATGCCGGCGACATCCAGGACTGCCTGGAGTTTGCAGACGAGGAACCGTCGGGCCACACCTGGTTGAGTCACGAGCGGCCCAAGAGCCGCAGTGGGACCTGCCCTGTGTACTGCTTCCAGCAGCAGCGCTGCAAGAGGGAGAACTGTTCCTTCTACGGGCGGCCCGAAACTGAGAACTACTGCTCCTACTGCTACAGAGAAGAGCTGAAACGCAGGGAGAGAGAAGGCAAAGTCCACCGGCCCGGATAGCCCAATGAGTGCACACACACACACACACAAACACACATTCACACACACACACAAACACACATTCACACACACATATACACATTCAGAACCATTGTGTGTGCAAAGTTAACATCTCTGAAAGATAGCCGTGACCCACTCACCTTCTGCAATCGAAGATAAATATAAAATACTGGAAAAACAGTTTCCTACTTTATTTAAGAAAGATCTCCTTTCATCCCCTTTCTCAAAATGGCAGAAGAACACTGTTAATTTAGAAAGAAAGGGAGTACTAGAACTGGAATCAGTTTACAGAGAGTTGAGGGGAGAGATTGTACTGTCATTTTCTTTATCAGTTTGTGGTTTGTCTGATTGAATTTGAAACTTTTACTTGTTCTAGAGTAAAAGCCCACGTCTGCGCATTTTGCTCAGTCTGTAATATAAAATTCCTTGTACTAGCTGAAAGATGTGAAAGCATACGTCAATCTCCTCTGAGCTCCCCCCGAAGCAGAGGGCACATCCGTTCAGAGGGCATTTGAATGCAATACTTCATGGCATAGCTCTTTGAAATCTTAATACAAAATACGTCTTTCTGCTGTGCATTGCAAATAATTAAAATGGGAGGGACATGCACTGCTAAGCATGGGATTTTTTTTAAAAGCAATAAGTTTGGTAATGTCCGCAGCCCCTCCCCCTTTTCTATCTATGCATCCATAATGTCAGCCATAGTAATGTTGTCCCCATGCAGACCTGAGTGTGATTTGATCTGTCCTGATTTAAGAGGGTTGTGGTGAAACATTTTATATGTAGCCAACTGAGATGTCCTGGATGGTATTGTGGAAAATATGCTGTAATTCTGATTAAACAGCACATGCTAAAATGTCCTCTGTGTATGTAGGTTTGCATTCCATTACATGTATCCTCGGTGAACTGGATTACTGGATCTACAATACAGAGACGTTTATCGCTAGCTGCATTTGCAATATACCACATTCACAGTAGCAAATAGGGGGCTTGTGTAAAAATACAGTGATCTCATAGTAACAAGGTAATGGAATACAAACCTTTACACACCTGAGTAATGGACTAAGGGTTAAAAGCAAATGGAGTTCTGTCTACGGTGTTTGTCATTACTGGTTATGCACATTGGTTATCCTGTGGTGTGGTGGATGTGATCGCTGTTCCTCATCATACTGCCAAGCCAGTCTCTCACAGACAGACCCACCTGAATTTGCCCCCCCAAAAAAGAAACATAGTCTTCTATTTGAAATCCTCAGGTAATTTTAAAGACTACCTGTTTAATCCCTAAATTTAAAATTCAAGTATTTATCCAAGTATTTAAGATCAAAGTTGGAACATTGAGGTGCAGGCTGGGCACTACAGCCAAGGGGCCCTGTCTCACTGTGGGGCCCTGTCTCACTGTGGGGCGCTGTCTCACTGTGGGGCCCTGTCTCACTGTGGGGCCCTGTCTCAGTGTGCATAACAGCAAATGCAGCATCACCACTAGATGTGCTGGTGTTTCGTAGCTCTAAGGCTTTGTGTGTTAGGACAGTGTGCTGTTGCTGACCCCAGTCAGGCTAGGATGCTGGCCCCATCCAAGGCACCCCATCCCTTTGGGGCTGGGCAGTATCATTACAAGTTCAGTCGCCGCTGGCCTGCACAAGTGGAAGGGCCTCTCCGCACACTCCTCCTGCCCAGCAAATGAGCTGCTCACTGCTGTGTCCCTGGCTAACCCCTCCCCTCGGCGCTCTCCTACACCGCACGTGTCCGGCTCTCCAGGCCAAGGATGTCCTCTGCTTCTCTTCCCAAGATTCTACTGCACCATCCGCTGCACCTTCTTCCTCCCTCCTCCTCCATTCTGTCCGACAGGATCATGAACTTGCACCGTGTTAGAATTGTAAAATATGATTTTGTATTCATTTGACAGTTTTACACACCTTATAAATTATTAATTTGCACATTAGGTAACAATGTAAATACTAGAAAGAAAAGAGAACAATGAGATTAGTTTATTGGTAACACGGGTGTCCGCGCATTCTTTTGCACTGTATGTGAGTCTGACGGAGTGAGTGAATGTTGGTGAGCACGCAGGTATACATGGTGATGTGGCGCGTGTGTGTTTATCTGTGCGTTCCCTCATGGGTGCATATGTGTCATTATGCTGAGCATCCTGTAATTTGACCAATGCCTCAAGCTGTGGTTTCGGTCCGTATAGGAGCTCAGATTAGACTGTCTGCTAGCTCACATAATTGATCCTGTGGGGTGAAAATAGACTCCACCATATAGCAGTGGATGTCTTTGGCTTTTAGCCGTTAACCCTGTAACGTTCCAGCTCGCGATCCAGGTCCGGTCAGCTCGAACAACATGTCATGTAGCATGCTTAAAACCCACATTCCATACATGTGAAAAACACACAACCTGAGATTAAGTCATACAGTGCAGAACTATGTCTTTGTTATGCAAAAATGGGGCTTCATTTTTCTGCTTTATTTTTTGACGGCGCAAATTGAGAGAATTGAAGAACTAGACCAGCAGGAGCTGAGGGTGTTGTGCTAGCTGACATTGGCATGCATTACTCACATGGTGTGCAAAAAGATTTTAGTGTCTTGAAATGACATACTCACCCTGAAGTGTTTTAACAGGTTCAGAAAAACACACATGTGCACACACACACGCCCACATGCTCACATGCTCACAGGCACACGCATTAATCTTCTTCAGTACGTCTGTGGTTTCATGGCAAACTGCTATTACAGTCTGTAGGACAGCATTCCAGAGATTTACTAGCATTTTGCCCTATGGCTCAGGAGAGACAGCAAATTACTTACTCATCATTATCATAATGAGTCTGACACTGAGCAACCTGACAATCATGTCTTACTCGTTTAGATAAGTCTTATCCCTAAAACCAACAATATATCAACAAAGATTTTTATAGCATTCAGTACACTTATTATCTGTACTATATGAAGTATTTTTCATAGTTTACAACAGAATTTTTGAATGTTTTATACAAATGTTTTATACAAATGTTTTATTTTGTCCAGTTTTGGGAAGGTTTTATTTAGTTGGGGCTATCAAAACAGTCTATAGAATACATTCTCAGAATGTTGCAACTGAGATTTTCTCTAAATGTCCAAAGATTTTTTTAACAGAACATTTACCAGAGTCTACAAAGAAAACTACAGTTTAAACATTGGAGCAATGGCAACAGTTAAATCTATTCAAACTTAACCTGAGATCCTTGATGGATCAACTTCACAAATTAAAGCTTTAAGTGTTTGAAATTGACTCTGAGCAAGTTTACTAAATGTTTAAATAGCAAGACGTTTACATCACTACTTTTTAAAATCAGGCATCCTCTAGTTTAATAAGTTATCAACTGAGTAATGAAGTAGCATAGATAAACACTATATTTTGTACGCAGTGTTTTGATCCAGCTTATAACTAGGCAACCTATTCGTCTGCCATTCCAGAGAAATGTAAACCCAAGTGTACCGAGCTCACCGCCGAGAAAGGCCGTCTGCCACTGCATTGTATTTACCTTCAATATATTGCGCGTCAGTGCTCAATTTAGAGATATATAGGCAGGTGTTACAATCATTGTTAAGACACCTTGGAGGGGCTGTTACGTGACCGCGTTTGAGATGGCCGCCTAAAATTGAACTGCTTACACTCCGAATTAATCACCTCCAAAAACAAACCGAATCACCCATAAAGCTTTAGAAACGTCTTTTAATTGTGTCGGACTCGCAAACTGATAAGGAGTTTCCTATATTTACGCCGTCCCTTTCGCAGCGTGGTTAAAGGGAAGAGCCTCCTGTACAGGACGAAGTTAGCAAGTCGGGAACGGATGCTAACCCTCCAGCTAGCTATGAACTGATATTGTCTGAAATTAAATCTCTCGGTCTGCGCTTGGACACAATTAACAGTCGCATAAATGATATAGGCACGTCGGTTTTGTCGGTAGAAAATGTGCTGACCAATCTCTCACGGCGCATTCAGCAGTCTGAAGTTAGACTGGAAGAGGCCGAAAAAAGAATTTCAGCCGCTGAGGATACGCTGGCAACCAATACAGTTAACATTAGCTCATTCCAAAAGGCTATATGTGACCTTCAGGCGAAAGTTGACGACCTTGAAAACACAGGCCGTCGAAAAAATTTAAGACACCTTGGAAATTTCAAAGACCATTTGTGCTTGAAAAACGCCGTGGATGGTCTGCCTTCCAAAAGGAAACTGAAATGCTAGATGGCGAGGTAGTGTCAGTAACTCGAATGTACTTTTGCTCACCAGAGCTGGCTAAAGACAGTAAGTGCCCTCTACCAGCTGATTGTAAATGCCCCTCTCAGCACATTAAGAAGCATTTGTCATGCATGTTACTGGAGCTGGTATGCTAGCATAGTTGCATTAGCTGGGGCCTGCTTAAAGTCAACAAACCTTGCCCCATCAGGTGGATCTTTTGGGCCTGGGCTTTGAGAGCGCCAAACAGAGTTTATGAATTCTGTGGCCTCAGGGATGAACTAGAGACAGGGAAAAAAGTTACTGGTCCTTGGTAGAGGAAATTCTGAGATAGCAGGCACTTTTATTGGCAAAGGAATTATTTAATTATATGTGGTGACCCAGGAAGTTGATTGAACTGCTCAGAAAGGATCCAGAGTTATGATTGTTGTATTTGCAACGTCTTTAGTGTAGACTAACACCCCATGTTATTTACTGACAAGGTCTTCTTTGCAAAAAATGCTGTTCCAACAGTTCCAGCCAATCAGGTTGAAAAGACGTGCACATGCGGGACTAGATAGCAATCAGGAACGGTGGCGTCAGTGAGGCGGCATATTTTGTGTCATGGCTGGCAACCCTGATGAGGTTTGGGCAATTCAAAAGGTGTTCGAGAAGTTGCTGAGTATCGGTGGTGCACAAAAAATCCCCCAAATAAGGACCTATGCATAAATTTCAACTAAAAATGTTGACCATTGGAACATAGCATCACCTGTCTTTTCCTAAGTCTTTATCATGGTACTATTCACAGCATCAAACACAGGGAACTTGAACCTTCAGAAACTTTGCTGCAGCCTGTTCCTTCCAAACGTCTGCCATGGTCAAAGCTAGCACATTAGTACCGCCACATCGATTAAATACCTTGGATACCTCAGCAGGGGGGCATATTGGGAGGGGGGGGGCTGCTTCACCACTCCCCCTTGTCACTCAAGCAAACTGAACGGAGTAGGGGAGGGGGGACTAGTTTGTAGACGAAACACTTCTCGAAATGCTATGTAAGCTCTAGTAAAACAAAATCCCAGACATTTGTGAAATTTCTCAAAAAGCACTTGTCACTATCAATTCCTGTCAAATGTGTATAAAGTATACTGTATCTAACTTGTATATTAGTTAAAAACTAGATGCCTTTCTGCTGAGACTTTCCATGGTGTTCAAAGCCTTTCTACCTAAAGGCACATCCACATCTGGATGTTTATCTTTTCAAGGTGCTTCTCAGTGATGGTGAATGAGTCCAAGGTTGTCTAAAATTAGGGCAACTCATTATTAGATATTTGATATAGGCTCATATCAGTCCATGCCATTGCGGTACACTGCATTTCCATTGTGGATCACTGACATGTAGTCGACCCCATACAGTTTGTTATTAGCTCGAACCTGACTGAAGAACTCCAATTATACAGCTTGCCATGGTGTAGACTACAGTAGCTAGCAATACAGAAAACACATGCTGTATAAAATAGAGCTTTGTGTGTTTGATGAGTGGAGTCAAAGGTGAGCAGGTTAGCTTGAGCAGTGGAGGGATGGGTGGAGATAGGGTTGGGGACTCTTTGAATGTTCATAGGATCACACATTCTGAATGAAGGCTAAGGTGCAGAGCAACATCTAAGCCACTAGACCATTGGCAGATTTTCACTTGGAAAAAAATTAAATAGGTGATTTTGATCAGCATAGATAACTTTTTCAGGTTTCTTTAATACTAATTTCATTTTTAAAAAACAAGATTGTCAAAAAATATTGCAAGCAGAATGTTTTTTCAAATGTTTTAGAAAGGACCTAAGTCTTTTCAATATGACATAAGAATGTGCAACTGACATTCAGAATGTTTCCTGCCAGCACTGTACAAACCTTCACGACTTTCTGGGAAGATTTCCTGTTAGCTGGGTACATAGTTGCATGCACTCATTCAACATTACCGCTCAAGGTTGTTTTAAGTCTATAGACTTGTTCGTCTACATACGACTGAAAAATTGTTTAATGTTTCTGTTACCATACACTACTCTCCAGGTGAGAAGTCATTTTTGTTAGAGCCATTTTACACAATGGCAGACAACATCCTGTCAGTAAACTAAGCAAACCCACCCCCGGCGACTTTCAGTGTGCTTTTGTGGAGTGTTCTCCAAAACATCACCTTACTGTATGCTTTTGTCGGTTACATTTATGCAGTATAATTGCTCCTTTAGTTTGACACTATCCAGGATAGAGTTGCTATAAGTATGAGAAGAATGTTAAAGACGGACAGCATAAGACTGTTTGCACACAGTACAGTTTGTATGCGTGCGTGTGTCTCCTTGGGCGTAGCATGCTATATAAGCATTGCATTGCATTGGTGGTTGTGGTTAGGGTGGGGGTGGGGGGTGTGGCATGCCACCATGTGTGGGTTGTGCTTAATGTTACTGCAGGGGTCTCGTGACAGAGCTCCTGCTTTAATGGGCTTGGCTGGCGTGCGTGCACTGCGCAGTCTCGGATCCACTGCACAGAGCTCTCATTCAACCCCGCATACCTCACTCACAAGCTGGGTCAGGGCCCTGGCTAAGGTCAGGTTCAGGAGAAAGGGTTTCCATCATAAGCAGACAGAATGTCTTTTCTTGTGACTGTTTCTTTTGAGACATTAGTTTTGATTACACATGGCCTTAATTTAAAGCTTTTTTTTAAAGCACTTTTTGTGGGGGGGTGAGAAAAATGGCTCAAGATCAAATGAGAGACATTGTAAAAAAAAAAAAACAGCCCGCGTGAACCTGCTGACACGGAAGAGGCCACGTGGAAGAGGGAAGAGAACAGTGGAAACAGCTCAACAGTTTCTGCTAGGAGGGGTTTTACATTTGTGGAAGGGAGGGTGTGTGTGCATCTATGTGTGCGTCTCTGTGTGTGTGTTTGTACGTGTGTGTGTTGGAAGTGGCAGGGTATATCCTTTCTCTTTGTGTTGCTCTTGATTTATTGTAGCTTGTGGCATTAGCGGAGAGCTCTGGCAGAAAAACACACTTTTCAGGTCTTTTTGGCAGATACTACAGACACTCGGTAGGACTGACAATGAGACGGAGCCATGGATCCCTGCTGTCTCTTGTATGGGAGTAATTTCCCTACGAGAACACTTATCAAAAACGCTAATTATCATCTTTGCTTTCATGTCAGTTGCAGGCACATCTGTCTCTGCTCTCATGTAACAAGTCCAAAAAGAAGAATTTAAATACCTCTGATAAATATTGATGCTTATTCAGTGCCCAGTGCCTCTTTAAAGGCTACAGAATGAAATACAAGAGCTGATTGCCATTTGAAATGCAGCGTTTCTCCAGGTCTATATAAACATGTTTTGCTTTCTTTCTTTGATTTTTAAAGCTTTGTTTTTGGCAATCATGAAGATTCATTATGAAAATACTATAAGGGGATTTTTGAAAAATGATCGCAGTCAGTAAGATATTTTAACTAAACATTCATTGATATTACGATGCTATGTACTTGAGTTCTATATTCATATATTGACAACATGAAGGTCGCAAGTGTACATCATTATGTTTAGCCCAATGTCACTTGCAGTCGCACATCTATGTCACTTTGATCTCTGTAGACTTTCCCTTAATGAGCTCCTCTGCACTTGCGCAGAGGGTGTACAGTGTTGTGGCTGAGTGCTGGGATTTGAGCATCAGCAGGCCCATTTGAATACCTCATATATCACTGTTGGGGTGTGTCTCCCACTCACAGCCCTTGCAGACTCTGAGCTCCCTGCTCTGATCACAGCGCTCAGGAGACAGCTGCCGGCTTCAGCTCATGGCAGACTCACTGCTGGGGCTCGGAGTGCTGTCCACCTTAGCCTGAAGCTAAGCGCCACAAAGTAGGGGGACGGCAGGGAAGAATGAAAGAAAGAAAGAAAGGAAGAAAGAAAGAACAAAATCTGAAGAGGGTTGATGAAGGCTTTGTTTGCCAATAACTAGACTGTGCCCCTCTCTCTGTCTTTTTCTCCCTCTGTCTCTCATCATATCCAGCACAGGCGGTAGTGTGTGTGCCAGTGCCAGCCGGTGTCGCCCCCACGCAGGCGGAGCGAGAGAGAGAAAGAAAGAGAGAGAGAGAGAGGAACCCCAGAGAGGTCACACTACAACAGCACCCACTGAGAGACACCCACACACAGTCTGAACTCCGAGGCTGTCTGCATGGGTGCCTCACGCAGCACTAGGTTGCACCAGCCTACCACCACCCACTCTCACTTGCTCCATCTTTCTACTGTCTTTCTCTCTCACATGCATTCTCACACACATAGACTACCCACTATCCTGTTTATTCTTTATTTCACCCTACAGGCACTGTTCATGTTAGAAATCCACCATCGCTGAAGCAGGCATCTCTTAGCCATCCTCACACTTCTGAAGGAAAAAAAAAGAGGCATGATTGTTACCTGCCTTGCAACAATTAACCACAATTTATCACTTAACACTCTGTCTAGCAAAGCTAAGCAGACGCCATGTGACAGACACTGAAATTAAATTAAAGAACTTCTTATCCACCCCACAACCTCCCAAGAACACACAGTCGGTCCTCCACCTACTTCATCGTGCTCAGGCGAGGAACATTGAGTCCTCTGGTTTCGTATAACTGTCCTCAAACAGCCCTCCGCCTGCTCCTGGCTGGCTCACCTAGGGCGAGAAAATACATGCATTCACACCTTGCGCTCTGATATTATCGGTCAGATAGGCCCAGTGGGGAGATTATAGCCACAGATTTTCAGGCCAGGAAGCACAAGGTGCAACGTATGTTGGAATGTAACTTTAAATAGAAGTGTTAAACAATGGCAGAACTGAACACTCTCACATACTGCGATAGTTACACGTAAACACGATGTAGAGACAATGTAAAGGTGATGTGACTCATGGGCACTTTTCCCTTGCAGCACTTTTCCCTGTCTCAAATGTCATTAAAGGTCTAGACGTGTTTTTTTTTTTTCTGTTTGATTTCCTGCCATTGTGTTTTCTTTGACCACCTTTTCTATGGCAACAGGATGCCAACTTACCCTAATTATTCTTGAATGTGCTGAGTAATTGTTGGTTGCAGGCTGGCAGGATGTCGTTCCTCAGGGAGAAGGGGCCGAGGATCCAGAGCCTCACAGTGCCCTCGTCATAATAACAGTGTCCGAACGGGCACGACAGTAAAAAACAACCGCAAGCTGTCATGTAAGCTAGGCCTGCCCACCACACAGAGCTTCTGCTTTATAATCAGACAGATGAGTGGGGAATGTATTAAATGCTATAGCACACACACATGCATGCATGCGGAGCTCTCTGGCATGGTGGCAGCGTGGACAGACAGAGAGACAGGAGGTGGGCAGATTGAGTACGAAACACACCAGCCTTCTCTCAGAATATTTTTAGCACTTCTTCCTTCCTGTTCAGCTCCAAAGTGATGGAGACTAGCGGAACAAGGACACCATTTGATTTGTGGCTGTGTACTCTGATGTGATTCGTCTTATATAACTGAGTGAAGCGGCGACCTTGAGAACTACCACCACGTCACTTTATCACAGGTTTGATGCTCTCCCAAGTATGACGCACCTTTTCACTGGGGAAATGTGCATATGTGAATAACTGACAAAGGGCTATTTTAGCATGACGGTATGACCCACAAACAAATCTATGCATTTTCCCAAACAATATGTTCTATTGGCATTTACAGTTCTGAAAATCTGTTAACAAGACAAACAGCTCAAACAGCATTGGTTACAGCAATTACTCAAGGTGTACTTCCTACACACACTGACCCAGCATCGTTTACATGAATGGCATCGCTGGACGTATTTGTACTCTGTTCACAGATCATCAACAACTGTGGCCACTGGTTGTAATATAAGCTGCAAAGCTTAGTTACAGTGGTGACACAAGGAGGACCTGTCATTCAGTAATGTCATAGCATGTTTTAACTGTGTACTGCACACAGTTAAAACATTAAACTGTTAATCACAAATGCTGCTATTTCATTTTACTGGATTTTTTATTGGAATAACATTAAAATAAGTACCATCGAGTATTGAAAATAAGTAAAAAGACACTCATGACCACCAGCTGCTTCTTTATGAATTTATTTTCAAATGTAAACTTCACTATTTCATGCATACAAGTTAAGACAACATACATTATTTGACAAATTCTTGTTAATTCTCATATTTGCATAGGACAGAGTCACAATATATTGTCTAACGTAAAAAATAATGTCTTAAAAAGGTACAGCAGAGCAACCATAGACCAGCAACATTAATAGTCTGTATAATTCATGAAACTGTACAACTGTAATACATCACTGTAGTGATTTGGTTGATTCAGCAAAAGAAAAAAAACAGAAAATGATATATGGCAGTTTGAGTTCATGGAGATAGGGAACTGGCCTTAGTCGAAGTACTATGAGTTTTTGCACAAAGAGCTTTACAGCGATGCTGTAGTCAATGGAACAGTCATCAAATGGTGATGTAAAAAATAGACTAGTACATACCTTAGGAAGGCAAGCCAAACACACACAGAGAAAGCCTTGCTAACAGTCTGAGGCCTCCGTGGCCTTCCTAAAATTCTCTCTGTTCATTTGTATTTGATCATATTGTAATCGGAGGGTTCTTGACAGTACAAAACAATGTGTATCATGCGTGGTGTGTAAGTGAAAGGAGTAATCTAAAAAAGTTTTGGCCATTGAAAGACACAATGTCAGTAATATCTATTCATTTACTGGGTATCGAGCTACAAGTGATCTCTCAAGGAGAGAGACGTGGCCTTGAAAGGCAGCCATTTAAAGACTGCCTGGCCTTTCTCTCTCTCTCTCTCTCTCTCTCTCTCTTTCTCTCTTTCCAAGTCGAGCACAAGTGTCAATCCGGATGCTAGGCTTTACAGATATCTTTGCAGTAAATCAAGTTTACTGAGTGCAGTTTACAAGAGATGTTGTCTGCCTAATGACAAATCGCATGAATATAGAGATTCTTCGAATACTGGAGTTTCCCATGTTGAGTTCTGTGGGAGTGGAGGGAGTGCAAGGGCTCATATACCAACCCAGTCGTGCATGTTTCTTAACACCTGCTACTGGTCAGCACTGCTGACACTACTGAATGCTTTTATAATGGCAATTGCACTTAGTGTAAATTGGTGATTTACACTAAGTCAGGGGGCCATGGAATACTGAATGCCTGCACATTCAGCAGTAATCAGTAGTTCACTCCCACATCTGAAATATTTGGAGGTACAGTATTTATGTTATCAGCACAATGCCGACAACCATAAAACCATGTTGTTTCCCCGTGATAAACATCTACATTTTTGCTGAGAATAGAGGACGTTTCCAGTAATTCCTAAAATATGCTTACACTGACGGATGATGACAAGGGGTTTTCCTCGTCGCACATTTACAGTATGACATGTACGTTACCACTTACGGGCTCTTTGGAGAAAAACTAAACTGCACAAACACAGTGCTAATCTACCTGTGGAGGCCCCATATTTAACGGTCAGAAGAACCACACAGAGTAACCACAATGGGAGAAGAACAAACAACACAGTCTCATAGTCTACATATTCACACATGTTTTACCGGGACAATCTTCACATCATATGAGCCACTCATTTTCATCCTGCCTTCGTCCACTCCAATAAGTCGTGAATGTTTTTTTTTTGTTGTTTGTTTTTTTTTTTTTGTCAGACACATAGGTGAATAGCCTTTAGCATTTTTGAAGGGCAGTTTTTATTCCAGCAAAAGCTTTTAAAATGTGCTTTGTAAAAATGGCAGACTGAATTCCAGCTAATTGGAAACAAACACTCATGCATCCATACATTCTAAAAGCCCTTGGTGCCCAGTCTTATACATTGAGTCCAAGCCCATTGAGGCTGTAGTTACAGTAACCCAGTGGTGCACTTTAGCTAAGAGGAGAGCATGGGCCCATCCAGTCGTGGGCTTGACTGGCAGGTCATGTCACTACTTCAGTTGGATCAACGCTGCGTTCCAGCCCTTCACGCTCAACACACCATGGTCCCATGGGTCATGCCCTCCTCCGCACGCCTGTCTGTCCAGCACGCATATTTTGCACAGGACTGGCTACACAACAATGTACACACCTGCATGTATGTAAGCAAGCTGGCTTTCAAAATCCCTTTTCAGAGAAGCGTGGGGAGTTCTGCTTATCCTGTCAGAACATGGCATGGATGTGTCTGTTCAGTAGGCCCTAACCGAGACTGCACAGGATAGCATACGTGAATGTTAGCAACTCTACAAAACAGCAGAAAGGAATTAATGTTAATAAAAGTACCCATCTTAACTAGTCACAAATGTATACATCACAGTCAAGAAGAAAACAAAACAAAAACCCCACAAAATAAATACATAAATGTAATGCAGCTTCAATGCATTGGTTTGATATAAGCAGCACATTTAAAGCAAATGCATTCGCAATCCTTTGGAATGGTTGGGTATTCACTTTTGATGAATATAACAATAAGGTTTGAGAGTTTAGGTTATCTAACCATATATGTGTTGATAACAAAGACAAATTAAGAGTAACATAAACTAACAGAAACCAGTATAATCAAAAGTACATTAAGATCACACCAAAACGAACAAAGTTCAACTAAAAATACTTTTGTATCTAACTGTTAAATCCTGTACACATACTTAAAAACACATCACTCATAGAAAACTGTACAAGGTTGTTTATGTAATGTAATGTCACCTATTATGGTATATGCATTTCATTGTGTAAGGGTTTGCAATTTACTGGAATTACCACTGTAATGCCTTTGGCACTCATCATCAGATCTAACATTCTATCCAAAAAGAGCTCAATGGAAATCTTCTGAACTGATTAGCACAAGCCTGTCAACAAATCCACAACAAATAAATGTGGACAGTTGTGTGGTTAAATAAAATTCACTACTTAACAGGACGGTGAAAGCAGTGATTCCTTTTGTCCCTCAACTTGACATTTTGAGTTGTTATTGATAAATGAAGATAACATTGCCACTATATATGACCCATCATTTCAGATATGCACTCCAGTAACCCTCAAATACTTCATACATCTTCATTCAAACCTCAGTTTCTCAGTAGAGGTGTGAGTTTCAAAAGATATGATGAATAACACAATGGTCTGCTAGTTTAATGTTTAACAATGGAGATAAAAATAAATGTTAATAATAATAATAATAATAATAATAATAATATGGGGATACACACTACATACTCACAATGTTGTGGTCTATATGATTATGTGACATTTGAAAAATGAAGCTAATCACATCAGTCTCATGCAATGCATTAGAACAAAATTGACTTCCTTCTAACTTTAACTCATCAATCGCTCCTCTCTACAAGTCTTAAGAGATAAAAGATTATACAACTACATCCTGCTTTATAATAAGGAGCACTCAGTGTCTCTGAAGAAAGAGGAAATTGCTGGGATCTATCTTCCTCCGTCTATACAAAAACAGAAATTGGAGTATGTTTCATTGCAGTGGGCTGAGATTAACAAACCATGAAATAATAATGGCAATAATCAAGAAAATCATATAATTACATACACGGTCTTATAATTATGAAAAGAGAAATGAAAATAATCAGGATATAACAACAAACGTAATACATCTTACAAATAAACCTAGCCAGATGAGTATATCCGAATCACACTGAACTTGTGTGAAAGGAGAGTTGCAAGCTAAGGACAGAACAAGTCCAGCTGTACTGTAGACATGCCTCAATCTGTGTTCAATGCTCTTGCTCCTCATTCAAGTAGTTTCAGTACAGTGAAAATAAGGAACAAAGAAACACATAGTTTACACATATCTCACACTGACCTGTGACTGTATAAGCGTCAACTTCCACTGACTAAAGCAGAGGAATATCATGTCATATTTCACCAGTACCACAGCATTAGACAACATCCTGCCTCCATATTTAAGGGCCCATAAGAGCTACTGGTGCCATTTGAACATGCTACTAGTTTTGGGAAACATACTGTATTGGAACAGGGGATACAGCTCCTGCTAAGAAGAGGAGCACTCTTGTTCCCTGTATAGCACTCCACACTGACCAGCAGTGAGTGGAGTACACAGGAGCTACGGTATACCCACTGCACCACAATACATGGCTCTGTAGGGACTTGAGCAAGTGCTTCTGGTGAGAATGTAAGCAGGTTTGGATGGGAAGGTCTTCTGCTCTTTGGGGACGGCTGATGAAGGGTGTGTAAATTGCCATTTAGCTAATCAGTACTTAGCGCTTCGGTCTTAGCTGCAGCACGGTGGAATACCACCTCAAACTACACCTCTGGCATCAGTGTAAAATAAAAGTAGGCAGTTTGTCTAATAGTGAGACAGCTTTACATGTGGTATTATTGCAGGAATAATGCATCTGTGGTGCTGTTTACTTTCATTAGGGGTGTTTTCTTTAGGCAGAGAGGAGAGAGAAAGCCTTGATTATGCGTGCCGTTTTGAAAGGCTTGGGCAGAAAAGCCCCAGGGGGGTTGGGGTGGGAAGGGAAAGAGGAGGGAGGGTGGATAAAGGGACAAGGCCTGGTATTCACAGGCCTCCACCTGCTCCTGCAGGACTGGGAGACTGCCTCCCCAGCTGGGCTGTTCCACAGCCCTGTGAGCCGCTCCCTCCAAGAGCCACTGATGGAGAGGCTGATGGAGAGGGAATCGGAGTTACTAGGTCCAGGAGACCCGCAACAAGCTAAACAAGCATTTGTATGATATGGAAGAGAGGCATGACAGAGTACATATGAAAGTGACATCACTGGAACATTCTGAGAGTGTGTGTGTGTGTAGATGGGTGGATATATGTGTGCATCTGTCCGCGTGTGTGTGTGTTTGTGTGTGCGTGTGTGTGTGTGTGTGTGTGTGTGTGTGTGTGTGTGCGATATGTCTTCTCTACTCCATGGATTTGGTAGCAATATCATTTCACAGGGGTGTAAAAGCCCCTTTGTAATGAGAATCAAGTTTAAAAGCAGCTGCTATAATGATATACTGAGGTAATGTGATTAGTGTCAACACTGATTGTTTCTATCAGTGTGTATGTGACAGTAAAGGAACTGTATAGGTTCTTGTGCATATGAAAAAACAACTTCTGTACTAAAAATGCCCAGCAAATCCATTGTCAGGAGTCTCATAATTACATGTTGCCACTTCATTGCAATCAACAGGACATACTGCAAAGATAACTGGCAATAATTGACTCCAAGCTGTGTCCCTGTCTTTAGGGCATTCACTCCAAAAGAGTAAAGTCTGCTGCATAAAACCTGGAGAAACAACTGTAAAATCAATGTAATGCCTACTCCAAGTCTGCTCCGTGGGTCAAAGACTCCAGACAAACATTCTCTTCATAATTGATATTATGATCATTGTTGCCTTATTTTGGGTCTCTATTATTTGTCCCTCAACATCCTGCATGATAAAATCCACTGTCGTGAAACTTGGATGGCATCCAGTCAGGGAGGCCCCCCAACCCCCAGAGCCTGTCGTAAAGCACAGTACATGGGGGTATGCTCCCCCTGTCATTAGTGGGTAGACAGGGCGGGGGAGGATGGAAGGGTGTGTTCCACTGCAGGAGCCAGAGGGGAGAGCTAGCTGGGTGTCTCTTCCGCTGCGCTGCTCAGCTTATGATAAAGCCCCCACCTTTATCTGGCTCCCTTGGGGGTCAGGCCTTTCTTTCCTGCCTCCTGCAGATAACTGCTTTTGTTCTTAATGGAGGCCCCCGCACTCCCCTGGCTGCCCAGAAACCCAGCCCAGCTCCAGTTTGCTCCACTGCGAAACCTGTAAGGCTCCAGCCTACATTTAGCCTGCCAGGGCCGGCCCGCCTGTGGCCAGGACCCCTGGAGACGCTTTCCATGGCTCCATCCAGTCCTCCCTCCCCCCTCTGCCTGGCTCTCCCCTCTCCTCTGTCCAGGTGGAGTGAGTAAGGCAGGCTGAGGAGAGCCGCAGTGGCAGCTCTCCCTTCTCCCCTCTCCTCTCCAGTGCTCTATGAATAGGCCTGTGTGGGATGCAGCCGTTTCCTAAGCACCGGGCCACAGCAGGCGGGACAGCCGCGTGGCAGAGGGCCAGGGCGTCTGCCGTTACCTGACACTCTGCCAACACCCCCAGCCCCCCCCCCCCCCCCACTCCCCATCCCCACCCAAACTCTGGATATCACTGGCAGAAAACCCTTCCTGTTCTCCCCTTCACACTTCAGTCTTTGGCGGTTTCTGCTTGTGTGCTTTTCCTTTTCTTTTTCTTTCTTTTTTTTTCTTCTTGTTGCTGTTGTGAAAACGTGTCAAAGAGATCCTGACAAGTCCCTTTGCGGGTGTGTTATACCTGTACTGTTGTGAGAAAAAAAGATAAACCCTGAAGTTGATGCATGTGCAGTCTTTATGGTGGAGAGCAGCTGCTTTGAAACTTTATCCTCCACTTTTTTGGGGATTTAGTTCAGGCCTGTAAGGAGAACAGTGAGCCCAGTGCACCTCATTGGGAAGGCTGAGCATGTAATTGCAGTTTCATCACCAACATTCACACAATGTAAGGATCCCCCCTGAAATGAGGACCCAGACAGAACAACCAGCTCAGCTTTGGGGGAAAAAAGGGTCTGAGAGATAGCAATGTCGAAAAAACAAAAAAGTCTCATTTCCAGTCTCAAATACACAATGACATTCTCTCCATTACAGTCCCCCATCTATTGTACCACCTTACAGAAAGATCAAATATAATGCTGAGTTTGAATGACTGTTAAACCCAGTGCTAGTTTCCCCTGATGTAAAAACCAAGAATAAAAGACAAGGAAGAGTGCAAGTTTTTGAGTGTAAGGCTGTTTTTTTTTTTATGTATGTTTTCTCTTCATGTTCATTCTTTCAAGCTAACGAGGCCATCCCTGAGCAGGGCACAAAATTTTAACCCCTGTTGAATTACAGAGTAAAGTGATGCTTGTATTGTGCAGTCAAGGTAAATATTAAAGGAGAAGGGAAAAAAACAACTGTCTTGAATCCTGAGGTGTATGTGCCCCTCCCCCTCACCCGTTTTAAATAAAAAAAAAAACCTAATCGTATACCTGTCAATTTTGTCTATATTTTTGTTCTCTTGAACAGAGTTGATTACTTGAAAGAAAAAAACAAAACACAAAAACACAATGGAAAACTGGCCACGGCCAGAAGCTATAAAAATACAGACATAATAGTACGTCATGTAAATATCGCCATTCGGGAAAGGCATTTTTCTTTTCTGTTTTCTATTCTTCTCTTTTACGGAGTTTGCACAAGAAAATTGCACTACAGGAAGCGGTTCTGTACAGTACACCACAGCAAGCGGAGGGATAAGCACAGAGAGGTGGCTGCCGATCGGTGTGCAACACCACGAGAAAAGGAAGTGGGACAAATCACACAGCCTGGAGCTCCAGGGGCGGAGGCAGAAAGCGCGGCCAGGTTTAAGGCGAGTTGGCCGGGCTGAGGGTGGGGCTGAGGGTGGGGCTGGAGGCGTCGGAGCGGCTGTAGTCGCTCAGGGAGCCCGGGCGGGTGCTGCTGCCCGGGCGGACGCTGCTCCCCGCGCTGGCGCCGGCCGCCCCGTGTTGCCTCTTGAGCATGGCGGGCTGGAAGTCGGAGTGTCGGCGGGCGTGCTTCATCAGGTGGTCGCTCCTCATGAAGCGCTTGTCGCACAGGGGGCAGCCGAACTTCTTCTCGCCCGTGTGGGTGCGGTAGTGTCGGGCGAGCTCGTCCGAGCGGGCGAACTTCTTACTGCAGTCGGGCCAGGTGCAGGGGAAGGGTCGCTCTCCTGTATGCCACATACACACACGCATGCACGCACACAACACACACCCACACGTACACCCACAGCTGTCAGTATTTATGCAACACCAACAGATATTCAGACATACGACTTTGTACAACATATAACATTGTATGTTTTCAAAACACAGACAGCAGTACCACATACAATAATACAGTATTATAGATCTAATATGTACAACGTACAATGCTAGTAACTTAGAAACCTGTACATTTACCCAGTCTAAGGAAGGTTTGCTTAGCTTAGTTTGCTTTTAATCATTTATTATTTAATAATTCATTTTTGACTGCATTTCCACAGCTTGCTCAGTCCATAGCAAATGTGTTAAGGAGGCCACAAGTCATCAACACTACTGGGCGACGCTAACAGCGGCCAACAGCGGAGTCTGTGCCAGCTGATGTTAACCTAGCAGATTTTCCAGGCCATATGTGGACAAAGAGGTCTTTGAGCACAGCTGCCCTGCCATGCCCTTCTGTCTCCCGCACGGCCCACACTAAATAACTGCAGACGGTCTGTTTTAGGAGATCTTGCTCATTTGTGCTGGTTTAAGTTGAACTTTCACTGGCTGAGGCCATGTATTCATATAACAGGAGCAGCTGCTGTTACATTGGTTGAGGTTAGTAACTGCACACTGGAAAGAGGTCCTTCATACAGCTAGACATTTTAAGAAGAAAAATAAATAAAATATGACACTACAGTACTTTAGACTTCTGTTCATCTATTGAAAGAGAGATTTCATGAATACTTGACAACAACAAAATAATAACAATTTAACTTTGGTGTTACTCTGTACTTTACACTGTATGCAGCCAGCTTATATACTTGAGAGACATGACAACACAAAGCAAAGCTGCGTCATACGAGACTCGGTTTCAGCCGTTATCGCCAGAGACTCAATTTAACTATTTAACTATCTTAATAGGAGACCAGGGTGAATGATTTGGTGGACAGAACCCTTTCACACACAGGTCATTCCAGGGTGTAAACCTTCTCATATAGAATTCAGATCACAAACGAACTGACGTGCAGACATAAAGGCCCCGATGCTTGCCGGCGTTTTACGAGGCATTGCGATGAATGCGAAGGCCCTCTCCGATTGTTCCCCAGCTGCAGGAAAGCCTGTGAAAAAAAGTGCTGTTTTTTTTTTCTTCTGGGTGAAAAGCCCTACACATTAAATCAGGAACGCACTGCATTGGAAATGAGCCATATAACACTGCATCATGCTAATTGAAAAATAATTTGATTAGCATATAAAAGATTTTAGATACAGAATGTATGCTGTGTTTAGTGTCAGGCATGTTAAATGCACAAATTAATACAAGGTGACATAATGCACACCCATCCAGTCCTAGGGCTTATGCAAAGCATGATCCTTGAATAACCAAGCACAGCAGAGACTAAAGGTCCACATGCTGTGGAGCCAGACACAATCTAATTAGGCTCATTTTAGATGCTCAAGATCCTAGTCCTGCTCTGCCCCTGATCCAACATGTAACTATTAGTGACTATATGCACAGGGAAATTATACCCTTGTCCCTTCCATTAGGCAATAAAAGTAGACTGTGACACAAATCCACTCAAACCCAGATGGGCCTATATATCTCGGTGTGGTTTCCTCATAGCTCCATGTGGGAAGAGTGTATGGAGTCTATATCCAGCACCACACCGAATAGCCAGTGAGGCATGTCTGATACACTATTCATTTTACTTCTGTGTCACTGGTTTTCTGCCCTGAGATATCAGGATCTGCTGTTCTAATTTTACCAGCGTTTTACAGAGCGGTCCACCCAGCCAGTCTTTTGACACGCAAAGATGCGGCGACTGGCGACGCATAGCTGTGCTATTTTGCAAATTGCGGCCCCCGTATCTGCTTGTCTTGTGACTCCGGATGTTTGTAATACAAGTGGAGGGAGAGCAGAAACGGGGTCAGACGTCTCTGTCATTACGCAGGGAAACTGGACGAAGCAGGAAGAGCATGTGGCGGGCCAGACTGGCCGCTGCAGCAGCCTTTGTTTCGCCACTTCCCCCCCGAACGCCCCAGTGGAAAACCACTGTGCTACTTCTGGGCTAATTGTTCAGAATGTAATACTAGATCAACATGTGATATTGGTGCATGGGGCGTGAGGGGAGGAGGTCCTCGATGCCGTCCCCTCCCCCCCCACCGCGGACGGGCTGTAAAGAGGAGAGAGCAGCAAGAACAGTGAGACCAGACCAGTTCTGTCTGAGTCCGTGTCCTGCCACGCCCCTCCAGACAGACCCAGTGGACTATGCCACTCTGCCCTGCTCCCAGCTCATACACACATAACTACAACACATACACACACACACACACATAACTCATAAACATAGGAATACAAATATATTGCACGAAATATCTATCTGTGTTCTACCTTTCCCATTGTTGTTTCATGATACATTCCCTTGTATACACTCTCACACAACAAAAGAAATATAACAGGTCCTAGACACCCACACAAATATGCTCATTCTCATGCCAGCAAAATGGAAGGCAAATCAAGTCTCAGTTCCCGTTGCTACACAACCACATTCTCTGATTCCCATTCCTACACAAACAAAGACTGATTCCCATTCCTAAAATAACACATTCTGATTCCCGTTCCTACACAAACGCATTCTCTGATTCCCAACCCTACACAAATACAGAGTTCCCATGCAAACACAGACACATCCTGATTACCTTTCCTACACGAACACATCCTGATTCCCATTTGCTCCTTCTATCCACACACAACATCTCTCCTCTCTGTGACCTTTATCACTTACATGGCCATGCAAACTAATCCCAATGGGGCACTATTGTTTGACCTCACTGAAACATCCTGGACTTAAACAACATCTTGTAATCCATAAACAGACATAAATAAACATAAATATACCAAATCTACGAGTAGCTTAAAGAAACAAGAACTTTAGAACCTCACACGGTTTGAGAGTCATTTGGTTTCAGTATAGACACAAGTTACCTATGATTTGTGGCATTATCAATTAATGAAAGACATCAGCCACATAGTGCAATTCACACTTTTTGTGTAGGAGTTATGTGGTTAAAATACACACACACCACACCGACATTCTACTTCAAGCAGCTCTGAGGCAATGGTAACAGATCCAGCAGCATGAATATTTCACTGGCCATAAGAAAGATGAGCAGGACCAGAATGACTATGCCATAAAACTCCTGCATAGAAGCACAAAGACCAGAGAAAACCAAACTATTGTTAAGGTTTATGTAACTGCAGGGCGTGATGAGTATCCTGAATAGACTTTGTTTATAACAAGAAAAAAACTAGATAAATGAAGAGGAAATGAAACTGAGAGAGCGTGGGAGTCTGACAGAGTGCCACGGCAGTAGCAATCGGACTGCTGCCCAAGTTCTGGAAGATTCCCGGCACCCTTCCCAGCTGAAGAGCACCCCGGCCTCTATCCTGTGTGCTGCTGCTTTTGGTGCTGGTCCAGAACATTCTGGAAGCTGGGGAAAGGGAACCCACATGTGTGCCGTCAGGAGAAACCTCCACACAGAAAAAGGTGCCAAGCGGCATCAACGAACATCTAAATCGAGAGCAGGCATCCTGGAGAACTGCTGTGCTCAGGACATTCTGTCCACCCATCACCATGAGGACACGGGGCAACCACGCCACCGTTGCTGTGAAGTACACAGTTTCCGGTTGTACTTGCCGTGAATTACAGACTTGTGTGAAAAAGATAGCAGAAGCCATCGAATCCCAAACGTAACCAGAATCAAATTCAGGGGACGCTGGGGACCCTTTTGAAACACCCTCCTTTGTTCCTTTAGGAAGACAATAGAAGCCACAGCCATGGAAATGTGCCATGCCAGTCGTACAGCTATGACTTGGCGGATGTGCACAAAGCACATGGCTGCTAACCACTCCCTTCACTGGCCTCCTTTTTGTTCACCAACGATTCAGAGGAGGTTTGTGGCGTGGGCGCCAGCAAGCATGGCTGCACTTCATGGCCTGTGTTGCGGGTGATGACGTCAGACGTCAGACCGGCCTCTCTCTGGAAGGGTGCCAGAGGGGCCTCGTGCACCCCTGGCTTCCTCTTAACAACGCGGGCCAGCAATTAGGGCAGGCCTCGGAACTGAGCCCTGCGCTAACGAACACGATGACCCAGTTACCCCGAGCGGCCATTATATCACAATCAGTCACGGACACACCGAGCACCTCGGTGAACCCAGCAGAGAGTGTCTCCCCTTTGAGGCGATGTGGTTATGTCACAGGAAGCACACTTACATAACTGTTCCCTTTTGGTGCCACTGGGTCAGTAAGTAAACAGCTCATCCCTTTTGGGTTTTTTTTTTCTTTCTCCGAACACACATGAATGCATAACTGGTCCGTGGCTTAACTGAATGGACAGATTGAGGAAAGGGAGAAGCGTCTCAATGAGCTTTGAGACGGATCAGTGGGAAAGAGAGAGAGAGAGAGAGAGGCCTGTGGAGGGGAGACGTCTGCTCCTCAGACATCTGATCAGCTCTGTATCGGAGCAACAGTGAAGCAGACTGAATGACGATCCAGCAGACTTAATGTCGGTCACCTGTTCCAACAGGAGCTACCAGCATCCCTGAGAGGGGGAGATAAAATTCCTCCGGCCTGTTCAGCCATGAGCCTGGCATGCAGGCTGGGGAGTGAGACAGGAAGGCAGGCCGCGAGACGCAGCCACCAGTGGGAGGTCTAATGAATCCCTCCTGTCTGCTGAGCACTATAAGCCTCATAAAGTGCACTTCCCTGGGCAATGTACACATTATTTATGAAGATGCCTCTCAAACGGGCTTTGGGAATGAGCTTTTTCCAGACTATAAACTGTCTCTCCTCCACTGTTGTCGCCTGGGAAACAGCTCCAACTGAGAGGCTATCTTTAAGAAGACAATGAGAGAGAGACAAGTGTATTCACCATGCTGCCCACTGACCAGACACTGTGTTACGCTAACCAGTGCATCCTTACATCATTCAGTCACTAGTTATACAAAATCAAGCGCAAAGGTTTCAGGATGGTGGCAGAAGACAGTAACATTTTACATTAACCTAAGATCAGCTCCGTCTTCTGCTACAACGGTCCGAGTCGGCGAATGCAAGTTTTGTAGGGAACCAAGACAAAGCAGTACTGCTATGGCTAACAATAGCACACTTAAAATAAAGACTTGATGTTATCATAAGGTTGGGTTGAAGTATCACATGAACTATTGGTTAGATGTTCTGAATTAGAAACGCAGCTCTCACCACAGTGAGCTGCATCGCTCCACTGAGCATGCCCACTCAGATCAGTGGCAGACCAAGGCAAACGTGAGCCACAGAATGGCACCACAAATGCAGTGGTAGCATTCATCAGAGGGATGTAATTTATTCCTGTGTTTACGGCCATGGCCGTGGGCCAGGCGGGAGCCAGCCAGCCATGCTTCTCCACGGTGGGTTAATGACAAGACGGCTGTGGAGGCTGCACCCCAGCCAGGCTCCTGTCGAGGTATAAGCTGCCTCTTTGTTCTGGTCCAGGACAAGCTTGTCGCACCCAAATCCACCCCATTAACAGAAGATAGCACAGTGCTGTTCCCAGATCAGGCCAAAGGAGGAGCAGCTTTCAGCAGCATGCCAGTCTCGCCTCTTCAACACCACCCCTGCAGTGTTAACTCCATGACCTCACCGCTAGCCCAGCACAGCCAATCAGAGCTAGGTGTCGCAGGAATGGGTGCCGTTTGGTCCAGTAATCACACCGGAACAGAGATGTGGGTCGCACCCAGTATCTAATGCGGGAATCCAAAAAAGCGAGCTCAGTGTGGCCGTATACCATAAAACCACAAACACTGGCTCAAAGACAGTTTATAATAAATGGCTTGAAGTTATCAGAGAGAGATCTCATTAACAGACACTTTGCATCAAATGGTGGGAAAAGGCTTATGAGCATATTGCTGACAAAGTCAAAAGTTCCTCATGCGGTTTGACCCAGATTAAAAGATTCAGAGACCAGAAAGAGTGCAAGCGACAGAAGCACATCACACATTGCGTGTGAGAGCATCTGTTTGTGTGTGGATGTGCGTGTGTGAATGGGTGTGTGGAAGACAGGTCTGTCTAACCACAGAGAGCCTAATGTCTCATTATGGGCTTTCAGTCTGCTGTCTCCATTCACTCATTCGACTTTGAGAAATTGAGGTTTAATGTTACTGTGAGCTTGGGTGGAACAAAAACATATGGGTGGGCCAGGTGTAATGATCAGAACTGGACTGGGCTTGCTAAGAGACCAGATAGCAGAAAAAGTCATATTTAATTTAGTGTCCCCTTTTGTCTACAAGGAAAATGCGAAACCACTGCTTCTGAATTGCGTGACATATCTTATGTTGTATGGTTGGGACATGGACAATAGCATCAGCCTTAGAAGCAGCAGGAGGACTGTCACTTTCAGCCATCAGTGTCAACAGTCAGACTCCCATTTGTGATAACCATATCTCACTCCTCCCACCGTCTCTCACTCTCTCTCTCTCTCTCTCTCTCTCACACACACACACACAAGCTCAGATGCATCACACAGTCAGACAGTCTCAGATGAGACCTATGAAAGCTTTCTTTCTCACTCTCATAATGTTCTGTAAAATTGCCCATCTCATCACTTCGGCTTCATCAATTAGCTGGAGTGAAGCTTCTGTCTGGCCTTGAGGGCACTTTAAAATGCCTGGCAGGCTTGTTTTGCTACAGGCTGTGGGCTAATCTTTTTAACCCTGTTTAACTAGGGACATGCAGACAGCTGCTGCCATTAGGGACTGTTTATGCCTACAGAAAGGCTGGCATGTGCAGGTGAGTGCAGAGCCTCTCTTGCGTGACTCTCCATCCTGTTCCCATTGCTTTCACTGAGCAGATTCTCAATTTTCAATGCAGTACAATAAGGACAATTGAAATACATGTTTGGTCATTACATTAAGACCATGAATATGGTTCTACAAAGCCAGACACAACATTACCAGTCCCTGACCTACCTAATTGGTTTTCCCACAAGCCATCACACAGCATTTCAGAGTGAGGTCTGTTCACCTCTGCATGTAAAATCACAGGACAAGCCCTCCCTCTAAGGGCAAAGCTGCCAGCTAAATATGCCTTTTCATCCTTCCAATGACTACACCTCAAGGACCAGGCTGCCCTGGATCCTCCACTCATAGATTTATTAGGTAGGAATGGTGCAAACCCCTCACAGGCCACAGTTAATGTAAATATGGCAAGCGGGAGACAGCCAAGGATCTGCAGCAACGTAAAGAAGGACACCATTGAATCTCTCTCCTTGCTGCCTTATCGCCGCAATTGGTTCTTCCACCCAAAATGTACCCTAAAAAAAGTTCACAGCCACTGCCGCAGAAAGCCATCAAATTAGACTTGCAGTTGCAGTTGTACAAATGACCTACATTAACAGGGGCACTGACAGCAGATGTCTGCACTGCGCCCCACCCCCTCCTCTTCGAGTACACCTCCACGCTGCTCCTCGTGGCCTCTGAGCAATGATCGACCAAAAACGACCTTAGTAGGAGACCCATCCTCCATGAATCAAGAAAGTGCAAAAATGTAAAACCTCACCAGCTCCAGATCTGCTCTTTCCAGCGTGACACTGGGCCACGGGCAGCAGGAGAACAGGAGAGGCCAGGATACCAATACCCCTGGGCCATGGGCAACTGGAGAGCAAGAGAGGCCTGCTGAGAGCAGGAGAAGCCAGGGCCTGCTGAGTACATAGCTCTTTAGCAGCCCTTTTCCCAAAGTCCCTGCTGCAGGGGAAAGTGGAAAGAGGGGTAAAGGGGGTTGGAGTGGGGGAGGAACAGAAAGGCTTTTATAAGGCTCTGCCAAAGCTAAGTAAAGAATACATGTGTGGCTTGAGGAGCAGTACAGGAAAAGGAGGAGCATTAATTCCTTATCTAGTGAATGGAATGAAGGGGAGTGGTCTAGTGTTTTAGATGGTCATGATCTTGGTGGGGAAAAAAAATGCGTTCCCATCAGTGGAATAGTTTTAACGAGTGATGGATTTCTGTAAATGGACAGTTGAGTGTATTATGAACTACTCACATGAGCTGAAGCACCTTGGTCTATAACTTAAGGGGATGGACGAGAGAGGCAGAGCATCTACAGCAATGATTTACTGGATTAGTTCCATTTTTTATGTCCTTAGGATCAAATAGCCCTTGGTTTGCATTGGACACAGAGTTGATATATGAACCATGAAAAAGTGATAGAGCTTGATAGAGTAGCTGACTCTCAATGTACAACATATGTGACCTAAATTAACTAAAAGTCTAAATTATTTGTAGATTGAGTAAGTGATCCTGTTTGAAATTATTATAATACCCACAGTTGTAATAAAAAGAACACATCAAACACCTGATGTAGGCTAGAATACAAGAATGGTCAGCAAAAATCAAAGTATACCCAATGGCACCACCCATGCCTTACACTCTTCTCTGAAAGAGTGAATGCTGAGGTGTGGAATAGAAACTGGGCTGAGTCAGAGAGGGCAGAGCATTCTTTTACATGACTTTGTCCCCCAATACTGTGTCCTATATTGTAATAACCTTGGCTTCATTCCCAGGTCAGTGGGTGGAAACCATAGCAGGACCAGAACACCCAGCTCATACTCACCTTTGGACCTTCAGGCTGAGTCAGGTTATACTGCTCAGGACATAAATGTTATTGTATAATAACTTACAGGAAAGGGGAAATGTCTGACAAATTACATGGATATCAGACATATTCCACAACTTTAATAATTTTGAATGTTTTTGATTAAAAAATGTTTTGGCTGCATTAATGTCTTCAAGTGCATATTGTACCAAAATCATCTAATGTGGCTATGTACTATATGTGAGCCCTTATATTAAAGACAACATTATATGTGCATTTTTGTTCCGAGGCCCCATGTGGTACAGTGGGGCGTCTAGAGCACAATGCCATGAGGACCCTCCAGGAGAACTGAACCAACTGTGAAATGTGTCATTATGTCCTCTGGTTATGTTGTGCTGCTGCCGGTTAGTCATGAAGTCTCTGCCAAGCAAATGGAGTGGCAGCATGGCCTTTTATGACGAATACAGTGGAACCATAAGGGGTAGAGACGTCTCCCAACAGACATGACTTTCAATGAGTTCATCAGAGCCTTCTCTGGGTCCATGCTAACCTTATAGTTCCAACTCCATACCATATTATTCAATTTTCACATAGCAAATGGGGAGGGAGATCTTTTGCAGCTAGATTAAGAAAATGAATGTTGCCTAACATGAAATAGCCAACATGTGGCTCAGTGGGATCAGTGACAAGATCTTCAGTTGCAAAACTGCTATAGCCTTTTTGCTGACATACTGTGTTTTTCCAGAATCCTGTTCCCACCCCTAACCACCCCAGATATGCTTTTACCAATTTTGTGTGAAGTCATGGTATTACGAACCAATTCCATTGCTTACGACAAAGTAGTGCAGTGAAAGTGGGCCTCAACTTCATTCTTACAGGCAGGTCACACAAAAGTATCTGGTAACCTTATACCCTCAATCGGCTAAGGTTCAGCCAACCCACCTAACTAAATACATTTCTATTCAGCATGTGCCATCCCAACTGCCATCTCTTAATACTCATTCAAACCCTGTGTTTACATTTTTAGTGGAGAAAATGAAAAACAATGAGGGCATATTATTTGACTTAACCCCTATTTCTTGAGTGAAGCACCTTGTTTTCTTTGAGATGTCCCTATAAACACTAGCCCCAATGATGGAATTCTCTAGCAATGCAGTAAATAAGCACAGATAACATTATACAGTTGTAATGGAAGCAAATTGGATTATGATGGGCTAGATTATGCTGGAACATGAGGCCCACATGCATCCTGTCCAATCAGAAGGATCCATCTTGGGGTTGCCAATCACACACATTTGTGCACCAAATTAACATCCAGATGGCTGACTTTTTTACAATGCTAATCTCCAACAAACACAACTGTGGCAATATCAACACTTCTTCAAACTAAATTATGGGAAAAGTTGAGTTAGAGGTTTATCATAAAATATTGATATTTATTATCTCTAGAAATAGAAATAACACTACACTAAAGACACTTTATGAACATTTAGCTAAAGCTGATATATATATTCACCATTTCGCAAGGACCCATACATAGATGGAAAAGATACTGCTGGAGAGAAAAAGAAAGCTCTGGTAAAGAGAAAACAAGTGCACTATGAGAAAAGTTTTGTTAATCTCTTCCTATTTTTTCACATCCTCTCACAGCAACGAAACTCTTACATTTCATAAGTTTCTAAGACAGACCCCCACCCATTTCACCTTGCATGAATACCACACAGCACTAATGGGTGCTATTTCCTCTTCTTATCACAACCGTAATCTGTTAAAAGATTGAGGACTCTACGAATAGTGGCTCACAAACATATTGTGTGCTCACATATTTAATAATTCATCTAGTACTAGCATCTGTCCATCTGTGTTGTGACGAATATGATTTATGAGCCTGACTCAATGCAACATCATGTTCTAAAACAGCCACATGCCTAAAAACTTTAAATGTTCTCTTCCATGTTCTCTTCCAACTTCTCACTTGGACATGGCTTTGCTCCTACTCACTCCACCTCTCAGTTTTACCTTGTAGTTTATAGAAGAGATATTTGTGTTCTGCCATTGCTATTGTCAAGGTTAGAGGGTTAGGGTGAGAATTTCCCTGAACCTGTGTTGATAAATACAGAAGCATCTAAAAAAGAGAACAAAGCTATCTTCATGAAGCTATTTTTCCAACAGATGAGACAGTTTAACTCCCTTCAATACTGTGGCAAGACCCCAATGCCCTGGGAGGCTAGCTCCAGTACAGTCAGCCTAAACTGTAACAGATTTCTTGGGAAGTCACCTCAAGGTCATTCCACTAACCTTATCTCAATCAGGAACATTCTGTAACCACAGGTCACCACAGGATTACAGGCAATGGCCAAGTGAACTTCAGACACACAGTTAAATTATATAAAACAACACACAAACACCCAAAAGCTAAAATACTCATTTGCTGCAATCTTGCAATTGCACAAGGTTCACATATGTGGCAACTAATGTGCAGTGTAATGTGCCATAACTCATGAAGAGGTTTGTTCATAGATATATGTTGTTAAACCCTTAGTCCTTAAGGCTTGAGCAAATAATAAGTTATACTTATAAATCTTGACAATCAGACATCATAATAATCCAAATTATCCAGCATTTTCTGAGAATTTTACATTCACTCTCTAACTCTGTCCTCATTATATTTGTATTTCAGTTACCATCAAAACAGTGTGTCAAGCCCTTTATCACATGATTTTACAAAGCTTTTGATCACAATAGTACGTCTGCAGTGGCTCCACCATAAACCTCCTCTTTTACAACCTAGCACATGTGACTACTGCCTTCTTACCCATCCCATGGCATGTTGTGCATATGCAGTACTATACTATATTTTTTGCATCTACTACAACTCTATGATACATTCCAATACAATTGGTTTACATATGAAAAGACAATTATCTCTGTGATACATTCAAACGTTGCTTATAGACACAAGTACAAGATGAGCTGGTGTTAAAAAGGCTGATAGAAAGCAATCAGCTGCATCATCCTGATTATTTAATAAAAATTAGCAGTGGAAAACATAAAGTCTGGCATTCAACAAGACAGCACATCAAAAACCTCAGTGGTGTCGAACCGAGTCATTTAAATAAAATGGAAATCCTGAGCTCAAAGTCATTTTAATTTCTGAAGGAAGAAGAACTCCATGCCCAGTTTCTGGTGAGGGAAGACAGGTTTTCCAATTCAGAGTTCAAACCAAAGTCGGCACAGAGTTCAGGGCGTTACTAAAGTCAAATGAGGACTTTGGCTCACTTGGTTCCCCAAGTTTGTTTTTATAACACTGTGTTCCCCCTTCAATTAGACAGTGGTGTTTAGCTGGGAAAGGGATCCATGTTCTCTTTGCTCTACTGGTTGAGACTGAGGGCAAATCTGCTGAGTGCTTAGGAAAAGGCGCTCAGCACTGAGGAGGTTGGCAGATCCCTGGACTGCTGAACTCAAATGACCCACATTCTCTGATTACCAAAACAAATGAGACGGAACACTTATTATTCAAACAGAACTCGACCCAACCGCACGCCTGTAGCTGAAGCAAGGTCCAATCAAAAAGAAACTCAAAAAAATGTCATTTAATAGAAAATATCAGGGCAGTATAGCGCCCCCCCAAAATTGTGTGTATGTATGTGTATATACATACATACATTGACCCTTTTGATGATGATAAAGTGTTGGTAAAATACAATTACATTATTATTACATTGCAAAAAAACAAACAAACAAGGAGAGGTGTATGGCAAAATAGCTGAGATGTTAATATGTCAAAATACAATTCAAATATCAAACGCTATATCAAATGCATACAGTGAAACCGAGGATACCACGTGGCATCCCGTGACACTCTTGCATCTGAAGAGAGTGTGCGATGTCGTAAATGCCAAGGAGACCCATTTTTTGTTTTTTTGTGAGCGATTCCTACCTTCTGAGGTCACATGTGCAAACAACACACTGCATCATTTCTTGTCAGTAACTATTCTCGCTTTGTTGTAAAACAAACTGTTCCATGACATGACAACGATAACGTTATAAAACATAACTAAAATAATCACCATGAGACAATCATCGCATAAGAAAACAAAAAGTATTTTCTATTGCAATTAAGCATAAAAGATTTACATTTTAGCCAAGGGCGGTGCTCTGTGGAGTTCGCGGGCTTGTATTCCGCGCTCACTACCACTGCCTCGCGAGCCTCTGAGCTCGTCTAGCTGAGTCTGTTGCTGGCCAGATCAGCTGGCAGTCTATTCGACGGGGGTGTGGCACATCACAACAAAGGGCTTAAGAATCAGACAAGCATCTGCAGAACTCTAACCAACCCCCTCTTTATTCATTTTCCGCGTATTTGTTGCTGTATTTGCATCCCGATGACCGTCAACATACCAAAAAAGGTCAAATTGTGCGTTTTGATGACATATACATGCGAGATGTGTCGCGTTAATTTCTCTGCAGTCGCCGTAATTTCCGCACCGTGACCTAGACCGACAAGTGCTGCCAGTTTTGACAACTTTTCTCATTCTGAGTTGGCTTGCTATAAACTGTAGCAAAATACCATGTTTTTTAGAGGTTTACATTCGTATCGTTGGTTACACAGATTGTTCACTTTTTCTCCTCTGGCAAATAACAAGTGATATCTGCGCGCTGATCTTTCATTGATTTACACCAATGATCAGACATATTGTTACTATTTAAGCACGGACGTATACAGTTATATATATATAGTTTATTAAGCATTTATATTGGAACTGTGGTCACACCCCTAGTATGTGCCGGGGGAGATATGCGAGGAGGTGGAGGATTGAATGGGGAAACTGTTGCTACTGACTATATAGGTTTTAGTGGGCGTGACAATATTTACGATGCGGCTTCCTTCGGCTAAATAACAAAGTATCCTACTTTTTAAGAATATGTAAGATTCGTAAATGTAATTTACATGGACCTTTATTATGAACACATGACATACATGTTCTTTTTTCTTGTAACGCTAGTTTCTACAAAGAAACAGAAACAATGTTTCAGCCATTGGTGGGTGTTTACATTACAGCGCAGCAATGTAAAATCCTCGCTATGGTCATAAATCCTCATGTAAATCCACGAATTTTATCCCGATCGGTTTCGGTAGTTATATTTGATCTGTACAATGTCAAAACACTTGCTGCAATTGAAACTGACCTGTATGTGTCCTTAGGTGAGCTTTGAGATGGGATGATTTGCCATAAACTTTTTCACAACCTGAATAGTGGCATTTGTGCTTTTTCTGAGGGGATTCTTGTTCAATTCGTCCCCTCAATCGTTTGCCTCTTTGTTTAAGAGCAGAGTTGACGGAGACGGTAGTAGGTGTGGCAGAGTTTCCATCATCTCTTGTTAGGGTTGGTGGCATGCTTTCCTCTTTTATTTTTGCCTGATCGGCAAAATTTGTCGGGGTCTGTTGATTGAAATCCGCCAAAATTCTAGCCACTACAAAAAGAGAAGAGTTGTCCTTCACCAGAGGTTCTTTAGTCTCCTCTCCAATCCTGGGAGAAGCCGCAGTTTCAGGTTTGATCTCTCTATTCCCTTTAGGACCATGGACAATTGCACGGCTGGACATTGATACAAGGCACTCTGCTGCAAAGTGTTCCATTTCGTAATAAGAAAATTGCCCCAATGTTTCTTTATGACATTCAAACCAAATGACACTTGGCTGAATCACTTATCTCCGCTGATCCCTTTGTGTGGTGCTGATGTGGAGGTAGCTCTCATAAAGCAAACTCACTGTAATCTTACCGGCTTTTCAGCAAGAATGACATCCTGGACTAGATAATGTAAAAATAAACCGTTACCGGACAGTTTTCTTCCTTTAGAGATTTCTTTCCGGTAACAAGCGATTTAAAAACTTGTATTCGCCGAATATGCAAACTCCCATCGTGGCCGAAGTCCTTTCAACGTAAAGTGACAGTATGTTCTGTGCCGATTAGAGCTGATTGTATCCACGCTGGGGGCGTGTCAGCCGGTAGCATTTGGCAGCGTCGTCAGAGCGGGAGCGCGCTCATTGGACAGCGATGTGTCCCAAAGTGCACTGCCTCATTTGCCCCCACGAAACTTCGCGGTAGTGCTTGAGAAACTTCATTCAGTGTCTGCAAGAGTATAAAATGTAATTATGTATGCATATGTATTGAATTTATTTCGTGTTAGGTAAAACAATATACACATCTAAGACCCATAATTACAAAAACAACAAGCATAACTATGAAATGTTATTAATCAACATTACGTCTGCACGTCTATTATAATATATATATATATATATATATATATATATATATATATATATATATATATATATATATATATATATGCAAATGTACAACATAATGTCACAAGCATTATTGAAGCATCTAAGGAATGGTGATGTTCATGGTCTAAAGTTAAATGCCTCCTCCATAACAAAACGCTGGATAGTGGCTATTAGCTAAACTGACTACTTTTGTTCAGCCTCTGCAGACGCAAGTGACAGTCCATCACATGTAAGAAGAAAAAGTCAACATTGTTTCAGATGATCTGATAGATAACAAAGAACTGCTTGTCATAATAGTGCCAGCAAACCCATGGTACTGTCCCTTAGTGCCACATCAAATGGAGATACACTTAAGCAATGCATGTGTAATTACACAGCTACACATGGCTAAACATGCTTTCCAGGTTTTAGGAGCAGAGGTTCTGTAAGAGGCTTCTAGCAATATAGGAAACTATATTCCACAAATGTAAAACATTAACTTTATCATACAACAATAATAACTCAGGCGACCAAAAAAAAACATAATTTTGCAAACACTTCAAAATCACAGTTAATTTGAAAGAAAGATACATAACAGAAGAGAAGCGAGTGCTGCGATTCACCCTTTAACACCAGCAGTGGCCTTCTCTCCTATGGGAAAGCATGTACTCTTTCAGCTCTGCTCACAAAAGGCCTCTGGTTCCTGGTGTTCAGTGAGAACAAGGCTGTACTGCATTCAGAGGGCCATCTGGCTGTATTACTTTACATATTCTTTCAGCACAAGGACTGGGTGTTCTTGCGTTTCATGTGGTGCTTCGGAGGCGCACTCCATGACAGCACAACAAGAAGGGGGTAGTTCCTCTTTCACAAGATGGCTGCTTCGAAATGAAGAAAAATGCATATCCCTCTGCCTTTAGTCTGGAAGGCAGGAAAAATATGTAACAAGACAGAACCTGGTTACTGCATTTCTCTGTACCTTTATAAACAGAGGCAACCTGAAAATTCTCAATTCTAAATTTAATTATGTATGGTCATTTTAAAGTACTACAGAATGATAAATATTTGTATTTGCAGTTAGTTATATCTATTAATAATGTTTCAGTCATGCAGGCACACAGCAGTGTGGTAGATCTTGATATAACTCCATAGATAATGATAAAGAAGTGTACCTGCCTCTCAGGTAACAGGTTCGGTCACAGGTTTACACTGAACTATAAACACCAATACTGCAACTGTTAAGATAAGATAACATTAAAATAATTTACATTTCATCAGTAAGCACTGAAAATTGTGCGACCTGTGAAAGATTCTGAATAAGTCTCACTCCACCCACACACTGTAAAGCCCACTCTATGGCCTTTTGCTTATGCTCTGTGCTGCTCATGACACAATAGTAACCAAAAATGATTTAGATTGTAGGCAGAATATCTCCCACTGTATGACCACTTCTGTGAGATGACTCACTTCACTGTTAAAATTTGTCACTGACACGTATAGTTTTATACCACAAGCTAGTGGTATAAGGTCAACGCCTGTGCCCTACAAGATTTCAGAAGTGAATTTCCTTAAAAAGATCTATCAGTTTACAATGTCACATCAAGTTCAAGTTTGTATATATAGCAATTATAATTGCTTCATGCTTTAACGTGGCAAAAAAAGAAATAAATAAAAATGCTGGTTTGTCAAAAGGAAAATAACAGTAAAATGAAAAGACACTTGCACAGGCCTCACATGTTCTTACTGGCTCCAAATGAAGCCAGTCTAGGGGAATGTTCTTCTGCTAGGCCTGCAAAGCCTGACCATGTGCACTACCTGGCAGAAGTGTCCATTCAAGGCCATGCTGTCCTGCTTCCTCTACCACATGCAGTACGAGGATGAGGTCCAAACTGGCATGAGAATGCAGCACTGTCACTGTAGTGTGGAGAGGAAAAATGGAATAAACACAGCTAAAACAATCATGTTTCCTGACATTGTACATAATCAAACTATAGCGCATATCTTATACAAACACTGCAAAAGAAGAAAGCCAGCTGATTATACACAGCAGTAAAAACTGCTCGCAAGGTGTGATTCCATTCCATTTTGCTACTGTTAAAGAATTTGAAGCAGGAATAAACCACTCTTCAGGTAATCACCCAGACTGTACTCTTCCCAAGAACATGTCAGAGTGTTCCAACTGTCTGACTGGCAAACATCCATCAGAGGGCTGAAGGTTATAAAGCAGCATTACTTTAATGAGGGCTATCCATCTTTACATCATGCCTGTACATGAGCAGAAGACCAGAGATTCTGACAGGTACTAAATGACACTAAAAGCATTCCAAATAAGCTTTTGTTCACATTTCTGAGTCGAGTCAGTAATTTATTCATGTAATTTCAGAAGTCTAACTTAATGGATGGCTTCTTGTTTTCATGTTGCATTAAAAGCAGGTAGCATTAAATGTCAATGCAGAGCTCTTGAGATATATATATGAAACCAAGAGGTTGTTTACTTCTTGTGGTTTAGCTTTGTTCTTTCAGGGTTTGGAAATGTCTCATTTCCCATCATGGGTGTAGATATTCTCTTCCTGCTAGCTCACATATGTCACCTTTTTCAGCTTATCTAAGACCAGCGTCCCTTAGTTGTAAGAAAGTCTTAACCATTGTAAGGGAAACCACAAAACTGTGCTCAGATCAGTAGAAAATAAAACAGCTAGATTTAGAACCCCCATGTAAAAAGCTTTGTACTACACTGAAAAAGACCTAGAAAAGGGAGTGCCCAGATAACATTTACATACACAGAGAGAGAGAGAGACAGAAAGAGAGAGACTGCCAACCCTTGTAACAGTGGTATCTTTAAGTCTCCTCAGTGCATTTGCCATTGACGTTCACACAGATCTAAACAGTATGCCTCCATTAATGGCCACCAGCAGAACTGTTTCAGATGTCAGTATAACAACAATCTGACCATCTGAACATTTGAATACTTTTTCATACTTTCATGTGCCATAGTATTGTTTAGCAGAAGGGAAAGGCTCATTTGAGTGCTCACCTGTTAAGAGAATGGAGCTACAAACATGTCTCAGCCTTGCTCAGGTATGACTAATAAAACTGAGGTAATGACTAATAAAGGTGAGGGAAGGGGATAGAATTTCACTGCTGTTTTACAGGTAATCTAAGGCCGTGAAGACATATTAATTACTAAGTAATATGTGAAAAACAACAACTTGATTTTATTTTAGCCCAGACGGCCACAGCTTACATGACAAGCGCAGACAGCAGTGTCCTATGCCTTGTTCAGTTCAGGAAATGCAATTACTGAAACAATAAAAAAATGACTGAGCCATTCACCTGAATTACCTGAATTAAGAGAATGTGATAAATGTGACAGCAACTAAGGGTCTGACCAAAATATCTCAAAATTAAAAAAAAAAGTTTTCAGTGCCACTTTTTCGATTTCTTATCAGGGCTTAGCCCTTTGTTTGTCATCATGGTCATGGTTTGTCATCTCTGTGTTCAAGGTAAACACCTCAGAGTCACAACGGGGGACACAAACAAGTTGTGACTGTATTATCCCATGCTACGTCCCTCTCCAGCAGGATATTCCGAAAGGATATACACTTCCAGTCTCTGCACAATACAACCACCATCACCATCCACTCAGCCTTCTGTGAATTTTCAGTTCTTGGAACTCTGATTTTAAAGAAATGGTGATATGGCCAGTTTGAGATAAGGTAGGCACAAAACCAAATGTACTTCCACCCTTTAAAAATCTCCTATCATCATGACCTTCCTGGTTAATGATTGAATAGAGCAGAGGAGACGAACATGACCACATCTACCACACTCGTCATAACTAAATGTCTTTTGATGATTGTATCACTACCACTAAAATAGATAGCATTACTAAGCATATCGTGATTTTATGTGAAATGCCAGCTGTGGTTGGTAGCAATCCACTGACCACAGCGCCGCAAGGCAAAGCTTTGTCTGCTTTATACAATACAGCTGAAAAGAGCAGAAATGAAGCAAGCACACGTCTGCGTTTTCCCCTCGTCTGCTGGACTGTGATGAGTGCTTCTGTTGAGAACATTGATCAGTGGGCTGCTTAGAGTGGGATGGTGGGATATGCCCTGCAGGAACAAGAGAAACATCTCTCTCTTTCTCTCTCTCCATTCAGTTGCATCATATCAGGTGACCAAAATACTTTGCATTTTGGTTGTAATGATGACACAGTGTACAAAGGGCCTCTCCATATTCAGCCTGCCCTATTTCCTCAGGACACATGAAAGTAATATCCTATAAACAGGCCTTGAAATCTTTCCCCCTTATCAGCAAAAACATTAATGCTGTTTGGCATTCTTCTGGACAGCACTCATATGGACAACATCCATGTTTCCATACCATAAGCTACATTTCACACCATCCAAACAGTATGATCACCTGTGTGATGCAAGGTACCCAATGTAACTTGCCAGTACATTGCAAGAACAGACATACTTTGCAGGGTAGATGGTTTAACAGGAGCACAAAATTAAAAATTTTTGCCAAAGAAAAAGCACACCCAAAGAGGGTAGTAACAGGGCCATATTGCAGTCAGTTATATTTACAACCAAAACATATGAAACTACATATAACACTGTAAAATACAGCTACAGTAGTTATGAATGGAACAATAATTTTATTTTTGCTGAAGATATTTTAAAATTCAATATTATTACCATTTTACATATTGACCATGTTACATATTGACCATTTGTCTATATGCCAACACAGCACACATAAATAAGGATTTTAGAAAAGTAAACAGGAAACAACAAAGTCTGGAGACATGATCTTATGGCAGTACAACACAACATAGTGTACTAAGGTGGATAATAAACAGGAAAGATCAGCTGAGTCAACAGTACGTTGACTAGCCAAGAGCCTACACCTAACACATGCAGTACATATATGTTCAGATTTAAATTCACTTGAAGCATTAAAAACTGGCAAAAAGCCATAGGCTGCAGCTGTATTTCTGAGTTTAAACCTATTCACTGATATTACTGGTCTCAAAAAAGATTACTCTTGCAGATGTTAACACACAACATCTGTGAGCATTTGTGATTTCATGGCTGTTTTGACCTAAGGGCCATGCTTTCTCCCAGAAGCCATGTCAGAATTAGCCTCCCATGTTAACTGTTGTATGTTTATGTGCAGAACCCCAAAATTCCACACATATGAAGCTAACTGAACAGACATTAATCTCATGATTGGGATTCAAGTAGCCCAGTTTATGCTGTAATATACTGCCTATGGTTGTGTTATGAGAGTTCAATTTTTTCGTTTGTGTGTTTTAAAACAGAGCTCTCCACACCACATAAGGAACTACATTGGGAAACTACAGTTCAACAGTCCTCTCATCCATGCAAACTTGGGGTTCACTTGCAAGTGTGTGTATGTGGTTATACCCACAAGGTAAAATATGTCCTCTTACTGATTTCACACTTGCAGGAATTCAGCAATTGATTATCACACAATGGACATAACCCTATATCAATCTTTGGACTTCAAACAGTAATAATGGGTTTTATGCAATCCTGGTTGTATTATTAAACATTCTGGACTAGGAAATATACATATCCCATCTTTTAATTCTGCAGCTGTTCAACATTTGTTATGGTTTCAGGAAGGAATTCATTTGGTGCAGGGGGTTGGCCTGTGCACTGAAATTTGGGTTTTGTTTTGTACAATATAAATAAGAGCCACGACCATTATTATGACATGATGGCAACTTTGACTGTCACATATAGGCATTAAACAAAAAATGTTTGTGATACAAACTGGACAACACAGACCGGACAGAATTGGCATTTCTTTCACATTTGATCATATATTTTCTAGAAATAGTTTCAGACAAAAGAAACGATCGTATTTTCTTGTTCGTGAGTACGTGTATTTCAGCAAGTGTTTGAAAAAGGTTAAGTCTGGTATTCAACATGAAAACAAACCCTCGTATGCAGCTCACACCGCGCGCGCACATTCTTTGGTGGTTGTTTTGATCCGAGTGCAACGAGTCAGCGGGTTCACAAGTGGGCGAGGCTCGAGGACTGCGCAGCACACGATCCATCTACAGGAACACGGAAAACCGAAGACCGGATTGCATGTGTTTCGCCTATTACGACAAACTTCTTTCGTGCTGTTTAGGTGCACAACAAATGGCTAGGCAATCAAAACTAAGGATTTGTGTACCCTTTCCCGCATCGCTACTAAGTGTAGCGCAACACGAAAATGTTGTTCATAATTTGTCCTCGAGTGAACCTACAGCAGAATAGAGTACATCCCGTTCCTGTGATATTAATAGTCCCCACTTGCGTCACCAAATTGTGCTAGACTGCTATGCTAGACACGCGATGTTACTCAACATTCGTAGGCAGCAACACGTTCTAACTAAAAGTAAACATGGTTAAAGGACATAGTCAGCAGTTGGCTGTCTAGGTCATACGTACGTGCGTGTCGCCTGCATAGATGAGACGTCGTCTTTGTGTCTCGTGTTTGTGTATCTACCTTAAATTAACAGCCACGGGGCTCTCCTCTTTTAAACAGTTATTTTACGGCAGTACTCTCAGGAAGAGAGCGTTATAATGGCATGCTATATCTGCACTACGCTGCGAGAACACGTATGCATTTCCGTAATATAAGCATATCTGAATAATTTATCTGGTCACAGCTCCATGATAAGTGTGACTTTCTGGCAATTACTGTCTGAAATTATTCGTTGTATCGGTTAAATCAATAACTTTTCTATCAACGACTTCTGAGATTTTCATGATAGCATTAGTTCGGAATTCAGCGAAGTTCTCTTTCAGTGCGGCTCTTCCGAACTGGCATCATCCCATCACACCCTCCATTTCACATTTAGCATGTGAGAGAATATGCCCTGGGGATAGGATCTTGCACAACGACTTGATTAAAGCATGCAAATGTTTCATTTAAGCTTAATATTACCAGAATCCAACCATGTGTAGTAATTATTTGGACAGTTTGCTGACCATATGCTGACCAACAATAAGGCATTATCCATGGTGGTGACTTCATCCCTTCCCCCATTCACAGGCTTCCAGGATAGCTGAACGCTGGACTGCAGTGGGAGCTTGGCCCAACCCTAGGGAAAAGGGGGAGGATGGTGGAAAAAGAGAGGAAGGGAGGGAGAGAGAAAGACAGACAGACAGAGGAGGAGGAAGCCCTCGACTAGGTTCTGTGTTGTTCTGCAGGGTGTGGATTTGATGCATAGACACTGTCTCAGATCTCTGTGTGCATGGTCCCATGTAGAACATCTCAATGGAAAATTCTTTAAATGTATTTTTATTTTATTGAAATCCATGTTAATGGTGGTGTATGTGAAATACATATGTACACCAGATTTTTAGTAAGGGCAACAGGCAGTAGGTGTTGACACATTCCTAACCACTTCCTCTTAAAGTTCAGTTTTATACAGTTGTGGGCTTCAATGTAATCTTCAACTTCAAGAGAATCAAGAATCAAGTGAGATTATTTACATGTCCATCTTGGTTCACTTTGGTATCATTTTATAGGAAGAATATCTTATACTGTATATCTGAAAGGACATCTCCTCTCAGTTCTCCGTAGTTTATCAAACCAGCAATTACAGGCCCAAGTGACCTACATCACTGCTTCTGTACGCAGGCAGGGCCTCACCCAGACGATAGGCACCATGCAAATTACAGTACAACCCCAAACACACACACCAACAACTATGAGCAAGACACCAACCCCTATGGACAACATTTATTCTGTCTCTGGACCAGACAGAGACATACTGCAGAACTAGTATGACAACTGTGTATGACAAGCTTTTGAGTCATAGCATGAAAGACGCCAAGAACATCTCAGAGTTTTGTATTATCAGTGCATGGGTGCGTAATGTATCCTTAACAGATGCAAAATGCCGATATGTGTTTTTATTTACTTAAAGCCCTCGTTCTCAAATTGAATGTCCTCAACTAGGTCAGGCTCTTACCCAAAGGTAAAATGTCTGCCCAGAAATCAATAAATGACATAGAGTTAAAAAAGGAAAAAAAAATGCAGGACTTTTGTCCTAATAGCAATAAAGGTTATTACAGAGAATTATCAGTTTATAAGATAAACAGTACACACCTGGTTTTATGGCTCATGATTCATTACAGAAGTAGTTTCTTAGGAACCAGTCATAAATTCATAACTGTGTACTGGGTACTTGACCTTATCAAATTATAGAGTAAATAATTTTAAAGTGGATGGAAGGTGTGACATGAAAATAAAATAGGACTTTTGTAAACCCAACACGTTTACAGCAATTCTACAGTGAGTGTTGATTTCATATGCTACACATAAGTGACAGTGAATCAACACAAATCTATTCACGTTTTGCCCAGTGGGTATTCTGGCAAGTTAAGCCAAATGCTGAAGACAATGTTGTAACAGTGAGGTGTATTTGCAAAGCAATATGCTCTCTGACACGGACATGCAATTATACCATTCAGTTATGATTCATTTAGGGGAGAAAAAAAACCCTACTTTGTTAGTTATTCTAAATCAGGACTAGTTGTGTAGGGGAAAAATTATATATATGATATTTACAACTGTGTGTTTTTTGTTCCAAATACAGATGGATACTGAACCAGAATGTGAATTCCAAAGCATGTGCTGTTACTAGTTGTCAACTCAGTATAGTGGTAATCAAAAGAGCTCAGTAGCAGAAAAATGTCAAAATGGTTATTTTCATATCAATAATTTGTTTTGCAATTTATTTATTTGCAAAGTAATTTCCCTTCCTGTAGTTTTATTTTACGTTTAGTGACACTGGTGTTTGCAGAGCTACAGATGCCTTCCCTGTGACGGGCAGGAGGTGCGAACGAAAAGGAAGTGATCACGCCAAGTCTCAGAGAAAAGGAGGGTTTTAATGAATAACGTGCGCAAACCAAAATCCCGTGCACTGACCCAAATTAAGGATACAATAACCAGCAGTCAACTGGTACATAGACAAGGCATTTATAGACAGACAAGCGACCATCAGGTGAAGGGCTAATAAGCCCCACCCACCTGAGGGACGCACACAATGCAACAGGACAACTGCCGCTGTACCGTAGGCGACCGGTAGGGGGAGCCTCCCTCACCGTGACAGACCCCCCCTCACCAAGCCGCACTACGGCCCGATGTGTGGTTCACAGCGGCAGAACACAAGACGCCAGACGAAGGGGCAGGAAGGCGGGGACAAAGCAGGGTAACACCTCCTGCAGTCCCAGAGCTGAAACATAAAACAAATTAGCTCCCGCCTCCCTGGGCGGGACCCTGGACCGGCTGGGCCGTTAACAGGACACAAACCACGCCCCAGTCGGTCACAGGGCCCTCACGCCCCAAGGCCCCACAAAGTGTGCGTGTGTGCAGGTTACCTCCCTACCGCACAGTTGAACGTCTCCTGGACCAACCTCTCTGCTCGGGGCAGACCCCTACACAGGGCCTGGAGTTCCCCTGGGCATCCCTAGACGGCCGGGGAGACCGCCCCTTATGGGGAGGTTCATAGCAGGGTGGACTCCTCCACTCTGCCGGAGGTTCCAGGGGGAAGTACTCCTTCCCCATTGTGGGCCGGCTACACCCCAGGGCCAATCTCCTCGTTACCCCGAGCACGAGGGGGGGGGGAACCTCTGTTTTCAGCAGGAGCTCTTCACGCCGGAGCCCTCTGGTCCCCACACATACGGGAAGCCCCCTTTTTCCCCTTCAGGGAGGCCACTTATGACCAAGGCTCCGGCCACCCCACAACATAAGGGGGCTCCTGCCCACAGCAGGAGCTCTTCAGGCCGGAGCCTTGTAGTCCCCACACATTCGGAGGGCCCTTACCCTTCCAGAGGGGCTATTTATGACCAGGGCTCCGGTCACCCCCTAACATCAGACGATGGACTGGCATAACGCGAGGCATGCGCAGACACACTGGAGGAGAGCACTGTTCTGGTCATATGCTCCGTACACCGCCGTGCTACCATAAACATTTAAGCACGGTGGGACGAGCCGTGAGTGACCAGGCTCTCCTCACACACAAAACAACGTAACAAATAAAACGCAGACAAACACTTACCACGAGATATGACCACAAACGAAGGAGAAAGTAAAAGAGACTGGCGGCTTCCGAAAAGGTGGCTGGTTATTCTGTGACGGGCAGGAGGTGCGAACGAAAAGGAAGCGATCACGCCAAGTCTCAGAGAAAAGGAGGGTTTTAATGAATAACGTGCGCAAACCAAAATCCCGTGCACTGACCCAAATTAAGGATACAATAACCAGCAGTCAACTGGTACATAGACAAGGCATTTATAGACAGACAAACAACCATCAGGTGAGGGAGCTAATAAGCCCCACCCACCTGAGGGACGCACACAACGCAACAACAACAGGACAACTGCCGCTGTACCGTAGGCGACCGGTAGGGGGAGCCTCCCTCACCGTGACATTCCCATTCATTTTACAACTAAAAAGACTGGCACATATGCAGTGGTGGACGAAGTACACAAACCACGTACTTAAGTTAAAGTACAGATACCCAAAGTGAAACATTACTCCAGTACAAGTAGACGTCCTCCCTTTAGTCCTCAGCTTGAGTAAAAATACAAAAGTATTGGCCTTCAAATGAGTACAGAAAGTAAAAGCAAAGACTCTAATGTTTAGCACCATGCTCTGCATGTATAATTTGTTTTCTAATGTAAAGTGTTATGTTCGAATGTTTATTATTTCACAATATCAATGTATTTAGCTAGCTGGAAGCTCCAAATACTATGAACTATGGTTAAACAAATAACTAGCCAGCTAGCTAACTTAGCTAGCTATATAGTGTGTTGCTAAAACAGTTTTCGGTTGTATACTAACAATAGCCTACTTAGCTGGCTAGCTAACTAACCATGTATACAATGCTATTTTAACTTAACATACACAAAGAAATGGTTTGCTGCAAGATATTGATACATTTCTCATTAAGGTAAAATATCAGTAGGCCTATGACAATAGCTCACCTCTACATGTTTCCTGAATGGGGAATTCTTATAAGAACAAATCTTATGGGACTGAGGCAAGCAGAGAAGGCACTTGAAAATAAAGGAGTCATTTTTCTCCTGCATTGCCGTGTAGTGGAGTTAAAGTAAAAAGTTGCAAGAATGGAAACACTTGAGTAAAGTAAAGAAACAGACAAAAATTACATTTATTTCATTACTGTCCATCACTGCAAATTTTACAAAATTGTTCAAAATGGAATCCTAGTAACTTGGATTGTTTGGCAATCCTAAACCTGCTTGAGCAGGTAGGCCTATAGATCGCCCACTCCCCTGAAGCATAGCCAATTATCTCATCTCCTCCTCATTTGCTGTGGGTCTGTGCACCATCTGTGCTTCTGAGCACCCACCTCACTTCCAATTAATACAGCCACAGATAAGACCCCATAAATACAGGACAAGACAGCTATCATCAGCAAGATTAGACAGATGAGAATAGACTGTCTTTTACAAGGGCTTTTTCTTAAAGACTAAACATCTTGACTAATCAATGCCCTGGAAGGAAAAAAGGTCTCTGCTGAATGCTGTTTACGAAACGGGGAGCAAACAACGCCTCAGTCTAATGCAGAACATCTCAAATGTGACATTATATCAAATGGCTTTGCACTTGAATATGTCTGAAAGCTGCAGAACCTTCTCTGAAGAACACCTTATTCAGTTTTGTGCCTTTCCGATGGTTTTTTGTGTGTTTCTGTTCCACTTGCTTCTTATCCTTATATCTTAACTATGGCCTGTAACCAAATGAGTCAGGAGCACTCACTCCTCTGATAAACAGCAATTGTTCTGAGCCCTATCTCCACCCAAATGTTCCCGCACTGTTCTTCTGTGAGCTGGATAATAACCCTTCTGCGTGATCACACACATATTGGTGCTTGTTTTAAGCTCCTCTGCGCACCCGCAATTATATGCTTCACATTGGAAGTGTATTCATGTCGGGCTTTAAAGCTAAAAAAGGTCAGATCCATGTCAGAACATGCTGGTTTCAATATGGCAAATGTAATATATGGCACAGACCATAAAGATGTACACTGGGTATATTAGAGTGCAGCATTGATGCATCGCATATTTGTTCAATCACTCTTTGTCTAAATCTGCTTTATGTCACAAAGCCTTGACACAAATCATCCTTGATCTTAACAGAGCTTTGTTACCAGGCACAGCATACAGATTATCTCTCCTTTATTTAGTAGTCAGGTTCTAAGGCCTGTAAATGAACGTTTATTCATAAATTAAAAACAAGATGTATTTTGATAAATAAAGTTTATTTGTGGGTTCTTATTTTACCCAGTAGAAACAAACTGTATTTAGTGGTTTCTGTTTGTATTACAGTAAAGTATACTATCTTAGACCAATGTTAGACCAACCTAAATATTGACCTATTAAATTTGTAATGCCAAAGATTTTGATCTTGTACATGTCTGCCTGGCAGCCAAACTGCCACAGAGATGGATATTGATTTTGTACAACTCATGTTGACATTTGTTAACATTTATAATTGCAATGCATAACTACCTTGGACCTTGTAGACAACACACGTTTTGCTGAGCATTGAAATAATGTTCCAACCTGGTTTGTAATAGATGTTGTTTTGCTCTGTTCTAATAATGGTTAAGGTTGACTCTTGGGAATGGACAGAAGTCAGAATGCGGTGCAACAGGACGCAAATCTGCTTCACAAGCTGCTTGTGAGGAACAGACAGTAGACAGCAGAGTCTATTTTAGCCTCGGCTGTACTATTGTTCCTCGCAGCAGTTCGCTAGTGACACAAACATCCAGCCAACACATTGAACCTAGTGGCGTCTTAACATGGAAGATAACCGAGAGGCATTTGCGCAAGTTTAAATGGCTGTTTCCACTGGCACCCTTTCAACACGGCCTCTGAGGGAACAGAACAAACAGAACAATGAAGGAGAAGCACGTGAACATAAAGCCCTTAATCCAGGCCTCTCAGGTCCACCATCTGCCTCTGGGGACTGGGGACTCTGGCCTGATACTGGAAGTTTACAAAGCTGACATGAAGACTAAGTACCTTGAAGTTCTCTCTCCTCTCTTATCTGCGAGGCAAATTTTTCCCAACTGCACCTTGGGAGTCCTGTTATTTAGCATATGATGACCTCCACCTGACAGCAAAGTGGACTCTGTAGACATAGTGTTTATTGGGCTCTTCACACTGAGGAGAGACGGTCCTCCTTGGTCTTCTGGACCACTTGTAAAGCTCAGCTGAATGGAGTGGAAACAGGTTAAAGGTCGTGGTAAGATTCTGGATTAATAGCCTGTAGATGCTTGAACCACATGTCCTTAGTTTCCTTTGTTGGGGAAAGTTGGGCTTTTACTCAAATATTTGACCCATTTGTTAATGTTGCAGTTTGGACAGAGGAAGCTGGCCCCTACATCTGTGCACAAGGACTTACCCAGGGTCAGGTACATGCAGAGAAGGAAGTGACTTCAGAGGGATTTCCCCCTCCCTTCCCGGCATGTCCTGTAAGGTGTGCAACCTTTGTTCATGTGTGCCATTTGAGGAGAAAGGAATGGAAGAAAAGCAATATAGACTACTCAGTGAGGTTCTCTTTGGCCATTTGCTCGGTTCAAAAGGGATTTATGTCATGTTTTTGCACCCTGGAGCAAACTTCCAGTAACTGTCTATTCTAGTTCTATTGGACAGTCCCCAGGATAGAGGATGAGACAGATCAAGGAGGACTGCACGAAAGGAAGAAATGTAGGTTGAGCTCTGAGGTGCCACAGTTTCCCTGCCATCCACAAGGTTCCCGGGCCACTCCCACGTTTGTGAGCCCCAGAGAGGAGTCGTGTGCTGGGCTGCTCCTCCCCCATGTCTCCCTGCTGCTCCCCCAGCAGCCACAGCCCTCCCCCACCATGTCTGGAGTGTGTAACTGGGGACAGGGCTTGACACCTTTGAAGCTATAAAGCCACAGGCTCCGCCACAGTATGAGTTTCACTTCATGCAGCACACCTGCTTGGTTCAGCTGGTGCAAACCCCTGGGCAAGGGGTTGATAAATGCTGCAGGTCTTCTGGTGTTGTACATATACAGGTTTATATAACTCTCCCCACTCCCTCTCCTTCTCCCTCTCCCTCTCTCCAGATCAGTCCTCACAGGAAACACTTAGTCATCCTCATCACTGTTGATTTTTACTGCTTGGTTGGGGCTTGTTGAGCTGCAGCGACTCGACAAAACCAGCTGTTGAAGAGCCTCATCCTGAAAACACAGGGTCCTCCCTCCTCATTAGCACGACTGCAAAAACAAATGTGAGGAGAGACCAACCAAACATTATGTGCAGTAGCGCTCGTCTCGTTCAGTATGCATGACAAGGAAGTGGTCGTACATGCACAAGGCATCATTTTCCAATACATCCATGGGTGTCTTGCAGGTTGCTTTTTAAAAACATGAACTTAGTGGTCAGGACATAAAACAAACTGAGGGCTCTAAATAGAAGGCAATGATCTTTTATCTCATGCTGAGACCCTGGATTAAATTGAAGATTACCACTTCAGCAATGTAGCCATAAGCTCTGTCAGTGGTTATAAAGACTACTTTTTGAGTAAAAAAAATTGCTGTAATAGCATTATGTCTCTCTCTCTCTCTCTCTCCCCCCCCTCCTGGTCAGTTCCTTGACAACAGGAAAACACTGCCAAATGTTGATGTCTCACTGTTGCCAAGAATGCAAGAGGAAATGTTTGCAGATGTAAACACTAAAAACAAAAGTGACCGCATACTCATATAAACCTTTCTAAATGTTGCTGTCAAAAATGAAACTGTCTTGATATTTTTCCAGGGAGCTCTTTCTTCTCAGGTAAATGCCAGGGAGAGTGTAAAGTGGGCGTGGAATAATCTCGAGAGAAACATGTCTGATGGCTTCACTTTGAAAGCCCCAGTGAATGAGGCAAACACCACTAAAGACACCACAGTAGAAAACTAAACATACATACACACAGTAAGTTATGATAAATGACAGCTATGTACAAATCTGTGTTTCACAGAAAAACCCTGCTGAGTCACTTTGTGGGAACATTATCACAATACTGCCCAGTTATGCTCCAGAGGAAGATTAACACTTTTTAGTTTTTCCTGAAAATGTTAACATCATACATGTCATTGATGTGTATGACACTAGATTTTACCTTTTCAAAAAAAAAAAAAAAAAAAAAAGCATTTTGCTCTTAACAACTTTTTGACACGCTATGAACTTTGGAACCAGTCACGTTAGAACCACATGGAACCTCATTATTCTGGAGCTGCATGTTTTCAGCCACTCGCTGTAACACAAGAATGACTCGCTGAACTAGAGATGCTGGTTCACGGCCTGCACTCTACTTTCTAGACTGGCTGCGCAGTGAGACTTGAAAACACTGTGTGGGTGACGTGTCTTGACATGCCTGACTATCGACTGCATGCTGAAGGCTTTCTCTGCTCTGGAGACGCTCCAAGTTGTTGCTTCGTGCCTGCTGTCTGACATACATTCTAAATGACCCTACAGAGAAACCCAAACAAATGCCGTCTCAACTGTTACCCACGTGACCACGTCTCTTACCACAGTGTTACTGAGACAAAAGCCAGAAAAGGTACCCCAAAAAAAAACTGTTACAGTCACTAGTGTGAGACCCAAGGTTAATGTACATCACATTCACACATGCACACACACACACACATTTGAGAGTGTGAACTAGAGACTGAACTCACTATGCATTCATTGTCCCTGCAGGGACTATAGTCTGTCTCCATAGCAACCAGGTGGAGCTGTCTGCTCTCCCAGGTAAGGCAGACACTTGCTGCATTATTGACTAGGCCAGGCGGGCCTACAGCTGAGCTTAACCCCACCAAACTGAGCTATCACTCCTCTGCTTTCTCAGCCTTTAACCACACTGTACTGTGCGCTTTCATCTGAGTGGAGAGCAATATACTGTTTTTGGATATTTCATACTAGGACTAAAGTCTGTTTTCCCCCTAAATTAGCCCCTTTAACTGTGCTGTTTTTCATAGTTTATTGCATATGGAGCTAATTTTGCGTTTCAACCTGTATAACAGCTGTTCCCTATTTTCTCTCCTGGATTCAACCATGAGACATGTCACAAGGAAAAACGTTCGCAAATTAACAAGTAAAAAACACAACAACGATCCATTCACGTGAACTGCAGGGAAGGCCCCAAAGATGACAGTACAGGCCTTTAAACACGAGCTTGGGATGCTTGCTAAAAAATGATAACATTGAACTATCTAAAGCAAATATCGATTTCTGTTAGTATGAATGCTGCACATTCAAAACTGGAAACAGGAAAAACTTTCCTAAAAGGTTTAATCAATGGAATGTTGAAGTTAACACATTTGTTCATTAAAAGCAAATTTTGGGAGAGTGGTACATGTACCAGTGTTGAGAACTATTCTGCAGAATCATCTCCTGGATGGCCTTGTGAATTACGCTGACATTTTATTCTGAACCTTGACCTCTAGTTGCATTCTAGGCAATCACTTCACATACTGTGGACTAATTTTAATTATTTACATGCTTTACTTGAAATTAAAACTGACACTGTTCAGAAATACAAAAAGGTTCAGTTCGTGTTAATTGCTTAAAATGTGATTTTAAAATTGCTTTATTGTCTTCCGCCAGAATTATCTAAACCGATACTTAAAACGTATATAAGTTCTCAGACAAAGGAGAGAAAAGAAATCACGAGCTCATTCCTGCTTCTTTGTGGGATCGAACAGTCAGACGCGTCGCACCTCATATTCGCCCTCTTGTGGTTAAAGTTAATACAGCATGACCATGACTTGTTGAAAACATCCTGAAGTTCACTGACACCAATATCAATTTTAAATATTTAATATTTAAAAATAAAAATATTTAAGTACTTATACTTAGATGTGTGAAGGAATGCAAGTGGAATGCAAGTTTATGCTTTTGTCACACAAAGTGAAATGTTTAAGGGTTTTATTATAGTCTTACTTGAATTGTAGTTTTTTAAACAGCAGTCAGTTCCATGTTTCTGCTGAAATACAACAGGCTTTGCATTAGGAGAAGCACAAATTATATTAAAATTAACACTGGAATGTAGGCTTATATTAAGACAACGCTACTCAATATTACTTACTATTACTCTTATTACAATATTAACTCTTAAGCTATGTAGGCTGTTGAGGTCACTTCAGTGTAATAAAACACTAAAGTGACCTCAGTAGTGTACATAGCACCTGAAACAATCAGGTCTGCACATCCAATCAGGTCTGCACATCCAATCAGAAGGAAGATGATGCATAATATACTTCGTGTTACTGTAAAAATGAGCTCATGTATTATTTGCCTTATTTGTAACCCCATGCAGTAGGATCATACCATATTCATACAATGTACAGTATTTAAACTTGAGAATGACAATCAGGCTTGTCCTCTGCCCCTCATGTATCTGCAAAGTCATTCTGCCTGAGAGAGGAAATGGAGGCTTCATGCTGATGCAGCATAAGCACAGTCTGTTTCACCAAATGCTGGATAGCAGGGTCGCTAAGGACATTTGTGGACATCTGGACGTCGAGGAGAGGAGACGGCAGCCACGCTGTGCTTCGGCTGAGCTGCGAGGGATGCGAGCCCTCGGGTTGCCACGGCACTACTCACCACGGCGCCCTCACCTCATACAGGGCATGAGCCTGGGAGAGACAACAGTGGAGCCATCTGTAGCTAATACATCTCCTTTGTGTCTGCTTACAGAGAGTTATCAAGCATCATCAGCTCTTAAGGCAGTGGACATATAGTCATGGGTGGGGACAGAGGGCCTTTGTCTTTTTTTGTTCTAGTACAGGACTGCCATTAGACACATGGGTGAGAGTGGATTTTATAAATTGCAACACAGGTAAGATGTTTTTGGTTCTGGGCCAGATGCTCACTTCAGTATAATTTGAGTTTGGATAAGATTTTTAAGAACAGCAATAACATATATTATTGTAATACTTGTAATGCTGCATTAAACTGCATTTTGTCCCTGCTTGGTTAAATCATCTTGGGCCTGTGTCTTAGATACACTCTCATATGATATCAACACTTACATTTAGATAAATCCCTCAATCTGATGAAAAGCATTTGAATGTGTCCACATGCAACAATGGATTTGTGTCTGTGTTCATGACTTGGATTACCTTATGATTACCTTAGCGTGATTAGAGAGGATGTGTTTCAGTCACAGTTGTGTTCAAGAATCTTTGGAACATCTTAATTGTTTAATCAAAACAGGTCTCCATTTAATCTAACCTAAAAATAACAAAAATAACAGGCTATAGCAAATAGCAGTAGAGGCAAGTACAAATACCTATTACCTATACCTACATTTTAACTGCAGTTACTATAATAACCAAAAGAGGGTGCACTTGTGTCTATACAGATTTTTCTGTGCCAGTTTCATACGACTGCATCCAATATTTTGTAAGTTACTGTAACTAAAGAAATAATCTGCACTTCTTTTAGATAAATGTTTCCAATCAAGTAATCTAGCGAAGTCATTAGGCTTAATGCCACAAAGTGTTTACTGGTTTGAAGACAATACATTAGTTTTAGATATGTGTTCTGAATATGCATAAATGAGGAATAAAGATTACAATTGATGTATTGTTGAGCTCTTTACTCTTTAAAGGTTTTATTTACTCTGCCAATGATCCTCATCTGATAGGGGTGCATGTCAAAGTGCTGCTCATTGTTTTAAAGTGAATGATCAGACAGCTCCATGCTGATATGCCTCTCCCATCAGCTGTACTGTATGCTACCCTACCATATCCTCAGGTTGAAAGATGCCCGCACCATGCATTTAAGCCCTTTTGTCGGGGCCATGGTGTTCTAAATCTAAACCAGTTTTACCTTCAATAACCATTTAATAAATCCCTCGCCATTAAGGTCTGATGCTTCCTGGATGCGGGTGCATTAAGCCTGATTATAGTGTGACAGGAGGGAGAATCGAGTGCTGTTTGTCAAGCTCGTCATCAAGTGATTTTTATCCCTTGCTGCCATGTATCTTGTCAGTTAAGAGACAGTGAGCTGAGATAGATAGATAGATAGATAGATAGATAGATAGATAGATAGATAGATAGATAGATAGATAGATAGATAGATAGATAGATAGATGGAATTAGAGAAAAAGAGATAAAGAGATAGAGACAGAGAGAGACAAAGCAGAGATAATCCTGTAAACGGGACAGTTCCTATATCTGTGCTAGTGGCACTGTGTGACTCTGTAAGGGGACTCAGTGGAGTGTCTGGGACAGACATGAGTCTATTAAGGACCAGCTTCCCTGAATCAGGACTGAGGAAAGGTGCATCTTTTAAACAGGCCTCCATTAATCGCACCACATCCGGATCACAGAAGGTAAGATTTTCATACTCTCCTTGACGTTTTGTTCAGCATCTAGTACGTGACAGTAAGCTTGCAGGCAGTAGGTCAAACCTATGAAGACCCCAGTTAAGTAGGAGACACCAAGTTTATCTGAATGCTTCAAGTAAACAGTACATGGGCAATTTGAATTGTTTACAAGCATTGATGTATTTGAATGTTCACAGTTCACATGTTCACTCTTGTTGAGAGAGATAACAGAGTCCTTTTAACATCAAGAGCATTTGTTGTATTTGTTCTGTTTCGTAAAGCTGTGATAGAAAGCGTTGTTTATTATTTTTGGCCCTTTTTCTTTTTTTTTTCGTTTCTGAATATATAAAACAAAGATAAAGCCATAGTTGTTCAGAACTCAGGATGTAAACAAATCAAATTTACACCTGGAACATTGGATTTTGAGTCTTACAAATGTTTAAATCCACATTAGATCTCTGGTTTTATTGTTTATTTTATAGAATTGACTTGTTTACTCAAAACAGAAATCTTTATTTGTATGTAAAGAAAAGGCGGGCTTGTTTGGCACCGTGCTGGGTCTGAGACGACTCTAACGGTCTGAGGGCTGATGCTGCATACCAAGGCAGGCCATGAGAGCAGCGGCATGTCCTAGGACATGTGACCTGCTGCCATGGTGATGAAGGAGAGAAGAGGATCAAAGGGGTTTCATTAGGTAGATGTCCTTCTGATGTGACCTCTGCAGTACCTCTCAGACCAAACATCTGCAGTACCTCTCAGACCAGCACAAAATGACGGCTATTTTCCTGCAGTGCCACAGCAACTCCAGTCTGCTCCATCGCAGCTGCTCCAAATCCTCTAAAACCATGGAGCTGAAGCACTGGCAGCTGCAGCAGATTAAACACTTTCTCACTTTTCCAACGACTGCCCCATTATGATTAATGCGAAAAATCCTGCTGTAAAAATCAACCAAGGAAGTGAATGTTCTTCATAGAGTGTGATACTACACATAAAAATGCATGGCTGGATAACAACTAAACAAACTAACAGAACACATAATGAACAATTCAATTTTCCTCATGACAATGCTTGAGCAAAACTCATAGAATTTGCAAAAAGACACCCGAAGGGTACAGATATTAACAAGCCCATACACACATACACAGGCCCCAAAAGACATTTAACTTGTTAATTTTTGTAGCCAAATTATGTCAAGTTTATACCTAGTGCAAATCCAAGTGAGCATTTTGTTTTTTTGCAGAAAGCATTTTGTCACATGCAGTTTTTATTGTCTAGACATCCTGCTGAGTTCAACGTTATTGTAATGTGAAATTCATCAACCACAAAGAGTTAAATGAATGCACATATATACATTTTACAATTTAAATGTAAAATGGAAGCACATGGATTGTTCAAAATGTTACTTGTAAGGACATTTGCTTTATACATACTTTGAATACATGAGACTTCGTTTTTCACTCCAGTGCAGTTCAAATTGGTTCGTATAACCCCTGTAGATTTCACTGTCAGTAGTTTTAAAAGGACGAAAATAAGACTTTAAAGCCAGTTTAAAGCTGCTTTTTTGTAGAAATAAAACAAACTGCAAGTATGTGCAGGGCTGCTTGAACGTTTGTGAGCCACCCATTGGTCATTGTTTTATAAACAATTATTATGTAATGAACATCCAAATCTCAATTTGTAAAGCAGACCTTCCAAATAAGGGACACAGATAAAAGATATACATTTTCATTATTTATTCAACAAAAGTAATTTTTCTCTCCAAAAAGCGAAAATCTGTCTTGTATGTGAACTCTTAGTTTGTAAGTTGTGGCACCTTTTGCAGCTATTACTTCAACCAGACATCTTCTGTAACCACAAATGAGTATCTCACATCTGCTTTTTGGGAATTTTGCCCACTCCTCCCTGCAGAACTCTGCCAGTCGAGAGAGGTTGGGACATCTGGCATGTCCTGCCCATTTCAGATCTTGCCATAGAATTTCTATAGGATTTGGATTGTTGTCTTGTTGCATAATCCATTTTTGTCTCAGCTTCAACTCCTTAACTGATGGCAGGAGATTTGGGTCAAGAATTTGTTGATAAGCCAGGGAATTTATATTCCCTAGATAATATGGAGTCATTCAGGCCCAGACCTTCACATTTCCACCACCATGCTTCACTGTTGGGAGGAAGTTCTTCTCTTTATATGTGGTGTTGAGTTTTCTCCATACATGGCACCTGTGATTGTAGCCAAATAAATACATTTTAACTCATCTGTCCAGAGAATGGACTTCCAGATATCTTATTGTTTGTCCAAGTGCTCTCTGGCAAAGTTTAAATGGGCAACATTATTCTCTATTGTGAACAGAGGATTCCTTCTAGCAACTCTCCCATGAATGCCACGTCTGTTGATATTTCACCTCCTTATAGATGCATGTACATTTATCCCAGATGCTGCTAGAGAGGTCTGCAACTCTCTGCAAGTGATGTGTGGGTTTGGCCTTTACCTGAATTATTATTTTTCTGGTGTTTCTTGGTGTAAGTTTTGATGGCTGCCCACTTCTGGGCAGAGTGGCAGTGATACTGAGTTCCCTCCATTTGTAAATGATTTGGATGGATGGAGCTAGAATCTTTCCCCAGACTGATATGCTGTCACCACCTTCTTTCTGCTGTCCTCAGATGACTCCTTTCCTCTCATCATCATTGATCTGTGTGCTTTACACCTTTGCACAACAGTGGTTTGATTGGTTTCCTCTCTGTTTTAATCAGTGTGTCTCAAAGCTTTTCCCAAGCATGTCTCATTTGATTGGTCTGCTTAATTGATTACTTGAGCACTCACATGTGTTTCACCTGTATTTTTACCTAATTGGCTTTACTAATGCAGTTGTGGTTCATTTTACCTTTGAACATGCAAAGGTGTAAATGGAATTGATGAGCATAAACCTGACATTTCATATACAAAAACAGATGATGATAAAATAAGAGAAACATGGTAAAACAACAGAAACATCTAAACTCTCAAGAAGTTCACAAATTTTCTAGCAGCATTGTATATGCAGACACACACACACACATATAACAAAGCAATACTCTTGTATTCCAAGCTTCCTTAAAAAAAGTCTTATGACTCTATGGAAGCTCAGGGCTAATCAGTGCCACGCTGTGCTCATGTGATGATGGCTGGACTTAACTGGATTTAAACTCGCAAAGACAATGAGCCCTTTCAGTGGGAGTTTAAGAGAAACACATTTTTAGAGAGTTTAAGCAAATTAAAGGAAATGGGCCCTTTGCTGACACACTCAGTAGATTCTATAAGATTCATCATCAGGGAAGAGCATAGAGAGATACTGCAGGTATTTACGCAGTGACTCAAGCCCAACGTTCCTCCTGAATCATGGGCAAACTCAGTCAGGTCACTGCTCAAAGTTTAGTGTCATTCGTAAGGCCAAACGTTTCTCATGGAAGATGATGTTAAAATGAAATTATTACCGATACTTGTAATTTGTAGACTTAGAGGGAGATTTTCAGCTAAATAATGTGAAAATGTATGAATAACAATTTATGAATTCACAAACTTCCTTCTAAAACATCTTGTTGGTATTGTTATTCTTGTGAAAGTAATTCTGTGTTCATCATTCAGTTCTACTGAAGACCACAGCAGGACAAAATAATTGAGCACGTTGATAGTCATAGTCATAGTCTTGGTCATTTATCTGAAGCCACCAGATCTGATCCTCCTTTAGTGTTTTTTTTCCTTTGTGGGGGCTTTGGTGCACCTTCTGAGAAAAGGCTGTGGGTAGTGTGGCTGTGACTTAGAGGATTTGGCGTTTAATTGCTGTGGGTAATGGGAGTATGTAATCTGAATTAAACACATTACACCAGTAGACACTCTGCTTGAGCCAGCAGACTTTATTATCTCCACCTATCATTACCAGCCTTTTGACCACAGCAGTAGCAGACAGTGGTCTGAATGCCGCTGGTATCTGCTCATCGCCTGTGGTGATGATAGACACCATAGACTCTCGGCTCCACTTTTGGATCATAAAATTGAAACCACAAAGGATGCATGCACCACACGGCCGCCTTTGAGAAGTGCAAACTGTACACACAATCATAGCCAATCACACTACAATCACAATACAATACAAAGGGTCACCGGAAACTTTGCAAACAGCGGCATAAACCAGTGGCCAGAATGGACATGATACGTGTCAACTGCTCAGTGTTTGTTAGTAATGTGACACACAAACTGAGAAAATTAAATTAAATTATTACATTACCGTGTTGCTAGCACGGTAAGGTATCGATTAATCTACACTGGGGCAACCTTCTGTACCTAGCAAAGAAAACATTGGTAAAGAGCTCCCACATACTTAAGGGAAACATTATTCTCTTGTACAAGGAATATTTGCTTAGAGATAGATGGCTGTGGCATTTGTGCCACCACGCCTTGATGGTCTCACACCAATATAACGTGGCTGGTGGAAGTAGAGATTAACTGAAAATAATGTTACCTGACCTCACCCCCACCAATGTACACCTCCCATTCTTTGTTTTTTCCTTTACAAAGCAACTGGGGGCCAATTCTCTCAATTATGCAAATGGAGGTTGAAGTCGAAGGTGGAAGGGAGACACTTTCAGATTGTAAATTCAGGGTATTTCTCTCACTGGGATGTACATTCTCTTTATGTTTAACCTCCCAACTCTTCTTCAGTGCAGCACTAGCTCTGCTACTACAATGAACCAAACACAGACTCTCACTCTGAGCCGCCTGATAAGATGAAAACCTGAAAAAAAAGGGTTTCTGAGGAATAGGAAGATTAATGTGGCACGAGGGCTGGAGGGTTGAGGCTATTAAGGCAGATTTGCTGTGCTCCTTGTTCTAGTGAGGGATGAAAATACCCCGTGGGCAAGCAGAGAGGGGTCATGGGACTCCCAAAAGGATTACCTTGAACTGGAGTCATGAGACTTACTCTGAACAAAAACCCTGCTCACATGCTCATCATATGAACAGCCCCTCATAAAGTGAGGAGGTTTCATGTCCTGTGGGACTCGCTGGGTGCCGGCACGTTGGGGGAGAGCACAGCCCGGACTAGAGAAGTTGCAGCAGGACCCTGATGCAGAGAGCTGCCAGCCGTGATATCGCGCACTGTCTTTCTATCTCCAGGTAGGACCTGCTTGTTCATGCTGAAGGTGATGATCCTATGGGTCCTTTCCCTAGTTGTGCTGAGACCAGATGGGATCGTGTACTGTAGCAACTGGTTTATAGTGGGGATGCTTAGTTACTGAGGGGTTTTGGTTTCCATGCATCAAAAAATGAGCCCACTGAACGTAAAAACTGATTGTGTAGTTTTTCTATGACAATGTAAGCTGCTTAGAACAATGCTACATTGGCATTCAGAGCTACTGTTTGAAATGAAAGTATATTGTGGTTTAATTTAGTTTATCCTGATGAAATATGAAATTCACAGTGATTCCTCTTAGTGATGAGCTGGTGCCAGCCACCAAGCTTTAATTACATACTTTAAATCATGAACTCACTATTGTGCAAGAATAAATTAAAATGGACAAATCTAAACTTTAATCCTAAAAGAGCTCTCTTATAAAATTAGCATTGCATAATATCGAATGTATTGGATGAATAAATCTAAGCAATTTGCATTCCTGATAAATTACTTCATCACAAGCTATTGTGCTGGACCTATGAAAAGAAAATGTATGGTAGAAAATATGCAAAATATATGCAGAGTGCACTAACTAAATATTACTATGGACAGATTTCTCCATATAGAGAAAATAGGGAGAGTGAGGACTCTGAATAAAGGAATAGCAGGGGGGGTAAGTCATGGTCAGGCAGGTTTATGACCACCTCTCTCTAGTGCCTTGTTCATTCTCTCTGAGCTTCCTGGTTAGATTTGCTTCAAAAGCATTTGCCTTAATTAGGACCAAAATGCCAACAAAGGCCCAGACAGATATTGCTTTGAATTAAGGTTATTTTTGTCCAGTATTGGAACATGATCAAACAGCATTCATTGCAGAATCTGATTTAACAATTTACAGAATCCACTTTTATTTTGTTGAGTTTCAATAGTACTTGCTCCAAAAAAAGATGGCGGTAGTGACTATAGATCTGAGGTCCAATTTGTTATGCACCAATAATTTCAGGCAAAAATGAAATATGACCTGGAAAAGAATATGATAAATATATGACACTCACGTCTTTTTCTTGCTTACTGATTCACTATATTTCTCTCATCATCAACGTGAGCCACAGTCAGTTGACTTTATATGGCTCTGTATAATTTGCAATTTGTGTGGACCTGTCTCTGTACTGCTGTACTCCTATATGTATATTCAATTGAGAGGAAAAAAGAGAGAAAAATAAAGAAAAAATGAGGATACCTTATTTCTTATTTTTCAGTGTGCATTTTTACTCTACGAGTCATACCGTGTGAGAAGTATATGTTGCTAGCCTGCAGCTACTTTGCTGCTTATATTTTGGTGAGGATTAGCAGTACTAAGAGGATTTAATGCATCTAGCTGAGCAAAACTTGTGAGACTAAAAGCACTTCTTAGAGTAATTGCTATAACATAGGTATTTCGTGACCGAATATTAAAGTGACAGAGAACATGCTGACTGTTGTAAAACTGCACCAAAGTTTTCTGGTGCAATCCTGCCTCTGTGTTGTAGTAAAAAGTGAAATGCCAGTATTTAAAATTGCAGTGTAAGTCTTACTATACATTTTCTACTATCACAGGGCCAGAGAGTTTGGATTGAAAAGACCTTTCAGAAAAGAGACTGCATTCATGTTTTTCCATCCAAGGATCCAACTCGGTAAGGACCTTTATCTCAGTGACTCACTGTAATCTTCACACAATGCTTTTTGCCCTGTGCTGAACAGAAAACCTGTAAAGCAGCAATCCACAGATCATGGAACAAGCAAATTAAAGATGAGGGACAGTAGAAGCGCAGTTTATAAGCTCCTGCCTGTAAAACATCATTAGTTCAAATTCATACTGCATGCTGTTTCGCTGGGCCTGTAAGAACTTTTCGGTCAGTCTTACATAACGCATGGGGGGCTGCTGAATTCATCATTCCCATTCCTGCTCGTTGTGCAGACACACAGAGCAGCTGGTTGCTTTGTAGCAGCGTATGAGGCAATAGACGTGTGGGTGTAGAGTGCTCCACTGCCCATGGCCAGGAAGGTGGAGAAGCAGCAGAGTCTGTAACCTCTGTGTATGGAAGCACGTACTAAACATGGACCACAAAGACAGGCCCAACTCTATTTTCTTTCCATCTCTTTATTCCCATAACTCATATTTTTAACAATGATAACAAATAATAATTACAATGATAGCAAATAATTTTAAGCAAGCTTTCTACAGCTTACAAAAAAGTTAAAGCCTTTTCTGATTATCTGATTTCTGATTTGTCTAGTATTATTGTCTAGCCTCTTCATAAGAGCTTCATAAGTCTGCATATTTTTTTATGGAGAATCAAGCTATGGGATGAAACTCTGGTCATTCGCAAAATGGTTAGATTTAGGTTTTGAATTAGGTTAGGGTTGGGGTTGTTAAGGTTAAATAGAATTTACTGTATTGCAATTATATTTCAGTTGGAATTAATTGACATTCAGACTAATGTTGATTAAAGGTAAACTAATCATCTTCAAACCATGTAGACAATCAAAATAAAGTGTTACCAAAAGTCTGGGTTTCATTAACTCATTAAGCCTCAGAAATCATAAGACCTCTCGGTTCTCCCTAAGATGTGCCTGCGGCAATCTGGTGGCCCAACATGCAGCTATCCCACCCGGAGCTGCCACCAGCAAACCTGCAGTGGACAACCAGCTGGGGCAAGGGGACACTGTGCAGGAGAGGTGGTCAGTCGGCAAGCACACCCAGACCTCCCCAACAGATGCCTATGGCATCATCGAGTTCCAGGGAGGAGGGTTCATCAACAAGGCCATGGTACAGATGTTAAATGCTGACACTGTGCATCATATCATTATGGTTAACACTGTCTCAGAGTCTAGAATGTATACTAAGCTTGATTATAGTGGAAACTCTTTACTGATACTGTCAGTCAATGACTATAATTAATGTCTGGAAACGTCTGATGTGTCTTTCATCACTCACTTTCTTTCAGTATATCAGAGTGTCTTATGACACTAAGCCAGACAACTTGCTGCACCTCATGGTGAAAGACTGGCATCTAGAGCTCCCCACACTGCTCATATCTGTGCATGGAGGCCTGCAGAACTTTGACCTTCAGCCCAAACTCAAGCAGGTATTTGGCAAAGGCCTGATTAAGGCTGCAGTGACTACTGGAGCCTGGATCTTCACTGCTGGAATTAGCACAGGTACACCTAGAATTGGCACTAATGTTCTTCACTGTATATCTAATATAACGTCCATTGGTGTTTTAGTAAAAACACAGCATGTCAAAATCACTAGAAAAGTATGATGAAATGTCTTTCTTACAGATCTTTAAGGACTGGCTTCATTGCAGTAACTGCCATGGTTAGGATGATGAACACATGTTGTGCTATGTGCCCTCATACAGGGGTGATCCGTCATGTTGGAGATGCGCTGAAAGACCATTCCTCTAAATCCAGAGGCAAGGTCTGTGCTATAGGGATTGCTCCGTGGGGGATCCTGGAGAGCAAAGAGGATCTCATTGGAAAAGACGTGAGTCTCAGCACAACATGCTTTCATAGCCCTACATCTATGGAGCTCCAGAGACTAGTACTTACTAAATCCAATGAAGCCCCAGGCCCAGAGGTCACTTCTTCACCGGCATGTTTGAACTTCCTCAGGTGACCAAACCTTACCAGGCGATGTCCAACCCTCTGAGCAAGCTGGCTGTACTCAACAGCAGCCACTCACACTTCATCCTGTGTGATAATGGCACGTGCGGGAAGTACGGGGCCGAGGTGCGGCTGCGCAGGCAGTTGGAGAAGCACATCTCGCTGCAGAAGATTAACACCCGTGAGTATGTCTGGACAAATCAGCAACGCCACGCCTCACGCAAATCTGCAGCCAATGCACCACTGATCTTCTTAACATACGCGTTTGATTACAGCTCCATTTCAACAGCTTGAGGATGGTGTTGGTGATGCTGAAGTGGCTTGTAGTTTGATTGAACACAATCAGTTGGCCGGTGGCTTTTGGGCAAGGGGGCAGGGGCATTCTGATGCTGTGCCAATGCTGTGTCTGTGACCTGTGGGTTTCCCTTTGTCATCCTATGCCTGGAGTTTGGGAAAAGGCAGGGACAGCAAAGGGATACTCAGCTGTTACCACTCACATCCCCCCTGACCAGGCCTCTGCTACTACAAATGAGGTTTTACAATGATAGAATAAACACAGATTTATAAATGCTCTCTATTTTCACCGTCATCATGCAATAACTGCTATGTTGTATAACATGGACTTCCTCTGTGATGTGCATTTTTGAGCTGTGGTCCATGCAACTATCGCTTGACTCTATTATTGTTTTGCGCTGTGTTTCATGGTTTTAAAGATCTGAAAGCAACAGTCAATCGTAGAGTCCAAATTGAGCTTGGTATGTTTTAAGTAGATGTGTATTGTCCCTGTGCCTTAGGGCTCGGTCAGGGGGTGCCACTGCTGTGTCTGATCGTAGAAGGAGGTCCCAACATGATCACCGTAGTGCTGGAGAGCCTCCGGGAGGAGCCCCCCGTGCCAGTGGTTGTGTGTGACGGCAGCGGACGTGCCTCCGACATCCTCTCTTTCGCCCACAAACACTCAGAGAAGGGAGAGTAAGCACTCAATCCAGTCAAATATTAAGACGTCATTAGTACAAGGCCAGTAGCTCGTGGGTAGTTTAACAGCCAGTTCCCTAATACAAAATAAAAGTCAGTTCTCTAATACGGACATTTAATGCTTCTAGAATAGTCAGTGAAGATGCTCGAGACCAACTGATGGTCACCATACAGAAGACCTTCAGCTACAGCAAAAGCCAGTCTCAGCAGATCTACCACATGATCATGGAGTGCATGAAGAAAAGAGAGCTGGTGAGTACATGTCTGAAACATCAGAAAGCAGGATGTAATTATTTCAGGTGCAAAGTGCTCAAAAGTGTCTAACTTCTTAAATAATACCTATGCAACCAATTTGATTAATTGCTGTGTAAGAAAATTGTAATCGTTGTATATGGTTAAGAATAAAATTTTAATCCATTTCATTTCACTATCATTCCATTTGGTTGTATTACATATTGCATTCTATAAATAAACACTGTCCTGAGATTCATTGTTGTGCATCATCATTCATGTGGTGTTTCTATACATCACCATTCATGTATGTCTTTATATAGGTCATTAAAGTCATCGTGATTCAGTTGTTAATAATTAAAATCATCTCCCCTTCCCTAAGACCTTTTCCCGTGTTACGTGTCATTACATTCATTTTGAGATCTTTTATGTATGATGAGCTCATTGAGAGTCTCACAGGCTCACTTCACCATATGGCCTAAACTCCCATACATTCATTATTCAGAGTGAGGGAATAATCCATGTGCAGTAAGAATCTTTGCGGTTAGCAGCTCACTAAATTCCAAGGGGCCTTTTTTCTGCAGTGGCAGCCATTTGTGCTGCAGCAGCATGTTTGGTAAATAGTAAGTGATGTGTTAAGTAGTGTTTAATACGCCTCGGGACAGGAGATAATCCCCAGTCCCACGCATCTGGACTGGGATCAGTGCGCAGCCACCTGCTCCCACCAGCAGTCTCGTGTTCCTGCCCACACGTACAGATGGAAGAGGGGCTCCATCTCCCTGTAATCCCCACAGAGCATCTCCTCCTCTTACTCTAATACCTGAGTCTCTTTTTATCATAGTACATTTCAATGTGGTATCTGTGTCATATTAAAACTCCCTCATAGCTTTTAATGTAATACCTATAATGCCTCTTACAATAAGTTAAATGAGAAGTGCCTAATACCAACATTTTAAAAAAGAAAAAAATGAATAAAATCAGATGGGAAACATCCTTAGACATTACTGTTACTTGAATGAGGTATTAGTCATTGCAAACAGAATCAGGGGATCCTAGTGACTTTTCTAAGTTCGCAATCTCATTACATTTCATTAAGCATTCCAAAAAGCTACTTGCAAAAAATAAGACCAACTAAGGACAAACTAAAGATTCACTAAAGACAAACTAAAGATTCACTAAAGACAAACTAAATGCAAAAATAAAGGCAAGTATTTTCCATCTCCACAGAACCTTGACTTGCTACATATAAAATATGCACATTAGAACTCTAAAGTCTTTGGCCTAGTACCACATACAGTATGCATACCAACTTAATTATACATAACAGAGTTGCACATGTGACTGCATCTCTGAAGCAACTGTAGTTTCCTCTGAAACATAGAAAGCTCTTGTTTAAGGAAGAATTCAATCAGCTAAATGAGGATGTAGAAATGCTCAAAGGAAGTGTTTTTGTTAAGTGTCATGAAATTTTTTCTTTGCTGTCACAGAGAGAATCACAATTTCCATTCTTTCATTCCCATGTTCCTTTGTTCCGTCATTTACTTTTTCTTTAATTTGGAACAGGAAAGGTGTAAGAATAAAGACTTCCTTTAACAAAACTCCTACTACAGATTACAGTCTTTCGAATGGGTGCAGAGGGACAGCAAGACATTGAGATGGCCATTCTAACAGCTTTGCTGAAAGGTACATTCCCAGCTTTACACAGAAGGGCGGTTGAACACAACAGGTGCATATCCCATACATCATCCATGCACCATTTCTGTACACACTCAGGCACAAACGCCTCCGCCCCGGACCAGCTGAGTTTGGCTCTAGCCTGGAACAGGGTGGACATAGCACGCAACCAAATCTTTGTATACGGACACAACCTGCCAGTGAGTGACCTCTAACCCTCATCTTCGGAAACCAATCAAACTCCCCAATACGTCCCTCGCATGTTCAGCCTTCCTGGAAGGAGTGCACAAGCTGCCTTATTTGATTTCACAGCCTGCAAGTGCTGTGGCCAGTGCTACATCCATCAAGGAGCGTCCTGTGAAGGAGAAGCCCAAGAGATCTGGAGGTGCAGCGCAGGGCAAGAGCAAGGTCAGAGGGAAGAAGGGCAAAGCCGGGAAGGCCAAGCCAGAGGTGCCAGAGGAGACGGACCCCAGAAAGTTAGCATTACTGAACTGGGTGAGCCTGACAGGCAGTGCAAAGCCGTGAGCTTGTTTCAATAGTTTTGACAAACTAAGACACAGCATTCAAAATCTCAGTAATTACTTTAATTACCTGATAAGAGTAGTGAATAAAAACAATACAACAACCATGGGTTAAAAAGATAATACAGCTACCTTACCAGTGCTGGGCACTGACGTGTAATACTGCATAATTGTTTTCTTGTTGGCGCCCCCTTCAGGTGAACTCACTGGAGCAGGCGATGATGGATGCACTGGTGCTAGACAGAGTAGACTTTGTGAAGCTGTTGATAGAAAATGGGGTCAACATTCACCACTTCCTGACCATCCCACGACTAGAGGAGCTATATAACACAGTGAGGATGCATATCACTGGGGTCTTACTGAAAAGACAAGAAATTAATATCTCAATCCTATAAAAGAATATAAAAGAATATTCACTATTCCTGATGTTACATGGGATTTTTTATTTATTATACAGTTTTTTTTTCTCATTGATTGAAATAATTCAGTGTTTATAGCTGTTCCTGTTGTTTGCATTTCCAGAAACTGGGACCTGCCCACACACTAAACATTTTAGTCCGAGATGTTAAAAAAGTAAGTTACTCAAATTAGATCTGTTTCAAGAAATACCTGTAAAAATATTAATATCAGCTACCTTAAAATATACACAGTCCTCAAAACATAAATCAAAAGATTTTTTATACAGATTTAATGGTTGGGATTAAAAAAGAAAATACTAATATATTTCAGCTCAAAATCTGAGATAAATACTTTTTAATTTATAGATGCACTTGTCGGTTTTGCATAATAGTATGTTTTATCATCTTGAGAAAGCTTAAGTATCTAGACAAAATTACATAACTCAAACAAAAGTTAACACTGGTTGCATATTGCTTGAATGGCATAAGTGGATCAGTTTTCTTTGATGAGATCATTTTAAGCAGTCATATTTTGGTTTGTGCTTTAGGGTTTCTGACTACTGCATATGTAGTTTATGTCACAGCTGTCTACTATTATGTCTTAGGGGAACCTCCCTCCAGACTATCAAATCACACTGATTGACATAGGCCTGGTGGTTGAGTACCTCATGGGTGGAGCCTACCGCTGTAACTACACAAGGAAAGGTTTCCGTTCTCTCTACAACAACCTTTATGGACTTAAAAGGGTAAGACCAACAAGTCACAGCTGGGATGTTTGGACTATTACAGTAACATGAAACTAATGTATCGTACCATCTTCATATCTACAGCCTAAAGCTTTAAAACTTCTTGGCATGGAGGTATGATTAAAGACCCCACCTCTTTATTCTATTTTACTTTCTATTTATCAAAGTATATTGCTGTTATGGAATTCTGTTGTCTTAAAAAGTTGGTATCGACTCCTCTAGGACGATGAACCAAGAACAAAAGGCAAGAAGAGGAAGAAGAAGAAAGAGGAAGAGGTGGAAGTGGATGTGGACGACCCCGAGGTCAGCCGTTTTCAGTACCCATTCCATGAGCTGATGATCTGGGCAGTGCTAATGAGGAGACAGAAGATGGCGCTGTTCCTGTGGCAGAGAGGGGAGGAGGCCATGGCTAAGGCCCTGGTGGCCTGCAAGCTTTATAAGGCCATGGCCCACGAGTCCTCATCCAGTGAGATGGTCGATGACATTTCTCAGGATATGGATAGCAACTCTAAGTGAGTGTGTGTGGTAAACAGCCTGAAGCGGACCGACACACCATGTCACTGATTCTACTTTTCCTCAGCTAACTAAAAAAAAATAAACAAAACAAAAATAGTAGACTTCCTTGGTGTCAGCTGTAAATAAGCTATTTTGGATCAAATGTTTTTGTTTTTGTTTTTTGATCCACATGCTGTAAAAGTCATGGCATTGTCACAGTCACTAAGCATTCTAGAAAAGTTGTCAGCCATTACAACAGCTATTTATCTCACCTTGCAGTTGCTGAAAACAAACCATTCATGGTGTCCATTAAAGAACATGTTCAGCATCACATTTCACTTTCAGAGAGTTTGGAACTTTGGCCTACGAGCTTCTGGACCAGTCCTACAAGCATGACGAGCAGGTGGCCATGAAGCTGCTGACCTATGAGCTTAAGAACTGGAGCAAGTCCACCTGTCTGAAACTAGCAGTGGCTGCCAAACACAGGGACTTCATTGCCCACACCTGCAGCCAAATGCTCCTCACGGACATGTGGATGGGCTGCCTTAGGGTTGGCAAAAACCCTGGAATCAAGGTGCTGAAACATCTATATTCTGACACTTCAAGACGTCTTTGCCTTTAGGATAAACTTTCACTTTGTTTTTGTGTATTTGCATTCTCTGTCTAGGGCTGTTATGCAACTCATAAGGTCTTCTGAAAATGTCATGCTAATCTCATTTTGTTATAATCTTTGTTATAATAAATAAAATGAATTATTTTGTTCATAACCTCCTCTGCCTAGGTGATTATTGGCATAATTTTTCCTCCATCAATTCTGCTCCTGGATTTCCGTCTGGGTGATGACACACACCAAAACTCTGATGACACTGAGAAAGCTAGAGACAAAGAAGATGACAACAAATCTAGCAAGGTACGTTAGTGTTTGTCCCTTAAGAAACATCATAATTAGCACCAACATTCATAAAAGAACCAGATATATCTATGTGTGTTTAATAGACAGAATATCATTTATAATTGTCCGAAAATAACAGATAAGAGTATTATAAAGTAATGCACAGGGGCTTTGCACAGGGGTTATTTTTTTATATATACTATAAAACATTAACAGAGTATCACTATGGTTCACAAACAAAACAAATGTAATGTAATAGATGACAGAATGCAGAATGGATTAGCTAAGGCAAGGTTAACACTTCACCCAGTAAAATAACAATTCATATTACAAACAATTTTAAATCTTATAAAACCCAGGATGCCAACGCAGACACACACTCTAGGAAAGGAGACGAAGAAGAAGGCAGCCAGAAGCAGAAACGTGTGCCCATTGGAAAAAAGTTCTACGAGTTCTACAATGCTCCATTCACCAAATTTTGGTTTAATACGGTCAGTGTTACATCCATATACTTCCATAATCAACATTCATGTGAATATCATCTTACTGAGTGTGAGCGTAGCATTCCTTATACCTGCCGTGTGTCTGGTTTATTTCTGACAGATATCCTACCTTGTGTATCTTATGCTGTACAATTATGTTGTCCTGGTGAAGATGGAGAACTGGCCATGCATACAAGAGTGGGTTGTCATCTCCTACATACTGACCCTGGGCTTGGAGAAAGTTAGACAAGTGAGCTTCAATGAGTTTCAGTGTAACATCTGGAGTGTGCTGTATCACACCAAATATTACATTAAACAATGAAATGATCTGTACAAGGTCAAATCAATAAGATCAACCCTAAGTGGACACTAAGGGAATTAGACTATGCTGTAAAAGTACAAATGAAGTATAAAAATGTCAGTGTGAAATTGAATAAAGACATAAAGACAGCAATACATATAAACCTCTCTCAACTGTAGCAGCAGTTAGAACTGAAACAGTTTTAGTCTGATCATTTCCTTATGGCATCAAGGAACCCACTTAAGGAACAGAATTACACTCAAATTCCTTTTTTAAGTTAATGTACTTTTTTCTCACATTAACAAAACATGATTCCTGTTCAGGACGTCCCAAAGTGAGAAAAAGCTTTAACTTTAATTTAATTTGATCAATTTCCGAGTGTAACGCCATTCCTTAATTTGAAATCTAATTCCATTTTGAGTAATACATCAAATGGTTAAAAGCATAATGTTTAAATGACAATTTGATAGAGGTACAGAGTCACCAACTTAATCTGAGAGCTGATTGACCAAGCTTAGTAGTTACTGCATAACACACTCTCATTTTGTAGAGCTCTTGGATATATCACTCGAGCTAATCTGGCAGTACAGGGGTAAACAAGGAATATAAATACAATGAATGCAAACCTAGTAATGCAAGACTTGTCTGGTGTACATCAGATCTTGATGTCAGAGCCTGGTAAGCTCAGACAGAAGATTAACGTGTGGCTGGAGGAGTACTGGAACATCACAGACCTGATAGCCATCTCCATGTTCATGCTGGGCCTCCTCCTCAGACTGCAGGAACCATATATGGGCTATGGCCGTGTTATCTACTGCGTGGACATCATCTTTTGGTACATCCGCGTGTTGGATATTTTTGGAGTCAACAAGTACCTTGGACCCTATGTCATGATGATTGGAAAGATGGTAAGAAATGGATATTGTGCACAGAGGTAAACCAGAATTCATGGGCGTTATGCATGTGTCCATGCAAAGGCATTTGGATGAATAACTCTGGCATGCCTAGTCATTCCAGTTTTTTTTTCTTTTTGAACCTCATGCTCTTTAGACCTGTGAGAACCTAATGTTTAGGCTTTAGGATAAAGAGAATTTTACAAAATGTGTAACTGTTCTACGTGTGTGTGTGTGTGTGTGTGTGTGTGTGTGTGTGTGTATGCATGTGTGTTGAAAAGAGGTGGCACTCTAACAGACACTGCTGCTGTGTGTTTCAGATGATTGACATGCTGTACTTCGTGGTGATCATGTTGGTGGTCCTCATGAGTTTTGGGGTGGCACGGCAGGCCATACTGCACCCTGACGAGGAGCTCACGTGGCGTCTGGCCCGAAACGTCTTCTACATGCCCTACTGGATGATCTATGGAGAGGTGTTTGCGGACTCAATAGACCGTAAGACTAGAATTGATAGTAAGATTCTTTTTGCTGCCTCCAGGGTAGAAATTTGGCCTCATTAGTGTTCCTCTTTCCTATGACATACCCGTTGACATAATTATGCAGTTTGTCATGATTTGCATATTTGTTGATTTCATGTTATCCTTTGTAATTTCAGATAATATTCTGTCTGGTATGTCATTACAACTGAAATATTTAGCATGAGAGCTTATGGTTTAGTATTTTTAGAGCTCTCAATAAACGTTTAAACTGCTATACATATCACACAACTTGAATGGGAGGTGGATCTGTTATAGAGTCCAACAAAATAAATGGATGACTTGTCCATCAAAGCATTTTCACAAGTCCCTTATCCATAGCTTCAGTTATAGAAGTATAAATCCATTGATTAAACTATATACAGAGCTGTACAACAGACTTCATTTAATAACTGTGAGTCTTTTGAATACACAGTCCTGCTGGTTGATTTTCAAACTCAGCGTCTCTCTCTCTCTATTTCTCTTTTTTTCTGTCCATCAATTTAATTCTCTGGAATGTTCTGAAGTTTATGCAATGGAAATAAATCGTAAGTAGACTGTACATTCTTCACAAAATGTTATGGAACTGAAGTGAAGTTACCACTAGAGTGCAGGAGTGAGATGTAAGGTGTCTCCCTCTAGCCCCTTGTGGAGAAAATAAGTATGACGAAGATGGGAAGAAATATCCACCCTGCATCCCCGGGGCTTGGCTCACTCCAGCCATCATGGCCTGCTATTTGCTAGTTGCTAATATCCTCCTTGTCAACTTGCTCATTGCTGTCTTCAAGTAAGTGTATTCATCCTTACCAATGTAAAGCCTAGAATACTATGACAAAAAGGTCTGAAAACTTTCTGTAAGAAGTATAGATATGGTAACAGCCTAACAGAGTACCCATTACATTTTCTCACCTGACAGCAACACCTTCTTTGAGGTGAAATCCATCTCAAACCAGGTGTGGAAGTTCCAGCGGTATCAACTGATCATGACTTTCCATGACAGACCAGTGCTTCCTCCCCCTCTCATCATCTTCAGCCACATCTACATTCTTTTCAGAAGGTTATGCTGCCGCTGCGGCAGGAGAAAGGATGGGGAGCTGGATGAGAAGGACAGAGGCTTGAGTGAGTTTGTAGGGTCAATGGCCTGGTTCCTCTGAGCCTTGGATAATGAACGACATTTAAGATGTCTGTGTCTCCAGGGTCAGTCATTAGTCTGCTGCACTAATGTATATGATTGCTTTCACCCATTTGAAAGCAAAAATGTTGTATTATATACAAAATATAATACAACATTGATTCGCAATATTACACACAATTATTTGGCACAATTTAAGTGTGGTTTGATTTTCAAACAAAATATTCAAGCAAATCATCCATCACATTAACTTTTGTGTTTGTCACTGTGCAACTTGATGATCACAGTTTCAGTGTTTTACTCCCAGAGCTCATCCTGAACGCAGAGGAGCTCAAGGCTCTGTATGAATTTGAGGAGCAGTGCGTGGAGGAGTATTTCAGAGGGAAGGAAGATGAGCAGCAGTCTTCCAACAATGAACGGATAAGGGTGACATCTGAAAGGTTCTAACACGACTTTCCAGGATATGAAAGAAACATTCCTGAGGCTTTGGTGCCGTTGTTATCGTGGCATTGAAAAACACTTTTAAACCTTATGTGGTTTTGTTGACAGGGTGGAAAACATGTCCATACGCCTTGAGGAAGTCAATGAGAGAGAGAACACAATGAAGGCCTCCCTGCAGACGGTGGACCTCAGGCTCGCCCAGCTGGAGGACATCCACTCTCGCATGATGAATGCCTTGGAGAAGCTGGCAGGCATTGACCATGCTGAACTGACCCGCACGCGGTCGGGGGCCTCCTCGGTCTGCGGTACCTCACTGCTTCGTTCCAGCAGTGTTAACAGTGCTGATGGGTACAGCCTCTATCGCTACTATCTGGATGACTGTTCAACTGAGGAGAAAGATGGGACCAAGGCAGGCCAGCATAGCCCAGGAAGACAGCCCAAAATGGGGAAGGCACCTAATACCAACACGATCCCTTCAAAAGAGCATGGTCAGAGTTTGGAGATGGAGGTGCCAGGTCTAAGGAGCTCGTGTGTGGATATATGGATCTCCCCTTGTGAGCAGAAAGCTGATGTTTCAGGTCATAGTGGAGAGGCACAGGCACATGCTGAAATATCCACCCAATCTCTCACAGCTTGTCCAGCTTATCAGAATACGTCTGCATTGAAATGTGACAAAACATTTGAGAGGTCTAAGCTGGATTCTGCTATCTCATTCCCCTTAGAAAAGGTAAAAGCATTCAAACACTATCCATCAGAGGATCTGACCACTTCACCCACTTTGGCCCGGAAGTCTAGGAGCACCATCTTATATGACCCAGCTGAGAAGGAAGCTGATGTGCAGTGGACCACAGACCCCAGCTCTCCTGAACAGATGAGTGGTGGATCACCAACCGCAAGGCGGTGGAGTGATGGCTTTGAGTACAAGGTTCATCCCAGCCTTTTTGGCCAGATGCCTAAAGTATCAATAGTCCAGCCCCCGAATATACACATTAGCAAGGCCAAAGATGAACATGAGGCAGGTGACTATGAGAGGAGTCTGAGAATTCATACAAAGAATGATAAACAACCAGAGGGGAGATGCCAGGTAGATACAGCTGAGGAAATCGAGAAAAACTGGAATAATGTTAAGCAAGATGGAATTAAGGACAATTGTCCAGAGGAAAGTCAAAAGACAGACAGTAATACAGGAAAGAAAGCCAGACTCTCAACAGGGAGAACTGAAGCACAGAGACACAGTATGGAAGAAGGAAGGATGCACTTATATGAGGACGGACATGATTGTTGCCACCTTCGTGTACCTGAAGAGAGAAGGATCCTCCAGGCAAGATCCAAGAGCTGGAACAAAGGTCACAAAGCCTTGGGGGAAAGTGTGAACAAGCCCAGGGGCTCCAGCAGTGAGAGAGACCTTTCAGCTGTGGGGTCTACTGAGAATCCTGAAGAAAACTCTGGAAAAGAGTCACACGAGGAGGAACCTGAGAAAGAGCTATATCTGAACATGGTAGCTCAACCAGGTTCAGAGACATAATGAGGGCAGATACAGTGACTGATGCTCCTGTAATGTAATAGTCATGCTCACTACAATAACTTTGACTTCAGCTCAGCAGAGCATTTAAATACACCTACAATGCTGTCTTTATTTCCTTCATAATAGATGTTTTGATGTTTTTGTCGATAACCCTAAAATATTAGTAAGACAACAATATTGAGGGTTTAGGATTAAGATTTGCTTATATTTTCAGATGTATATGCTGTATAAAATGCATACTCATGTTTTTCTTTTGTGTTGCACCATGGTCCTGGAGGAAAGTTACTATGTTTCACTGTATATCTGTATATCGCTGGAATGGCAATAAAACACCTTTTGACCTCTCTTGACCTTGATATTCACAACACAGCTTTATGGCTCCTCAGTCTACATGAATCAACTTATGGTAAGAAACACTTGACGTTCTGTTATAAAGTTCAACATTTGGTCCCTGCTTATCACAAGATTATAACTGAAGTCAAGCCTGCATTGTTGTTCTTGAAAATGATAAAAAATAATAAATACCACTCATGATCTCTTTGCTACTCATTTCAATATTACATCAGCTAAGTAATATTAATTGTTCCTAATATTTGTTGTTATATATAGAAAACGTTATTGTACCTTCAAATATAGCTTTACCACATTTAGTATATCATGGAATATGTGTCTATCCACACAACTTCAATGTTTATAACTGATCAGTACTAATCTTAATCAGATCTAAACTGAGGACAGTAAACACATGGTGCTTTTTTGAATAACTTACACAGCACTACAGCACCTCTCGTGATTAAATAAGTGAACTGCAGGTATGTATTTTCATGACAGGAAGGCATAAGTAGAAAAAGTACAAAATCAAAATGCAAACAATGACATTATGTAAAGTTTACTTTCGTTATAGGTAGTATAAAATGTGCACAATTTTTTAAAAATGACATTTAAAATGACAGGTTAGACTTTTATTAAACAACCAGCAGCCTACTAGATGTGCAGGTTTAAGAAAGCACTTCATTGTTGAATTGAAACATGGCACTACAGTGATAGCAATATATCACAACAATTTTAATCAATAAAATCAGTTACAGATACGTGTGCATAGCAATTGGTGCCATATGAACCTCAGGGCTGTAATAATATGCTACATTGGCCTTTATTTAATGACTAATTTTTAAAACATATTTCCATATCACTGCCACAGCATCTCACACTGACCTTAAAGATTTAACACTAATGCATGTATAGGCCATGTTTTCAAGGCTTCACCTGTAGAGGTGGCATTTTATTGCTAACTTATGCATCTCAGTCCCTTTCTTCTTCTGAAAGTCCAGTGCAATCAACATAAACTAAAACAGATCAGTATTGTGAAAAAGCAGACTAGGATCATCATCAAATGAACTACACAGTGGCCATGTTAACTGGGTACAGAACACAGACATGAACTCACTCCATAAACACTGACACACAACACCTATATCCTATAATACCATTTTGGCAACTGCATTTTCCTTTATGAGTTACTATCTATACATATGACAAGTTATGTAATTTGTTAAAATAAGTACTTAAAGCTTTTGTCACACAACATTACGCACAGGTGGTGTGCTATCACAATACTTGGTAAAAATGGCAACAGACATAATGAGATATCTCACTGTACAACCATGAATGCATGCATTAGTGATTATCCGATACATTCGCATACAGATACCGCATCCCGTGCTGTGTCACAAAAAGACGTAATTCTAACGTATTTCTGACTGACTCATTCCCTTACAAGGCATCTCTGAATGTAGCCTATGTCAGTGTATTATAAAGTGAATGATTTGAATTTCAGGTATAATCCGTTACCATTTCCCTATAACGTGCTATAGGTGTCATGTGTCGGATGGCTGCTGCTTTCCGTGCACATTGGGCATACTGTGGAGTGTACTTTAACCCATAATGCACTGCAGCTGTCATGTTCTATTTTAGAGTCTCCTCACTGAGGGGAGGGTAGGATCTCTGTCAGTGCTCCGTCAGTGCTGCGTGTGTGCCTGTGGGTATGAGCCAGAAACGTTATCAAATTAGGGAACCCTGAGGCATTCTAAGTTCACCCTCGGCTGTCTTATTTAAAACTTTCTCAACCCCTCAGGAATATATATTTGGCTGCTAATTCTGTACTTCTGATTTTTACAGATTATCCTCTGCTCTTATTCTGTTTCATTTTAATGTCAGTCCCACAAAGGGACACAATGTTAGAATGATAGTGAACACAAAATGCACAGTAATATATATTCACACACAAACTCTTTACTCAGTAAAATTCAGTTCTTCCATTTATAGATGCAAATATTTAGGACATGTGCTATGTTTATGAAAGATGTAAAAACATAAAGGTCTAACAGTTATAAAATGAATAACTAATACTAGCTTTGATTTTTTTTAATGGCTCAACTGAGGTAAGTCAGCCAAACTCAGACATTAATCTTGATTATCTCTTTATGGAACAACGTGGTCCAAGGGAGCCCAAAGACATTTCACAAGACCAGCTAAATGTTTCCAACACAGCCAGCATTCTTTCTGGCCAACGTGCCTTTTGGGCTGTTTCAACAGGAGCCTCCCCGCACCTTGGGAGCCAGAGCTCACAGCCCTCCGGTGAGGGTCACATGACCTCTCTCCTATCAGCCACACAGCTCTGCAGGCAGAGGGTGAGAGTTCGTGTACGAGTCCGGCTCTCTGCAGCCCATCATAGCAGCGTGCACCTGAAGAAGCTCTGCTTCTTAGAGCGCTTCTCTGTGAGCTTAACCGCCGCTCCACCCTCAGAGTTATTGCCATCGTTCTACAAAAGGCAGCGAAGAGACGATTCAATAACAATGACGTAGCAAGAGATACATTTGACTTAGCTGTACAGCTAACAGCATGACTCACCATTTTTCGGTTGAGTCTGGCCATAATGTCCCTGGCCAGGGTGAAAAAGGCCTCTTCCACATTTATGCTCGTTTTTGCACTGGTTTCCAAAAATTTTATCCCATAATCTATTGCCAGCTACAAAAAAAACACCATAAATCATAATGAAATAATCAACACTATATAAAAAACATAGAATATAAGAAATTATCTTGGAACCTACTTGGAAGAGGAATCATAGCACTCAATAGATGTAATACAGCAAAATATCATATTTATGATGTCAGTATGGTACTGTCATAATGATCACATTGTCTGTCCACATGATTATCTCAGTGGTGTGCAGTGCATAAAGCAGGCGCCTCTACTGCAAACCACCCCCCTCATACATACAAAAATAAACACTCGAACAAAGCATACATGTGAGCTCAAGTTAATATGTGGGCTCCAAAATACAGTTCAGCAGTCCTCGAAATGGAGCACACAGACAAATGCAGTCAAAAAGGCAAATGGAACATGTATGCCGCAAGCTAGTTACTAGTTGCTTGTAAGGGTCTGTGACTGTGACATACAGGGGCCTTAGAAATGATTTGATTAATAGGAGGGTCCATGAGGCCCAAACTCCCTGGCAGAACCCCTGCTTACAGAAGCCTTCATGACATCATCAGAAGGCACACACAAACACAGGTATACGGCTGCAAGTCATCCCTGCAGTGACATTACCAAGCAGCTTTTTATTAATACCACTCTTTGGGTAGAATTGCGACATATAGTAACCAGTCATATGGAAAGTGGACCTTATGAATATGTTGATGTTTGATTTTTATTTAACTTTTTAAATGAAATATGTTCATATTTGTTTTTTTAGTCCACCTGTTACCCTTTCTCTGAAGGGTTAGAAGGCCCTGACTGCACACCATTATTTGTTGTGCAATAAGGAGGAATGGAGAGAATGAATAAGAACAGAGTGTAATGAGCCATGCCGAGAGGCACCACCTTCTCTCCTCTCTCCTTAGACACCTGTCTCCTGTCATTCATGTCACATTTGTTTCCGAGGATCATCCGCTCTACGTCCGAGGATGCATGCTAGGGAAAGCAATAAACATGCAGCACAAGTTACTGAAGTCATAGATGCCAAAAATCGTACAATCATAGCCTGTCTATAATATGAAACCAATATAAAATGCATGATGGAAGTGTCATAGAGACCATTAATTCTTAAGGACTCATTCTTATTAACTCAATCAAATTAGCTTAATTCCTATATATACATATTCCGATATAATTCCTATACAAATTAGTAGAAATTCATAATTACAACATATAAGAAGATTAACTTCATGCTACTTCAAGTTTCGAACTCACCTCCTCAATATTGCGAATCCAGTTTTTGATGTTTTCAAAGGACTTTTCACTAGTGATATCGTACACTAACATAATGCCCTGAGAAAGACAGAAAGAGCATGGACATAACCTAACACTGTAAAAGTAATACTAGGCTTAGATAAATGTAATACTAATAATTTAAACAAGCAATGTGATGGAAATGAAGACATGAACTCACCATTGCTCCTCTGTAGTATGCCGTGGTAATGGTTCTGAATCTCTCTTGACCAGCTGTGTCCCTGTAATCAGGAAAAACAGTTTATATTTCCAATCTCCCCAACATGGACTAGACAGAGAGACCATCCGTCAGCCAACCTGGCAACACCCCCCACCCCTCCACCCCATCTATCTCCTCCTCCCTTTCGTGCCACGTCTATCTTGGTTTGCAGGGAGGCCAACCCTTCCCAGACCCAACATTCTCCAACTACACACCCTGTAAACATAGCAGAATAGTCTTCACTGCATGTTTGTGTATGTGTACTTTACTTTACATGAGTCAACTAATGTCAGAGCCCAGTGAGGGGGCTTCATGATCCTCAACAGGAAGAGCAGCCTGCTCCCTGACATCACTTCCTTCTTACTTAGAAACTTAACAAGCTTAGAGGGAAGTACCAGGCATGTAATAAACAGCAAAACTGTAGGGCCTTGGGGACAACTGACGCCTTCCTGAACCCTCTATACAATCCAAAGGCAACGCCCACTTCCCCACTACAGAGTTTTTCAACCAGGATTATATGTGAATTATGACAAATTTACTTTAATGGATATTTATCCTTGAGAATGTGATATAACTCAATTCACTTTTTTTAAATGAAAAATAAAACAATCAGATATAAATATCATATTTATGTAATTTCTTTACATTCTTTATTTATGTAATTAAGTAATTTCTTACCATATCTGGAGCTTGATTTTTTTCCCATTCAACTCTACAGTTCTGATTTTAAAGTCAATCCCTAAAATAAACAAACATAATAAAACAAAATTATGCCAGACTTCCTCTCTGCTAAATGGATGGGTACAGAACAATGTTTCTGTATCTTTTGACTGGATTAATTGCACTGAAAATTAATAAAAACACATTTTCAACTGGCCCTATGGAAGACAGTCACTGACAAAGACAAAGCTAAGCTATCTGATGCCAAGTGTGTACCATGTGTGGTAGAAGGACTATTTTCTGTATGTCCAACACCTCACACAGTGGAGATAAAGGTACCTTCCATTACCAGTGCTGTCCTGGACAGACTCATTTCTTTACGTACAAGAAGATATTACAAAGGCTTTTTTGATGACTCATACCAAGATTGGGGAGTTCCAAGCTGCCGAGAGGTGAGTACAAGTGCAATCTCTATACAGTGTAGTTTTCTCAGCAGTCAATGCATCCATTACATACAGATGTTCTGCTATATAGAGAAAAGGATGTTTTAGGCCTTCTTTCCTCCACCGCTTCCTTACAGCTCTGGAGTCCCAGACCCTCTGCTAAATGCAATCACTGCGCCATCATGCTGGCAAACCTTCAGGGCTGACAAAGAAAGATTGGGGGTAGCTCACACATGCTTAGCACAGCCACCCACAACACTTTCCAAGTTCGTTCTAAGAAGGAATGCCCTACTGTCTTTACAAGAGCACCTATAAGCAACTCATATGCAACACATTGGACTGTTAAGATGTACGACTGGAAGCTGCAGCATAGATTTTGGGGTATTCACAAAGCTGGGGAGTTTTTTAACCAGACGTTACGAGGATGCTCAGAGCCGAAGTTTTAAAATGAGAACACGATTACACAACTCCAAAAGACACCCACAGGAAGTGGTAGGCCGGGTAGCTGTTTATCTAGCCTTCCTTTAACTAGAAATGAGTGAAAACTCTGACGAGTAGATGTAGATGTAGTAAACTACATATTGGCATAGCTGTCATGACATGAATGACTGGGAACTGGAAGGTGACAAAGTTAATGTACCCACCATCATACCCGTGAATTTTTGGCAAAGGAGTGCTTGTTGAAGATGGTGTTAAAACTTTTGTTACATTCATACTGCAGCCAACAAAGGCTTTTGCTGTGCTAAGAGAATCATTTCAAACAACAATGTATGAAAATCAATAACCATGCTACAACCAGGTTCTGAATAGAATGATCACGGAGACTGATGTACAAAGTAAATCACAGGAAACTGAGCTGGTGCTGCATAGGAGTCTGGGAAATCTGCAGTGTGGCCACAGTTAGGGTCAGCCACCTCCTGGTACAAGGAAGTAGCTGCCCATCGGGCCCCTGCCTACTGAACTGTCAGTAGAATGAAGGCGTAGCTGAATGTCACGAGACCCAGAGGTGGCTTTAAACAGAGTGGCCTCTGTTCATGGTCAAGCCTGATTCTGTGGGACAGAAGGCCTCTCCCATCTTAACTGGACTTGAGAAATGACAGAGGAATTAAGAAAACATCCACAGACCACTGTTGTCATATACTAGTAAAGAATCTGACTTACATCTGACTGGTTTAAATGAGAGATAGATAGAACACATTCACTTCAGAAAGCACATGCTTGGGCACATTGTACAATATTAATCCAGCATATCAAACATCTACACAGCAAAATAATTAATCCAAGACGGAGGAGTGAGACATTTACTTAAAGCATGGTCTTGGAACCAGTGTAATAAGTTTCCAGCACTGTGCGAAACCCTTTCCGTGCTGCAGGAAAATCCAGGGCCAGCAGACAACCCTGGTCCAAGACAGTATCTCAAAGACCAAGAGGATGCTGACAATTTAAATACGACCTGCTGAAATCAGCTAGAAAACCCGTGGAAACTTATACTTGATGTAAATGTTGGGTCCATACAAACACAAATGCAAGCACTGCACATGTCATGGGCAAACAAAGGTTTTATTATAATGAAGTAAACAGGCAAATGTGTTTTATGAGTGGACTTGCTTCTGTGATGCAGTTTCCAAGTGTTATTGTTGATACACAAACATCTCTTTATTACCCAGTATTCCTTAGGTTTAGTATACTCAAACTATGTCGCAACATGTGACTATATGAACAGCATGACCAGTGTCGAGTCTTATTAAACCATATCTTTAAAAAAGTGTTATATACATATACACACTTAGCAACCAGAATATCCAATAATTTCCTGTTCAAGATGTTGTTTTATAAGTGCACAGTACGCTAAATTGTGCATAATTGTACACCATTGTGGATGCCCTTTAACATGGTTTAAACTAACATTCCGTTCCCAACATTTAGTAACATTATGGCTTCCTCATAAGATACAGGCCTGTGAAATGTTCTGCAGTTGAGGTTAAACACTGCAAACTGTGCCCAGATGTTTAATTTATCAGAATCAAACGCCCAAGAGCCTATTAGCTAAATCAGCTCATTTTCTATAATTAATATAACAATGCCAAAAATAAGGTGACGCTTTCGAGTTAACATTTTAACATGCACAATATGCTTGTCAGATATGTGCTAGACTATGGAAAGAATCTAAATTAGCCTATGTGCAGTACCACCCCGAAAACCCGGTAAACTGACCGATTGTAGAAATGAAGGTGGTGTTAAACGCGTCTTCGCTGAATCTGAACAGAAGACATGTTTTTCCAACTCCGCTGTCCCCTATGAGCAAGAGTTTGAAGAGATAATCGTAGGTTTTAGCCATTTACTACGATTGTGCGCCTTTCGCGAATGTCAGAACACGATTCCTTGTTCGTACCACTGACATAAATTCATACGGTGCACGAAATAAGGCTGGGCTAGGATGTCTGACGTCACTGGCGTTCTACGACGCGTGTGGCTGGACATTAGTTTCTATATCGTGGAATCGCAGAAAGCGTCATGCTTCATCGGAATGATAGAGCGTTGAATTTATAACCGAAAATATCGTTTACATAATTTATGCACGAGCGTTGTCTCTATGTGTACATTTTCCGTGCATCAAACGTGCAAAGTGTTTAATAAGACCTTCCACCATAATTCCAAGACAAAATCACATGCTGCTTTTATGAAGTAGGCTATGTGGAATTTATGAATAAAAATAAAATACTAAAGAATTGTGTTTAGCGTTTCATGTTACGTTCTATGTTAGGTTGCAGCTGAATTATTGTACTGGTTATTTAGCCACTGTTCTTTCGAGTGCAAAATATTGCTGCGTAGTTTGAGGAAGTGAGGCTTGTCATTGGGGTTGCCAGATATTACATTATCCCTGTATTTCTGGAAATAGTCCCCAGTAGTGAACAGTAACGAAGTAAATGTATTTCATTACTGTACTTAAGTCATTTTTTGTTTCCTTACTCAAGTGTTTCCATTTTTGTAACTTTTTACAAAACAAGCAGCGTTCGGTTCATCGGCAACGCAGCAGCTTAAAACTCAGCAAATGCCTACATAAAAATGGCCAAGAAACTGTAACTCGCCACAAAACACATGGCCTGAGTGAAATTCTTTTAAGTAGTCGAAAAGAAAAATGGCTCCGTCCTTTTCAGGTGCCTTCTCTGCTTTCCTCAATCCCATAATATTTCCCCTTCCAAGGAAACACGTAGAGGTGCGCTATTGCCATAGGCCTACTGGTATTTTACCTTAACGAGAAACCTAACAATATCTTTCAGCAAACGGTTTCTGTATGTATGTTAAAATAAGTGCGAGATTGCTTGTACACAAAAGTACATTTGAAGGCCAATACTACTACACTGAATCTAGTTTTATATATATATATATATATATATATATATATATATATATATATATATATATATATATATATATATATCATACATCAAATCACTATTCAAATCAGATCTCTCCTTTAGATTAGATAGGTAGATTTTTAGCAATGTAGTATATAGACATTCCAATATATAAAGATAAAAAATTCTAAAAGCTTGTTCGGCGTCCCACCCTGAAATTAAAGATAACACGAAACATCAGCCGTTTAGCGTTACTATGTATTGTGTAGCTGTACATGCATGTCTGGGCATGTTTGCACATTGACTTCAATTGTAAGACACTATCACGAGGAGTTATACAATGATATGGCAACCGGAGAGCTCAGTACGCCTCAGGTATCGAAGAAATCAACCAGTCTACGGCGTGGAAAATCGTTTGCTTGTGAAAATGCCTGTGAGTACACACGTTTTTTGTGAACATTCGGTGCTGCCAGTCGCATTAACTAATATTTTCTCCTTCCTTACATCGATCGATGTAATTCATTTGAGTGGATCAGAGTTTTTGCCCCTGCACATGGCGTGTTTAAAAGAGCTTTGTTGGGGGCCTGGTTTGCACATTTAGTTTAGTTAACTAGAGTTAACTATTAAATACATGCTATTTATCTTTTAAGGGATCTGTACTATGTTCATTTGAAAACAAAACCAAAAAAATTTCACTGTTGCACCAGTACGTCCAATAAAAACGCATAATTTGGTAAATATGTATGTTATTTTTATTATTAACATTATATTCATTATACGAAAATCGTCAGTTTAACTTAAAAAGTCGTAATAATTGTCAAACTAACAATCGTATTTTTTTCAGTCGTAATAAACCTTTGACATGTTTTGGTTTTCTTTTAACTGTTGCATTGCCAACCGTGGAGGGGTAGGCTATAATAACGTAGCTTTAACGACACGTGTTCGCCTTAGCAAACGTATTTTATATTTTAGTTGGACGTTCTGACGTTCACATGTTTTTTATTAATTTATTATTTTCAAGATAATAAATGGTGATAATTTTGAATGGCAACATAGTGTTGAGTTTAACCAGTTTGATTCGTCATATCTTTTGTGTGCAACAGCTGGCCAGAGATTTACTCCACCCTACCTTTGATTTTGAGAGAAGGCAACATAAGAAAAAGAGACTTGTGCAGAGTCCAAGCTCTTACTTCATGGATGTGAAATGTCCAGGTATAAGACACTCTTTAAAGTCGACACTTAATTTGTTATGAGTAATGCGAATCAGGGCCCCCTAGATTTTTTCTCTGCCCCCTCAAGTACGAACCCCCCCCAAACAGCCCCAGTGCTACCCCATCGCACCCCACATACACATTGGCTTTCAGAATATGATGTTTTCCCTCCTGTCAGCGCAGTCAAAATATGATGTACCCCCATTCCCACCTTCAACGCAGTGTAGAACAGGGACTCCTGCGGATGATGGAATCTAAAAGATTTATTTCCTATCTGCAGGTTGTTATAAAATCACAACTGTGTTCAGCCATGCACAGACTGTGGTTTTATGTGTTGGGTGCTCAACAGTACTCTGTCAGCCCACAGGTGGGAAGGCCAGACTGACTGAAGGTGAGTATCATTGTATGTAAACAGGAACTTCTTTAAGGGTTAACACACAGTTTTTAGTTCACTTAGTTTTGTGACTCAGATGAATGTACAGCTGCATTGCAATTCATGGTACTAAAACCAAGTTGACACAAATGTTCCTTTTTCATTTACAACAGGTTGTTCTTTCAGAAGGAAGCAACACTGATGGAACAAATTGAAACTTACCTTTTCAATGAAATTAAATGGTCAGTTTTTTTCTTCATTGATTGCAATGAGTAATGTTATAATGATCAAGTGAAAGAGATTTTCCCATAAAATTCCAGGAGTGTACCTCTTTTGGTAGACACTTTTTTGGAAATATGCAAAGCTGGTTAAATTATGCACTCAGAAAAATAATTTTTTCCTTCTTGCTTATAGTGTACAGGCCAAAAAAGTGAAACTTTGCTTATATGGTTTAATCATATTGCAAGTATATTTTGTCTATCACACTTTGATTTTCTTTCCTGCATTTAATCAGATGTCCGTTCATTGATTCCTCCTTTATGAATATTCAAGTATGACAATAATTCTGAATGCACATCACTAAAAATGTCTTCTAGGACTTTTAGAATAGCCACTCCTTAAATATTAATATTAAAAGTTTTGGACAGGAAATGCATATACACCATTATTAACAGCTTATTGCAATAAACAGCCTGTAAAGTAAGCCCTGTTTCAAAGTGCAACATTGTAGGTCTGTCAGTGCTTGGAACAAAGTCATAAAAGCATATGTAAAAGCCAGGAGCTTTTTAATGCAAGTGCAATTACAAACTCCTTCACATATATGGTTATGGGAGGCATGATTTAAAAGGTTAAAAAGGAATGTGTAACTAATTAGTGGGCCTAATGCCTAAATATGAAAATGTCATTTAATACAATTTTAAGAAAAGGTAGAATTTTTATTTATTGCACAAAAGATGTAACCTCTATTTGGGGGAAAAACATTTGAAACGATATATACCCTGACTAATTGAAATTAGCAGTCTGATCAAATACATAAAACAGTGAAACCAGGACATCTTTGTCTAGTATTGTTTGATTTTGACACGAGAGAGAAATTACACAAGAGAAAAAATGGTTTGGTACAGAGAGAAATTAACAGAGAGAAGTAAAAGCATTAATAACAAAATACTCTTAATTGGTTGATAGGAATGTAAACTATGCTTTCCTGTTTTATTTGATGTGAATTGAAATGTTGCATTTTTTTAAGCATCGTACTGGTAGTTCTTGAATGTTGTGGTTCATACTCAAACTCTTGTACTTCATCCACTTAGCCACTTTATTAGGCATGTTGTACAACATCTTATAGTTAAACTGTACAGGTTATGTGTACAATTACAGACTGTAGCCCTTCTCTTATGCAATAATGGCAGTGTTGATTAAAAGTGGTCCACCACCCAAAAATATCCAACCAACAGTTCCATTGATGCTAGATGACCAACACAATTTGTACATGGCAAGTACAGTTAACATCCAAATAAAACAAAACCATATTAAATGGTGCATTCCGTGCCTTTATTCTTACAATTGTAGGCATTTATGTCCAAAAGGGGAATTAGAAGTTGAGAAACCTTTTGTTTTACCTTCATAGAAAGCATACAAGATACCCATCTTCAGTATTAAGTTTTTTTGTGTAAAAGAAAAAAAAGTGAACAAAATGTGCCCACAAACTATTAGCACTATGAAATCAACTTGAGGAAATAAAATGGATGGAACGTTCCTCTGAAAGAGCTTGAGCTTTAAAAAGCAACACTTATTAAAGCATGTCCCAGCTAAGCTTTGAAATTTCAGTATACAGAGAATCCCAGTTCCTCTATTGTGCTTCAGGGGCTCAATAAAGGTTATTCAAGTGGATAGTGCCTTTATTAATGAACATCCAATGAAGTACCAGATCTCTCCAGACCTGGATTTTACCTTCAATTTTGACAGCTTAAAAAAAAGAACAATTATAGTAGAGAAAACAGAGCACAAACATACAGCCAAAAGAAATATGGTTACACTTTACTGAGTCTGGCACTGTACTCCATGGCTTCTGTGACCTTCATCCTCCTCATATGCTTCTCCACTATATTTCCTCCTCTGGGATTCAGTGTCCATCTCACACAGGTCCACCTCTTCCATATCATCAGTCACCATTACATCATCCCTTTTAGGAAGCAGACACTCCAGTTGGGGAAACATATTCTCAGGGAGCCAGTAGTTCTCAGGAAACTCAACCTAAGGAAAAACAACTCCTTGTGAGGCAAAGTACTCCTCATTTAAAACACAATAACAGGACAGGCAGGCATGTAATGTTATTCAGGTTGAATACTCACTTCAAATTGAATGATGAGTAGTCCTTTCTCATATGGATCTCTATACACAGGCATTCCCTCATTCTGAACACACTTGAAATCATTCTGTTTGACTACTTTTCCTTATAAAACAGAAAAAAAGCATGTTGATTTCATTACACAACTAGCTTGTCATTCACTAGACTTTTACCAAATTTTATTTATATTTATTTATAATTGGTAATGTACCTGGAGGTGAGTTGATGACAAGGGTTCTGTTGTCTAGTGTGTGTATGGTCTTCCTGAACCCACACAGTGCTTCAACCAATTTTATCTGCATCTTCACAATCAAGTTGTCTTGCTGTCTCTTAAATACAGGATGGTCCTTTTGATCCAGGACAATCACAACATCACCAGGTTCCAGACCTGGTTCCTGATCACCTTCTCCATGGAATGTGATTTTCTGGCCATCTTTCATACCTATGGAAAATAATTGGACAATTGCACAACACTTCTACTGAACTACAGCTCACTTGATGTTACCAAGTAGCCAGTGTTAACTAATTAATAAAAAAAGACAGATTGGCTTGTTAATCAATTACAAAATGCATACCTTTGTCAATGTGGACCTCGAGTATCTTCTTTTTGCGTTCCACTTTGTGTCCATTGCAGCTTTTGCAGCGATCCTTAGCACTAAACCTCTCACCCTGTCCCTGGCATTCTGAGCACATGCTCTGGATCTGCTGAATCATTCCTGGTCCAATCTGTTGCACCTGGATTTGAACTCCTCTGCCTTTGCAGTTGGAGCATTTTTCAAGAGTCCCCTTCTTTCCTCCATAACCTGTGGGAACATTCATAAAATTTCAGTGCCAAAATAGTCACATAGATTTTGATCAATAGATTTTGTACTGCCTTTAGACAACATTTCCATACTGATGCAGCTGCTTATTAACCACAAGCTGGACAATATCTATTGAACATGAAAAATTAATGCCTTTACATTTATGTAGTCGTCTGTACTTACCATCACATTTCTCACAAATTACATTCTTCTGCAGGCCAAGTTTCCGTGTTGAACCGTTGTACATTTCTTCAAGAGTGACACTTAGCTGGTGGACTACATTCTTACCTAATTTAAAGGAAACAAATGTGTTCAATATTGAAATTATTTGAACAGTTAATAATGTTCTGTATTTTACTTTGGTAAGTTATGCCATTGAGGTTAAAGAGGATAATCATTTTTAATGTTTGGAAAATCTTCACATTTATTATTAGTCTATCACATTTATTGTAAACTGATACTCTGCAGAACGTAATGCTATTATGCTCTTGTAAAAGTGGAAAATGTGTAAATTGTTGACTACCTCTTCTTTCCCTCTGTGTTCTGCCTCCACCACCAAAGAACATGTTGAAAATGTCCATGGGAGAAGAGAACTCTCCTCCACCCATGCCCCCTTCTTTGATGGCTTGTTCACCTCCTTGGTCATACAAGTCTCTCTTTTTAGGATCCGATAGTACTTCATATGCTTGTGATATGAGCTTGAACTGTGGAAATAGTACAAACATGAGCTAACTAACTTAACTACAAATAAAATTTGATTATTACCTAGCTAGTATGGTCATACAACTGTTGGCACATCTTCATTCAACAATACATAGCAGCCCACACCTAACATTTCCAATAACCTTACTGGAAATTAAAAATTCACTAACACCCTACCTAACCGCATTTAAATCGAGTACAAATTCTATACTAAAAAATAACACATTTGAAAAGTACACAAAGTAGCCCATGTTTAATCGTAATACCTCCTCTGATTGTTAGGTTGCAAGTTCTCTTGAGCCTATTTCAGTAGCTACAAGCAGCGGTTAAACTTAGCTTGTAGCTATCTGGCGAACCTTCAAGGCGATTCCAGAAAGTTCCGCACATTTCTGTTGCTGTCAATTACCAGGCGAAGTGTGCTGCTAAAAAGGGGACGCATGTGACATGGAAACTTACCTTCTCCCCTTCATTCGGATTTTTATCAGGGTGATATTTCAGCGCTAGTTTTCGATATGCTTTCTTGATTTCATCAGGAGAAGCTTTGGGGCTTACTCCAAGAATGTCGTAGTAACCGGTCTCTCGAACCATCTTGAAGTAGACCTACAAGGCTACAAAACAGGATCGCATATGTTAGCTAAATAGATTGTAATTACCTGCCTGTCTTGTCAGCTACGAGAAGATGCAGACTATCAAAACAGTTAACTAGCTAGTTAGCTGTTTTAGGCAGCAAATACGAAAACAATGTAATTTGTTAGCATCATGAATGCATGGCAACGGGTGACCACTCAGCTTTTAAATAGCAACTAGCTAGGTTAGCTACACCTTTCCCATAAGAGAGACAACAGTAGCTCTCTACTAAATAATAACGTTACGTTTACGATGCCCCAAAGATTGTCATTACGTTACATTAGTAACTTACAATTATTATTTTTCCTGCAAGAGTTGCTCCGCTAGCTAGCTAGCTAGCTAGGTAGGTAGGTCGGTCGGTCCCCTCTAACGATCTGCAGACTGTGCGGCTCTAGCTGCTACAACGGAGTATATAACGTTGCTAGGAAGATGGCAGGTCCTATTTATAAGCGCACGCGGTGCAGAACTTTCTGGATCTTTAGGCAGAAGACACGATAGAAAGTTCTATGGACCGCCTCTCTAAATCTAGAAGCACCTATCTAAACGAGCTTACACGCTAGGTCTTTAAATGAGTGGCGGAAATACTAGCACTCAGTAATAAGTGAGTGGTATTAATAATTATTATTATTAGTAGTGGTATGTTTATCCTGAAGTAATAAATATAATGTAGTAGTAGAATTAGCAGGCTGCATTTTTTATATTTTGGATGTGGACTGAAGTCCTAGACAGCCCAAATTAGTTGTAAGTTGTATTTATTCATTAGTACAAATTTGGATCCACTGTTACATTTAAAAGTTATTGGATTGACCAGTGTAGATTTAGAAAGACATGTACTGTTTAGACAAATATCTACAAACAGAGTTGAAACATGAACTGTGTATAATTTGGTAAATCCTAGCCTTTGCATGGATCACTGTTTAGTCAGTGACACCTCGGAAACAACTGAGCCTAATGGTTGAGTGGAGGATTTCCATTTCTAAGATAGCTTTATGAATTTATATCACCAGTTACATCACTGTAAAATTTGATGCATTGCATTACTTGTCCATAGTGTAGATACGCAAATCTAGCATGCAGCTGCATCATGGGTTATAAACCACTGAAAACATGGCAAGAATATGTATGGCATAAGACCAGATTTCATCATGGAACTAATGTGGATAAGCTACATCTAAATATTATGCACAGTTCTAGAGTAGGTCTACCTAAAAGCGACTACCTTTATACTTTAATAAAGGTATAATAGAACCTGTTCCAGTTTCCAAAGATTTTAACAAGTTGAAAAAAATCAGTGCATAGCTCAGAGACTGTAAGTACTTTGTGGCATACAAAAATGGCCTCAAACTCATTAATATGCAAAGTAACACCCCCACCAATTCCTTGACAACAAGTTGCAAAACAAACTTCAATACAATAATCAATACATATTCACAAAAAATAACAAGGTATTGTGTGTGAGCTTTTAAAGTAATTTAAAAACGTGATTATCTCTTGGGTATAACAATTAACAAAACAATAATTAATTTGCTGGATACTGAAGAATTGTGACTCTATTCATTGGTGCCTCATGACTTTTCTGTAAGGGGAGGGAGTGGGTTCGATTTTCCATCATTATGCCAAGAACTGGAAGGTGTCTGAGCAGCACAAACCATCGTAGCAGCCAGCATGAGCAGTAATGGAATATATCAACAAACAGCCTGCAACAAAGAGAAACTTCAAAACAGGTATGAAGATTTAATAGGGGGTTATTTAACCTATACTAGCAATGCACTGGCAAAGTTTAAAATCATTTTAATGGTACTATTTATTGCAGTAGCACAAAAATTAAGACTGTAGTGATTAAATAATTGTATTAAGTGCTTTTCAACAACCACTTGTAATTACATTTTAAAAGAACTTGCATTTATGGATACAAGTTGGGAATGCTTAACTGATGTGTTTAGATTTCAAATTGGTATCTAATTACATCCGAACATAATTCTAACTGTGGGAAAGTAGTGGCCTCTATAAATTACAAGTGTCCCAATTAGATTAAGAGATTATTACAATGGGTGAGAAAATAACATCTTATTTAAAGAGAACGTGTCAGTATCATTTAGCCAGAAAATCACTGGACACCTTATGTACTTGGACTTTCATAACAGAAGTGCCAAGAATGCTGGTTCTGCATACAAAGAGTAAAGAGCATGTCAAATAAGAATGGAATCGTTTTCAAATGTGTGTGTGTGTGTGTGTGTTTTAATTAATAACTGATGACAACACATTTAAGGGAAAATGTTTCCACAGCTGATGGGAACGAATGGTTCTCATGCATTCCGTGAACTCCATAGTATAACAAAGCCACAGGGGCTTTGGCACTTAATAACTCAAATCCGACATTGTGCGAGTTTACAATGCTGCAGTGAAGCCATGTGATGCCCTGGCGCAGCAGTGGCACTGTGCTGTGCATAAGTGAGAGCTGGATCCCCCATCCTCCCACAGTGTCCCCTCTCTCTCTCTCTCTCTCTCTCTCTCTGCAGTTTGGAGCTTCCGTCTCCAGGGCTCATGAAAGACTCAAGAAAAGAAGGAGAGGATCAGGCTACGGATAATGAAGCACGTGAGTAAGCCAGCTTTGGTGGGCACACCATTTTACCTACTGCTGTCTACATTAAGCAACTTTATCTAATTAAAAACCTTGTGGGTTGGTTACACTCCAAATTGGATTAGTGTTTTTTATGGTATGTTGTACATCAGGTCTGAGGAATTCGTCTTGTCACATGACTAAAAGAACATGAAGCCTCGTCATTGTGTTTTGTTCTGTATAGCAGAGACAAAGTGTGTTAAAGAGGTCCTGGCAAGGAGCACTTCAGCACAGGCCCATTCCCTTTGGAGCACGGAGGCGAGTGGATCAGTGCGACTCAGAATTGATGAACTTTGCCCACAGGAACCCATCACAGTACATCAGATGTTCATGACTTCAGTTCAGAAATATGGGAATTTGTCTGCCCTAGCAACTAAAAGAAATGGCAAATGGGAAAAGATTACATTCTCTGAATACTACTATTTATGCAGGATGGCAGCCAAGAGCTTTCTGAAGGTGATCTTAATGATGAACACAATCTGATTTAATTATGTTCTGTTGAAGCTGATTATTTTCAAAAACTTATTCCTGGTTTCAAGAGATTCTAAGATCCTGAATCTAACTGATAACACCAACTGATGTTTATTTTCACATATCTCTAGTTGGGCCTAGAGCGTTTCCACAGTGTGGCCATCTTAGGATTTAATTCAGCAGAATGGTTCTTTTCTGCTGTAGGAGCTGTTTTTGCAGGGTAAGAGAAATACACTTCTGAAGCATACAAGGGGAAAACATTTTTTTAACTGCTATCTTTATATCTGTATTATTATTTCTGACTTACGATTCCATTAGGGGTTTAATGACAGGGATCTATGCCACAAACTCACCAGAAGCCTGCCTTTATGTGGCTAGTGACTCAAGAGCAAATGTCATTGTAGTGGAGAACCAAAAGCAGTTGGATAAAATTTTGCAGGTAATGCAAATATTTCCTTCTCTTTGTCAGTACGTAAATGCCTTCTCTAATCTCACTTTCTTTTTATACAGATAAAAGAGAATCTACCACATTTAAAAGCAATTGTGCAGTATTCTGGCCCACTGCAGCAAAAAATGCCCAACCTCTATTCAGTGAGTAAGATGATATGGTCTGCACACACATTTGTACATACAGTGCAGAGAGCACCTCAGAGTAACTATTGCTGTGTTTTTGATAGTGGGAGGAATTCATGGGTCTGGGCATGGACATTTCTGACAAAACACTTGATGAGATCATCAGCAGTCAGAAACCCAACCAATGCTGTGTGCTCATCTACACCTCTGGAACCACAGGCATGCCTAAAGGAGTCATGCTCAGCCATGACAATGTAGGTATACTGTGATGAAAGTGAAACATGGAAATAATACAGAAAATATGTTTAGAAACTTTATGTATTACAGTAATTCACAGTACTAGGCATAACTGTTCTCCTGACCAAACCTGCTACTTTACTCTAAAATGAAATCTGTGTTATTTTACATTTAGGAAGTAGTTGTTAAAAGCATTTTTTTTATTATTATTTTAAACTGAGTTTAAGTCTTAGATTTGTCATATACCATTTGGTTAAGGAATAAACCTGTCTAGTACTTCTGTCTTAGAAACCCTTATCACCTATGTCGAGATCTGGAGAAAAGGACTACTATTTAAAAATATTAGCATTATTATTTTAATAGCCTAATTGCTATTAAAAGTAACTCTTTTTGAGCAATGTTTTTTCATTATATATATATTATTTGCATTCTTTTATACTGCGGATTTTGGTAGATCACATGGACAGCCCACCATGCCAGTCAGGCTGGTGACATGCAGCCTGCTGAGGTGAAACAGGAATCAATAGTGAGCTACCTCCCACTGAGCCACATAGCTGCTCAGATCTATGATCTGTGGACAGGGATCCAGTGGGGGGAGCTTGTCTGCTTTGCCCAGCCCGATGCTTTGAAGGTACAGGGGAAGGAATGATCTTACAATTTTTTTGTAAGGGACTGTCCAATAAACATGCCCTGGTATGCTTATGCAGGCATTTTAAAATTTTAATGTCATACCATTAAAAAATAGCATTAAGTAGCACTTGCAGAGTTCTCTGGTAATATCAGTATATTGACATTCTGCCCCAGGGAAGCTTAATAAGCACACTGAGAGAGGTCAGCCCTTCATCACATATGGGAGTTCCTCGTGTTTGGGAAAAAATAATGGAGAAAATAAAACAAGAGATTTCTCACTGCACATACATTAAAAAGAAACTTGTGACCTGGGCCATGTCAATCATCTTGGAGGCAAATCAAAGGTCCACAAAGTAAGATGATGCCTTTAAAAATGCTACATATTACATATTACAGTGCTATGATCAGTTACACTTAAGTTATTGGTCTCTGTGTTTGTTTTTGGAACAGGGATGAGGAGAAGTCATTTCTCTTCACATTAGCAGATGCCCTAGTTATGGAGAAACTTCGTGCTGAGTTGGGCTTCTCTTGTTGTAAAAAGTTCTTCTCTGGTGCAGCTCCCATTGGAAGCGATACTGTCCTATTCTTCCTTGGCCTCAACATCTGGTTATATGAGGCCTATGGGATGACTGAGAGTGCCGGTCCTCACTTTATGTCTGGCCCTAAGGCCTACAAACTTCCAAGGTACATTTAAGTCAACATTAACTTAATATATCTTCCTGCCAGTGTAGATAAAAGATTGTTTAGGCTTGGAAGATTTTTTTATACAGGGTTTAATATGTTATATTTTTAGTATTGTTCACTGTTTACTTTTAACTTCTAGTTGTGGCAAAGTAGTTCCTGGCTGCAGATGTAAACTAGCAAATATAGATGCGGATGGCATTGGGGAAGTGTGCTTTTGGGGCCGTAACGTTTTCATGGGGTATCTCAACATGGAGGATAAGACAATGGAATCCTTGGATGAGGATGGCTGGCTACGTTCTGGAGACTTTGCGAAGATGGATGAGGAAGGTTTCCTTTACATCACTGGAAGGTTAAAAGGTGAAATAAGTTCCATACCAGTATTAAATGAGATAAAAAGCATATTTTTATATTTACTCATAGTTCAGATATCATAACACCATTTTAAATAATTGTTACACTTTTTTTTCATATAAAGCATTGTTACTGTACATTCTTCTCTCTATTCAGAGTTAATAATTACTGCTGGTGGAGAGAATATCCCTCCACTTCCCATAGAGGAAGCTGTGAAAAAGGAGGTGCCCATCATCAGCAATGCAATGCTAATAGGAGATAAGAGAAAGTTTCTATGCATGCTTCTCACACTGAAGGTAATCTTAGAACAGGAAAATCTGCAACACCTAAACTGTAGAACAAATCAGACACAACTAATAATTTTTTTCTCCCTTGATCAGTGTGTCATCAATCTTGAAACCATGGAGCCTACTGATAATCTTAGTTTGGAGGCAGTGGAATACTGTCAGCAGCTTGGAAGCCAAGCAACAAATGTTTCAGATATAATTGATGGGAGAGACAAGGTGGTGAACCAGGCCATTCAAGCAGGCATTGCTCAGGTCAATGCAAAAGCCACCTCCAATGCCCAGCGCATTCAGAAATGGACCATCTTAAAGAAAGATTTTTCAGTCTCTGGAGGAGAGTTCGGTAAGCATCATTTTTGTATTGGATAGTTTTTGGTCTGTTTTAATGTAAAATAAGGGAAGCTCATTTTTTGCATTTTAGGACCAACAATGAAACTGCGAAGACCCATTGTTTTAAATATGTACCACAATGAGATTGAAGCCTTCTACAAAGAATGAAGAAAAAATTGGAGCTTATTACAATCGTGAAGGGTCTGCTGGTTCTAACAGGCCAAACATCTTTTTCCCCCTTACCATAAACTTATTGAAGTAGCATTTAACCTTAAACTAATACCATGTGCCTTTGTTTTGTAGTCTCCTATTTCAGGATTCAGAAAATGTTTGTTGGATGTACTTGCATTATATGTAGAATATTAGTTTTTTTTATCCAAGATGACCAAGCTTTTACTCCTCAGCCTACAACAATATTAGTGCCTGTATAAGGGAAGTTTGTGTGTGTATGTCTTTTTTTATAGCTGTGGTCACATCTGATAGATGTGGTCCCTAACATCGCTGGAAACTATCTGCAATAGATAATGGCCGTGTCCTTGTGAGATTTAGCAACATGCATTTATAATACACTTGTCAGAATTACTCAGCTTTGAAACACAGAAATGGCTCTTTGAATCATTGTAAGATTTGTGGCAGATTCATTGATGTATATATATTCAAATGGTAATGGTAACACTTTATATTTACACAAAACAAGACTTACATTCAAAATATCGATAACTTTAATGAATTTTATCTTTTATACTGAACGACAATATGCCTGCTATTAACCGAATTACAAATTGGTATAGTATATTTTAAAATGCAGACAAGAAACACGAAGTCAATAAATAAGTTATTTTACCAGTGCAATTAGAAAAAAAGAAATAGTACACCACAAATGAATACCATAGGACATGAAGATATAATGTTATATATGTTTCATTATGTCATATAATGTTATATATGTCATATCATGTTATTCTAGAACTGAAAATCAAAACAATAAAAGCAACATTCCCCAAATAAAACATTTTTGTTTTCATGGACACATACATATAGTAGAATTGTGCGTAGATATTATAATGATATGATTTTTTTTGGTATGCATCCCCTGGTGTAGGAACCCATAGACAGTTAACCGCCGACATCATTTCAGTCCATGTCTTGTACTCTTCGGCAGATCTCTGCTGTGAATTCTGAACATTTTGAATTTCCACCAAGGTCTTTGGTCAAAACCTATAACAATAAAGTAAAAACACTATCACGAGGTTGACAGAGTTATTTTAATTTATAAACTTTACCTGATATTTAATATAGCAACAAAAAAAGTCTTCTTCCAACATACCCAGATAATTACATTCTCCATTCAGGAGTCACATTACTATGGGGGCTAAGTCATTAGGAGACTTAATCGCACCTTCTTGTCTCGGATGGTGTCATAGCAGGCCATCTCGATTTTCTTGGCTTGTGCGTGCAGCCCCATGTGACGCAGCATCATCACAGCACTGAGCAGAAGGGCTGTGGGGTTGGCCAGGTCCTTGCCAGCGATGTCAGGTGCAGTTCCATGTACCTGTTAAAAAGACACAAATTCATATCAGTTTCCCCTGAAACAATATAAATCTGTATTGGTGAGCATGTCATTTATTATTCTGTTGAGAGCAACAGAGCATTTCACATACCGATTCAAATATGGCAACACCATGGGCACCAATGTTGCCACTAGGAGTCACTCCAAGACCTCCAATTAGACCAGCACAAAGATCACTGAAATGAAAAGATCATGACACAGTTGGCCATTGTTCAGAGTAACAGAGTTTCCATGGTAGTCACATCATTAGGAAATAATTTTAGGCTGACTGGCAGTTTTGAACAGACCTCAGAATATCACCATAAAGGTTGGGCATGACGAGTACATCAAACTGAGTGGGATCCTGCACCATCTGAAATAGTGTGACAAGACAATAAGACAAAGCTCTGAAACTACCGAGCTAACCAAAACTCCATTCCACATTTAGAATCTTGCTGATAAGAACCATCAAACAGTAAAGAATTTGCTTAAAAAGTCAATTAGATGTGGGATAGCAACTCCAAAAACAATCCTCTTGTTGTAGGCTTACATATAGCACAATCATAAATATTTGCCCGATTCTGTCTAGTAGTCCTAAATTTCCAGTAACTGTTACCTATGCTGTAGTATATAGTTGAAATATATGACAGAAATTCCAAGTGAAATTTGAAATTTTGCCTTGGCTGATTGGCTGCTAAGTGTGAGATTTGTGTAACTTAGGGCTTTTAAATGAAGAATACATACATTGAGACAAACGGTATCTAGGTACATTTCAGTGAATTTCACATCCTTGTAGTTCTCAGCCACCTCTCTGCACTTTCTTAGGAACAGGCCATCAGACATACGCCTATGGCACGGACAAGAAGACAGAGCAAGAACCTATATGATACAGGTAACCTAATGTAAAGTCTAAAGCTTTACACTGCAGTCATCTAAAAGTAGTTAGATGTTTGGAAAAATAGTTAGCTTATTGAAAATAATAAATAAAAACTGAGCTTCCAAAAGGTGCTCAACATCCATTAAAAGGTGCCATCTACTCCCAAGTAAATGAAAACTACATGTAATAAACAGGTAGAATATAGCAGTTTTGGGTTTAATGAATATTGACAAATGATGCAAATACCACTCACATGATGTTGGCCTTGTGAACAGCAGTCACACTGCTTCTTTGGTTATTCCTGGCGTACTCAAAGGCATACTCGGCGATGCGATGGCTGGCCTGCTCTGTGATCAGCTTAATACTCTGCACGACACCATCCACAATCTGGTACAGAGAAACAGATAAACAAAGGGTACTGCTACTGAGAAGGCTAGCCACACAATACAGACATCACAAACAGCTCTCGACATCCACATACTCCAGAAGGTCCTATAGTCCTTCACCAAAACTAGGACATCTACTGTATTGAGAGCTGCTCCACTCTGGCTGAGGTAGAATTAAGACTCAGGGGTTAGCACACCATGTTTTAGAAGGGGCCTGACAGTGTGCACATCTAGATACAAGTACACACACTGCTAAACTAGAGCAGACAGAGTGGAGGCAGAGGGATGAGCTCAAGTGTCACGCATGACCAACATACAGTGAAGCTAGAAAACATGCGATTTAAAGCAGGTGAATCGTGCCTAACTAGTGAAAAACCTGCACTGAAAAATGTTGTTTGTGTGTGCTCACCGAAATCTGGCTCACACAGTGTGGAAAACTGGTGAGAGAATATTATAGAAAGAGTACAAGTGCAGAGCGTAGTAAGACAAGCCTTTGTCCAATGAGGTGAAACGTATAACATTTCAGCTGCTAGTCAGAGGAGCCAGTGAAGCATGCCAGAAAAACAGGGTTATACACCACTGCACAAAGAGAAAGAATGGAGCAGCTGATCCTGCAGTGAAGTAACATGGAGAAGCAAGACGAGTACAACTTCCATTATCTAAAAATGAAATGCAGCCACATACCTACACACAAGTAGTGAAATTATTGGTTTCATGGTGGAAAAAAAATAAATAAAATAAAATATATATATATATATATATATATATATATATATATATATATATATATATATATATATATAGAAAATCAACAGTATTTGAAAGTCATAGCTCTTTCAAAGGGAAAAAAAACTCTTTTAAAATGATGACCAAGAATGAATGTTGAAGGCACAAATATTCAGGTACATACCACATGTTCAATTCCACTGTACTCTCCTTCTGTGTTTTCTCTAATGGTAACCAGGTCAACGTCTGTGTAAGGGGTTTTATAACCCTCAATTGACACACATGGGCGCACATTGGCATACAGGTCAAAGGTCTTCCTGAGAAGTAGGTTCATGGAGGGATGGCCTGCAGCAATAGGCGTCTTCAGAGGACCTGAGCATTAGCAATCATGATATGAAACAACATAAACTGCAATTAGGATCCAAGATAATTAAATATATGACAAAGGGAGTGGACATACCCTTTAGCCCTATTTTGCTTCTGTCCATTGACTCTTTGGCTTCAGGAGGAATCATCCATTTGCCTCCTGGTCCTTGGATGGCTGTAACGTTTCTCTCCTCCCACTGAACAGGGGCCTGTTGATGGAGAGAAGGACCACTTGCTGTTAAATGGAAGTCTCACTTACTGTATGCTGATTGTACTGTACAAAACAGCATGCAGAAGGTGCTGCTTTAGAATGAAATCCAGATTACGTGTAGTTACATGTAGTAGCAAACGTTCCAACCGTGAAACGACCTCCTATTCCATAAAAACTAGGGATTTAAATGGATCTCCAGATCGATTCTTACTTTAGCTGCTTCAAAGATCTTCACTACAGCAGTGGAGATCTCTGGACCAATTCCATCTCCTGGAATTAATGTTACAGTTTGCACCTGGAAAACAAAAGAAATCCAGAGGATTAGCTGGCCTAAGCCTTTCAATTCTGATCACCTGAGCATCCCAACCGATCAGCATTAGAACCACAAATTGCTCTTATAAACTCAAACAAAACTAAAAAAAACAAAAACAGTCAAACTACTGTAAAGCATAAATGTTGAGGCTTTTACCACAATTAACATAAGCGCTCTGATCCAGGCCAGGGCATAAAATAATACTTATATAATTAATATCAAATGACACTACTACAGCCACCCCACTCATTCTGCACTGTATATCTTCATTAAACATTTGAAACATACTTATTTTGGTTTCCAAATAAGTATTGCCAAGTGAATTTTTCAGTGCGGGTTTACATCAAGGACAATAATTCTATGTACTTACTCCTCTGGAAAAAGTTCTGGGCTGTGTTTGGCTCTTCACAGCACCTATGACACGGGACAACTGAAGAAAGAACCAGAAGGGGGAAAAAATGTGAAATCTGCATAGAAACAAAACGGATGCCGTGGACTGCTAAGGTTTCGACAGGTGAGGGTAGTGCATGCCTAGGCAAGCCAATGAGCATGTCTGATGCTGAAACCCGACTTGTCTGTACTGTCAGAGTCCATCTGCATTTTTAAAATCCTTTTTCAAAAGAAACGTCACTTATCTGACTCCGTGATCATCAGGATTCTGGTTCTGCTAGGACACACCATCATGCAACCATTTACTATGCATTGTCCACTCACTAGTACTGTTAGGATGGACACTGGTCTAGACACTGAAACATCAGAACCATCTTAAAAGTCGTAAGGCAACTATGGGGAAGAGATAATGGACATCCTGGCATGCATGGTTCAACCCCAAATTGCAAATACCCTAGTAAACAAGCAGCTAATAGCAAAGCATTTAAGTATTTATATTTTTGCTTAAGATTTCAGTTCAAGTTAAAAAGTGGACATAATAGTCAACGTTAAACACCTCAGAAATGTTTAGTTAATCCCTGGTATTGAGTTGGATGACTTCAGAGATCCTGGAAGCAGGCTATATGTCAATTTATAGAACAGTAGGAGCCAATTGTGCAGGTATGGACCAAATTAAAACAGATTTAAAGTAATTTCCAACGGTGACTCAGCACTGGTGCTGCAGTTTAGACCAAGTCTAGACTTAAACAGCAAGTCTGGTCATTGTGACAAATCCACACTCCCTGGATCTCTTCATGAGAGGATACTGGCAAGGCTTTTGCAATCCTGGATAATCCTCCCTCCATGTCTACCTAATCAAATAGCATTGCACTTTCAGCTCCAGACTTATTGAGCCATGCTGTAGGAGGGGGCAGTAGAGAAAGGCTTTCATACATTCAGTCACATGACACCTTACCACCATACAGCCAACCATTTACCTGCTTACCACCTATTGCCTGGCACCTCTGTGTCTCTGTGGTATCTAGTGTCTTCTGTTTTGTACCTTGTATGCTGCTGTAACAAACTTTTTCTTGGGGATCCAGATGGATAGATGAACCTATCTACATATCTATTTCGCGTCTGAGAAACAGGCCCGAAATTAAAACAGTATTAGTCTGGATTATTACAGAAGACTAATAAATTCTACCACTGACAAAAAGCAAGATTTTTTTAGCCCAACCCAAAAATGAGCAGATCTGTGAGGGACATTTTCAGGTGTGAAAAGGCATACTTCCTAAAACATGAATGCATCTGATGCAACATGACTACAACATTTAAGCATTTAAGAGATAAAAGTCAATGCTTATTATAAAAGTTATATTAAAGGGCTTTCCTTTCAATGGAGTACCATCTTTGTACAGCAGATCTGTACATGATCTCAATCAGTTCAAGGAGCAGGCCTTGTGCTTGAAAGAAATGTTAGCTAATTAAACTTAAAAACCATAAACGTCTGCCAACACAAAATGTTACTAAATTAAGAGGAAGGTCTGACCATCAAAAGTCTTCCCTTAGATCTGCCAGACATTTACATGACGTTTCGTAGCGCACTATGGAGTAGCGTTCACCGTTAAGATATTAGGGGATGCTGAGCTAACGTTCCCTCAGCAACTCATCCCCACCCAATCTGGTCAGGCAGCTAATGGTCGCACTTCCCGTATTTTTCTTCGGTCACTTACTCTTGCATATATTTCCAGTAGCTTAAAAATCTGCAAGAGGCAAGCAGCTGTTTCCATGTATAATGCATGGAAGACTGCACATTTAAAATACAAAAAGGGTAAAATACAAAAACTAACGTTAGCATTTAACCAACTAGCAAACTCGCCAGCTACCTAAACCCGCCGGTATATGAAACGCTCAGTCAGGTAAATGGCGTGCTACCTAGCTAGCTCTGCAATTATGGTCAAGAACTACATATAATGCAATTCTTAGCTAATATCCTATAAGGTTGAAATGATCTACTTTAGTAGTTCCATGATGCGTTGGATAGGATAAATAAACAAATTCACTATTACGAGTTAAAGTCGGTGAACCCTGCCATCAAGAGCATGTCAAAGTAAAGACGTAGCTAGAGCTGACAGGGGCCTCCAAGTAGTCTTTGACGCCCCAAACTTTTAACTCTAGCCTACTATATCAAACATTTATATCAGTCGACACGCCTTGAAGACCAGCATTATTATTCATATCACGTAAACTAGCAGACCACTATGCACTATACACGGTATTGCTTACCGTTGACCTTATAGCGTTTCCAGCCATCCTTTTCGACCTCCTTCTGCTGTATAAGACCAAATCAAAGTCGCGTGTCAAAGCCTAGAGCGCCACTGAGGATCCTCTTGGCCTTAGTATGCTGCAACACGTCGCGGATTACTGACGTCAACAATGCGACACATTTAAATCCCTGGAGAAATAAAACCAGGTAACCTTCCCCTCGTCTAGAGGCAAACGGCAGAGAGTTTTAAAGTTTAAAGTTTAAAGTTTAAACTGCGCAACGTGGTCCCAGCAGAGAGGATGAATGAAAAGTAAATGGAGCAAGCGCAGTAGTACCCTGAATAAACTTCAGTTTTATCGACCTAGATCGTCAGATTACAAACAGCCATGCCATTAATAACCATATGAAGGATATGTCCATTCTATATGATGCCATTTCTAGTAGGTTATTCTGTATTATCTACCTAGCTATCAACTGGGTTATTATGTATCTAATTATAGCAATTATAAATGTCAGTGAATTCATATGGGTTTAATAATAGGGACAAAATAAGAAATTTGTTCCCAATTTAGGTACCATAATTGACAGCCACAAGAGGGTATGCACAACAAACATAGTTATTGTTGAAGGGGACATTAATGCTGATCCAGATGATTTGCAGGACCCCATATAACCTGTCTGACTTTTCCAAATCACCTGATCTTGTTATGCCATAAAATTAATCCAGGCAAGGAAACCCTTAAAATGGACATTACATAATATACATCCATTTAAATACAATGATAACATATTTAGCTTGGAAACCCTTCAGATACTGTGAATCTTGTGATAATATCACATTCTTATTTGTAAATGAAAATACAGTATTCCATGTTATTGTATTTTACTATGTTACCTCATTGAAAAATATGGGTGAAATGAATAGAAAATGACACACGTATCTTGGTCTTACTGTAACGCCTGGATGTTACCCGATCTACCCTCATTAACCAAACAGCCCCAACCACATACAAAACATCAATTTTATTACATCATACATTGCAAAAGATTCATCCAGATGATCAAACATATCAGGACTTAGTCAGTATAGAATCCTGGTCTCTCACAATTAAAATGCACTAGTTCATGCAATGACACAGGCTATTTCCTACAAATCAAACAATACATTTACATCATTCCCCATACCCCCATTCACTTATCAAAACTCTTAATACCAACCTTGGGTACAATGCTGATATCTAAAATTTAATATAATACATTCACCTGGGGGGCAAAGTCACCTCGGTGGCTCTTTGCTCACTGTAGCTACCACACCTCACCATCTGGAGTACTTTAAAACAAGACAATTCAATTACCATACCCATACAAATAATCCAGAATATAAACACTAAATAAACAATGCAGCAACACACCTACCCACAAAGGACCAGCACAACTTTTCAAGGGCACCACATACTCACATGGAGTTATGCTAGAATCCCCACTTCCCAACATTACACTCTTTCACTCAAAAGAGGACCTGTCTTGATTGTACATTGACCTCCACTGCATTACCCTAAAGTCCTTCATTTCCGTGTCCTCCATAACTGTATTAATACCTTCCCCAACTACAGTTAGGTCCATATATATTTGGACACTGACACAAATTTTGTCTTTTTACCTGTTTTCTGAAACATATTCAAGTTATAGTTATATAATGTAAAAAAGAAAGAGACCAAAAAAGAGACCAAAAGTAATTGGACAATTGACTCAAAGGCTATTTCATGGACAGGTGTGGGCAATCCCTTCGTTATGCTGTTCTCAATTAAGCAGATAAAAGGCCTGGAGTTGATTTGCGGTGTGGTGCTTGCATTTGGAAAGTTTTGCTGTGATGAAAACAGGTGGTCAAAGGAGCTCTCCATGCAGGTGAAACAAACCATCTGAGAAATTGCTACAATATTAGGAGTGCCAAAATCTACAGTTTGGTACATCCTGGGAAAGAAAGAAAGCACTGGTGAACTCATCAATGCAAAAAGATCTGGGTGCCCACGGAAGACAACAGTGGTGGATGATTGCGGAATAATCTCCATGGTGAAGAGAAACCCCTTCACAACAGCCAACCAAGTGAACAACACTCTCCAGAAGATCAATATCCAAATCTACCTCTAAAGAGAAGACTGCATGAAAGTAAATAGAGGGTTCACTGCATGGTGCAAGCCACTCATAAGCCTCAAGAATAAAAAGGCTAGACTGGACTTTGCTAAAAAAAAAACATCTAAAAAAGCCAGCACAGTTCTGGAAGAACATTCTTTGGACAGATGAAACCAAGATCAACCTCTACCAGAATGATGGAAAGGAAAAAGTATGGTGAAGGCGTGGTACAGCTCATGATCCAAAGCATACCACATCATCTGTAAAACATGGCAGAGGCAGTGTGATGGCTTGGGCATGTATGGCTGCCAGTGGCACTGGGTCACTAGTGTTTATTGATGTGACACAGGACAGAAGCAGCCGAATGACTTCTGAGGTATTCAGAGCCATACGGTGTGCTCAGATCCAGCCAAACTGATTGGTTGTTGTTTCATACTACAGATGCACCTGATTTCAACCCAATTGAGCATGCATTTAACTTGTTAAAGACTAAACTTCAGACAGAAAGGCCCACAAACAAACAGCAACTAAAAAGGCCTGGCAGAGCATTAAAAAGGAGGAAAATCAGCATCTGGTGATGTCCATGAATTGAAGACTTCAGGCAGTCATTGGCAACAAGGGTTTTCAACCAAGTACTAGAAATGAACATTTTATTTACAATTATTTAATCTGTCCAATTACCTTTGAACCTCTGAAATGAAGGGATTGTGTTTAAAAGATGTTTTAGTTCCTCACATTTTTATGCAATAATTTTGTTCACTGAATTAAAGCTGAAAGTCTGAACTTCAACTGCATTTGAATTTTTGCTAAATTCATTGTGGTATAGAACCAAAATTAGAAAAATGTTGTCTGTCCAAATATATATGGACCTAACTGTATATTACCTTGCTAAAAGTTGTGCTTCACTTGTGTTTGACATCTTTCCCACAAATGCTAATTGGATTCTTTCCTTTATGTTGTATTTCTATTCCCTATTTGGAAGTATATTAGATAGATACTCTTCACCCTTGTATGTGATTATGCACTCTGTGAGAGGAAGAATGTATAGTAAATATATATTTTAAACACATGCTGACTTACAAAAAAGTTTAAGAATACTTCAAGTAGGCAGGGATTATGCCTACACTAGCAACCCTATTGAAACAACAATACAGAAACAATACTTTTTCTAGTAGTTGGGTTTCAGGACTGGCATCCCCTGCTGGATTGTATGTTACAGTGCAAGAATAGAATATTGTGTATTATGATGTAATACATTCCTCATTTTAGGTTTGCAATAGTCATTCCTGAGAGAACGTTTGGCAAAAAATGTTACAAGGAAAAAGGTTTGGATTTGCTAGTTGCTTTATATGTATAAGCAAATACAAGACAGCCATGTAAAACAGCAAATGACCAAACTCTTGAGTATTAGCCTATAGATTTCTAAGGTTGGGTAAGATGGGACACTGAGCAAAAAAGCAAAATGCATTATATACTAAGGCTACAAAAACTCCTGTATTTCCATTCATATAAAGCACACAATAAAAAATGTCCAAAACCCCATAACAATGCCATTAAGAAGTTTAGTACTGGAAAACCATCAATGGTCAATAACAAAAAGCATCAAAATGGCTTCACAAGCACATCTTGTTTGAATAGCAGCATTGTTCAAACAGCTTGTACAGTTTTGTGTTGCAAGTCCAGAAATACCTCATTTGGAACAGCCTAATATGACAGTCAAAACTGAACTCAATTTACAATGGTCAGGTCCTTTCTATTTTGAATAACCATAAAAAACAATCATAGTTAATTAAACTTTGACAATGCAGTAAACACTGAGAATTGTGGCACTGGTGATGTCTCAAGCACAAGAGTTTTTAAAAGTACACAATCAAATGAGTTAAAAAGCAAAACATTTAAAAAAAAAAATTTCAAATGTGGTTAAGTTGCTATTGATATTAAACAGCATACTGCTTCGGTTGGTTCTTGAGGCCAAGGGTTCTTTCAGTCTGTGAGACTGCATGAGATGCTCTACTGTTCAGCAGCCTGCATTCATGAAGAACATCTGTTGAACAGCAGAATAAAATAACAAAATGAAAAGGTAAATGAAGGTAAAGTTAAACTTAGAAAAGAAATGAGAAAAATGTCATTTTAAATTCACAAATGTTACCATTAAATTGTTTGTAGGCTTCATCGACAATGGCATTATTTGATCTCTTTATCTCCCAAAAACCATCTTCTACCCAGGGCTTACAGTCTGGCACTTCTGGCAGTTGGCCATTTTTAAATATGCTCGCTGAAAAAATAAAGTGAAAAAATACTAACAATTGAATAGCAAGATATGACTTCTATTGCTGTAAACAATGACAAAATGCAGTATTCTCATTTGTTCGCTCAATTTGTGGTTGGAAATCTTCAACATGCTTTTGCACATTTTAACAAACACATTTAAACCTCTGGTTTATAGAATTATTATAGAAGAATCACATTAAAATAATTAATTTACAAGTTTAGAATATGACACACAAGACATGCTGGAAAGCTAGAGGTACCTTTTATTGTATCATCAATATCTTTACATAGTTGGTATAGATCACTGCCACGACCAACCACCCGTTCGCCTACAGCAACACATAAAACGCATTATTTGGCTGACTGCTTACATTTTCAGTTAGTTGCTGTAATCATAGGCAAAAAGGCTCTCACCATCCAACACCTTGATGTGTGGAAACATTTCAAGGAGAATGTTTCTGTATGAGGAATTCTTGCAAACTGAAGGACATAAGTGAGGTATTGTGTAAATCAAAAGCAAAACAAACAAACACCCACATTTCAAATGAAACAGTAGAGCCCCTGTGAAAGACCAACCTGGATTAGTATAATTGTAGGTGTTGTCTTTCAGTCTAATACTCTCTAATGTCCTTAAAGACTTCAGAGGATGGAGGTTATCAGGGCTGTAGATTTGATCAAATGTAATAGTACACTTACATACAGAGGCAATAGGTAAATAAACAGTTTGAAATGTAGATTGCACATAATGTTTGCACTTGCATTTTATGTTAGGAACAGAGAAATTACCTGGGTATAAGATTTCCAGCCACATTTAGACTCTGTAGGCTTTCACAGCTAGAGATGGGTTCTCAAATGAAAAAGAAGTTTTATGGTTATGAACACCATATTTAGTCATTACTTATTTGTCCAACATTATCTTAATTTTCACTTACCTAAGTTAGATATTCTGTTAGCCGACAAGTTAAGCACAACAAGAAGCCTGAGTGTTGCTAGAGGTGCTACATTTGTAATATTATTCCCAGAGAGGTCCAGTCTCTCCAGGTTTATACATTCGCCAATACATCCAAGGTCATAAATTCCTGCAAAATGCACATATATTGCAACCCTTTAAAACAAGGCCTACTTGATGCAAAGCTACCTCAAAACATTCACAACTCAATACCCACCTAGACTCCTCAGTTTAAGAAATAAAATGGACTCTAAATCAAATTCACCCGTTCGGGATTTCAGAAGCCCAGTGGTGATCTTTGCACACTCTGGTTCTGAAAAACAAAAAAAATGTAAATTCTGCATACAAGACAAAGCAAAAAAGCACTTAGGCTACCGATTCATGGTTCAAATCTTTTTGCACAAGGAGTAATGTTTTATTTTAAAGCTTTATAACATGATTTGTCTGTTTATTGTTTGTCTAGGAGACACAGATCTTAGTCTTTTTGTTTGCTTTTACGTAAAACAGTTTACAATGTTCACTGTTACTGACATATTTAATATGTTTCCCTTTGTCAAAAGACCAGTGCAGGGCAGGGCCTTCTAATGGGCCTGAGAAATAGCCTAGCGCTCTTTTTTAATACATGTGTATGCGTAATGGGTATCCAACTCCAGAAGGTGAGCTAAAAATGTTATACAGCGAGCTATTAACCTAACTATTTTAATCCTGCGAGAAATCACATCATTGCGGAATGTAGCTGGATGGAAAGACATTTTTACAGTGTTCGACCTACTAAAACAACGGGGTATTCAAGGCACAGAAGAAGATAAATGGAAACCAACAAGTTTCCGTGAGATGTAGTTAAACCACGACCACTGAAAGAAAAAAGCAAACGTTTTTTATCTGCAGGAGTTAAAGCCCTTTCTTGCGAAACAGGAGTTGAATTTGTGTAATATTAGCTCATGTTAGCTAGCTAGCTAGCTAACCTAGATTTGTTTTTGTTTAGTAACCGAAAATAAAGTATCGGCAGAAAAAAAAATAACCCGATATTAGCACTAGTGCGAAAGGACAGCTACACATGTTAACTAACCACACAAACACACAAAAAACATCTTAGAAAAACATCATAGCTATCTTAGTAGTTATGCAATCCAGCTATCATCCAGTCCGACAGATGAATTTGTCAGACTTTGTTAGTTCAACACTTACCGTGGTCTTTGTCCTTCTTGGGCTCCATTTGTTGAAAATGTATTAAGTCATTGGAAATACATGGGGATGTTGTCCGGGAACACCAGGTAAAGGTGATCGGGCTGTCATCTGTTAACGAGGCCGCCTCTCACCAAGACTATGCAGCAGCAGCTGCGGTTAGCTGGCTGGGTAGCTAGCCGTCTAACTAGAGCCTTTATGCGGGTCATTCATTAGTTTTGAGATGTTTTCATTTTAGACACCTAACGCTTGCTAACGTTATTTACCTCGCCAGTCTTTTTGGGATGGGAATTGTAACTTTATTTTTGTTCTGCGATTTGTTGGGTTGAACTGCTTTGTTACCTCGAAGTTCAGCACACCAGGAAGTTCTGTTTCTGTGTTCTGAAGGGTGACTACAATGTTGCCATAGCGTTGTTCCTGCAGACGATTTATTCATCCCTGCCACGGGTTAAAACCCATATGACGTGAAGTGCTGAATACGACGAGCAAACATGTCAACAAAAAAGAAAAATGTACAATATCAATTTTGTTTTGGCCTTATTTTAAATGTGAATTAAACGAGGACATTTCGGACAAAATGACTCTGTCCGAAATATCCTGTTTCTCAAAAAAAACTTGTATACCACATACACTTTTTACTATATTTTAATACCTTCAACATTTTACTACAGTTACTCCCTCCTCAATTCAGCAGTTGCCACATTGTATCATCAGTACCACCTAGTGGTACCAACGTTGAATTTTCCTTGGAGCCCATCGGAATCACCTTTGAGATTGGCAGTACGGGTAGAAATGGACAGCAGTCGGTGCTGAAACAGGAGTGAGTGAGCGGGCTGTGGGCTATTGTGCTATTCATGAACCTCTACGTTTGAGCGGCGGAGGAACATCGATCACGTTGCACTCAAGTATTTATGGAGAGTGTTATCTGCATTACAAACATCCATAAGTAAGTCGGAGTTCTGAAATTCTATACGTGGTCAGTTTTCTCGATTGGCCACACCGTATATATGCCATAAATGCCTAGAAAACAGAGGATTCCTCTAACTTCCAATGTGATGCATCTGTCCAAGAGGAAAATTACTCGACTAAGATGGGTAATAAGCAAACGATATTTACTGATGAACAGTTAGACGCCTACCAGGTAAGAGCTTTTTTCTAAATATTCTACCTTTTCCACCAGTTAATTAATCTTAATGGTAACGCGCGGAGAGAACTGCTGACCATCTCAAAATCGAATAAAGCAAAGAACAAGATTCCAAGTTTACATGTTTTCCACGTGCGTAGCGTATATATGTTTAAATGCAAACACTTGTTATCAAAAACGTTCTCACAATTCACTTTTACGTAAGGTTTGCGGTTTCATAGGGCAAACAATTACCATGGTTTTCTTTTCGAAGTTCGAAAACCCAAAGCAGCAATTTTAGATATAGGTAATGCTGTTGCTAGGAACAAAATTATGTATACATGATTACCAAATTTTCAAATAGCATAGCACATAGCTAGATCCTTATCTCTCTCTCTCTCTCTCTCTCTCTCTCTCTCTCTCTCTATATATATATATATATATATATATATATATATATATATATATATATATATATATATATATATATATATATATATATATATATATATATAGCTATATAACTACACATAATTCTTTATATATAGAGAATTTGTCTTAGAAAAATGTGTCCACCTACCAGTTTTGCTGATCAGGATTTTTACAATGAGTGAACCATTCATTTTTTTAATGAATAAGGGATCATTGATGCCTTGGAACGGTAATTAATTCTCTTTCTTGATGTGTAGTACGTAGTCTAAAATTTAACATGAATGAACTTTGTGAACGTGTGTCAGGTAAAGACGATGATGCACCAGTCCAAACTGGGGCAAAATCATCCCAGTTGTTTTCAGTGGTTGTATGACGAGGCATTCATTACATAAGACATTTAAGCTTGATCTTTAACAGTGTCTGCATAACATACGAATTTCATAGCAGTGTGATGGTGCACACCTCTCACTGTCACCTATGTTGCCTTAAGTCATGAAATATCAAGGTTAAAATGTGAGAATATAGACTGGAGTTTATAAGTTGTGAGTACAATACCACCTTGAGCAGATTGGACAAGGGGTAGTATCTAGAGTCTCATGTCTTGACCTAGTCATGCGCACTTGTGATGACTAAAGATCTTTCTTTCTTTCTTTCAATTATGTAAATTCAACTATATAACATAAGAAATCCATTGTAGACTAATCTATTTTTTCTGGTAACATCTTTAAATATATACTTCTCCTAATTTCATTGTTTTTAACACAGAAGTGAAAACTTTTAAAGTGACCAATCAAGATGACTGGGGTAAATTGAACTGAGTGATTCACAGCAAGAGACAGTTAAATAACTTTGATCAGTTTTGATCATTAATGTCATTATAATCCTTTAATTGTGTAACAAAGACCATGGAACATGTTGGTGTACTTAGCAAGAATGAATTCTTGTTGGACTAGTGGAGCTTATCCATTTAGCTGAACAGATTATTTAGTTGGCCTGTTATTTAGTTCTGTTATCCCTTCATGGGAGCATTATAATAAACTGTGCCTGTGCCAGGCGGCCATTTTCTTCTCGATGCATGAAATCATTATGTGAGCTGTGTTCTGTACCTGGTAGTAATTTTGCTCTTGGTCATCTATCCAGTGTGCTAATAATTCTTACCTCTGTGACCTTATTTCACATCACACAGATTCAAGACCCAATATTTCAAATTAACGAGCAGTTGACAATATTCAAAGGCTAAATGTCCATAAATCCTTATTTCTGGGATTGTTCTTAGCATAAGCCATGTGTGCAGGGGAATGCGGAGTAAACATAATAAAGAAGTGATAAATCACTAGCTTGTAAAACTGTCAGTTCTGGTTGGCACTTGTACATTGAATGGGGGCAGGTAAATATGGGGCCACAGGGCCCAGAACAAAAGGGCCGTGTATTGGTGGGTTTATGTTGGGTAAAAGATCCCATGGCATGTAGACAGGCACAGCCATGCCCCATATAATTTAGCCTGGTTTCATATCACATGTACGTGATAGATAGCAGCTCACAGACACAACATCATTGTCTATGTGAAACATTAAACCCTACCACTTCCATTGATGAAACGTGCCCACCGTATTCATTTGTGTGTAGTGATGCAATATAAATACAGCCTTCACACTTAACTACATAGTTAGCATAGATTAAAGATCAGACGATGTTTATTTAGAGCAATGAGGTAGTAAATATTTGTTCGGTAAGCATATTTTTAAAGAAATGTTTTTCCTGTCTGCAGGACTGCACCTTTTTCACGCGTAAGGAAATCCTACGGTAAGTTCTGTGTGTGAAAGTGTGTCATGGCACTGTTACAGTCTTCCCTTGCCTCATTTCCAGTACACAGTTTCACTGTTTTGGCATAATGTCATTAACCTGTGCTTTTCTGATGGACTAACTAAGACTGAAAAGATCCTATGTAGCCCTAACATATTTACCAGTTTACCAATAGTAAATGAGATCACTGTGACTTGGGAGTGTTTTCACGCAGGGAGGAAAGTGTTGAGCTGCATTTATGACACATAAATGTATGAGCCTTGAAAGTGTGAGCTGTGAACATATGACCAAAGAACATGTGAGTTATGAACGTGAGAGCTGTCAATGTGATCCGTGAATGTGTGAGCTGTGAATGTGTGAGTTATGGACATGTGAGCTGTGAGTGTGTGAGTTATGAACATGCGAGTTATGAATGTGTGAGCTATGAACATATGACCTAGGAATGTATGAGCTATGATGTCACTTATTGGAGTCTTCATAGCTTGCTGAGTCTTGATCTTTGCTCCAAGCCATGTGTGTTTTGTTATCAGTATGTTTAGGATTTTTTTGTTTTAGAGTAGGTTTTGACTGTGTCCTAGTAAAAGGGAACAGAGATATTGCATCCTATACTATCATAATTTATAGCCCCTCTCTTTCTGCATGTCCTCTTTGCATGTGTCACTATGAAAATCTCCACCAGAGCAGGACAGGCAGCAGGCAGCAAAGCGTGTAATTGGTTGAACCACAAACATGACGCTACCTCAGTTACAAGGCACTGTGTCATTGTAAATTCACACATGTCCACCCATATCTGAGTATAGGAGGCCTCTTCATACCTTGAGCAGTTGCTGTGGGGGTGTATGTGTTATAAGTTTTTATACTACTGCTAAAACAAAGTCAGTTCAGATGTAGCAAAGCCTTTTCATTCAGAAATGTTCCAAATTTATCAGCAAGATGAATGGGATATGCAGCAAGCACTGATTTAGAGCCAATCTTTCATTTTCTCTGCCAGGGAAACTCAGATGGGTGGCTGCTCTCCAGAAGTGGATGTTGTTTTATATGGGCATCCTTGACAGTGGTATGGATGTGTTGTAGTTATCCACTGTACCTGCTGACATTGTATATGTTACAAGCATCTCATTTGTTTTGTGGTAGACCCAGTGCTGTTTTGTTGTAGACCTAATTTGGGTATTTTTTGTGACTTTGCTTACAAATCTTTTTACATATTAAAGAAACAGCAGTTTTGTTTTGGTGTTGAGCAAACTTGATAGCATACCTTTACCTTTGACAAAAGCAGAAAGAAGTATGCACACACACACACACACACACACACACACACACACACACACACACACACACACATACATGTATATAGTCATAGCTTGTAAAGATATATTTTAAAGAAACATTTTTCAATTTTTGCTACTGCTTAAGTACTCAATTTGTATGAGTGGGTTTGATCGTATCAGTGTCTTTGCAGTTGCTAATTGAATTATTAGTCATAAAATTATCTTATTCTAGTGATCAACACTGAAACTAGAAAACGTTTTTGTTTTAGTTCTCATCTTTTATTTTATTTATAGCTTCAAATTCAAAGATAATTAAAATATTTGAGTAATCTGAGTTCCTAGTTTTTTTTTGTTGTTGTACACTGCTGTTATTGACTTTCCTTCTTCCCCTCCCCTTTGATGTATCAGGTCTGTCACGGTTATTGATTCAGCTATGTTTTACAACATCCAGAATTAAACAAGACAATCATTAGTTATAGCCTCCGAGACTCCGGTGCCGAGCTGTCCTCATTCGGTTCCTTTCTTTTTCCCAAGAAGGATACAATTCTCACTGTTCTCACTCTTTCACATGTACTGGTGTAGAACTAGAGTGTTCTAGAAAGACCATGTGTGTGTATTCTGAGAAGAGTGGTTCAATTTTCACTGAAACCCTTTAACCTATGCATTGGTCTTCTCACCTATACAGGGATCGCTTTGCAAGCCTTGCAACAGAAATGGAACCCAATCTTCTGGTTAGGGGCAGAGATCCAAACCCTCCCTTCCCTCATGCAAAGCCTAGAGTCAGGGATAAAACTCATTACCTTTTTCCATATATACTTAGGATTGAACAGCAAGATATGAGGTGACAGTTGTTTGTGTGTTCAGTCTGACTGTGATCTATCCATAGCCTAGACACAAAGGGAAGGCATGAACTGAACACACACACACACACACACACACACACAGTTGCTGCAGATGTTTCTTTGTGTGTCAGGGTGGTTTACGTAGTACAGGGAGGTATCCAAGTTTGTATGTTTCTTTACATAAGCTCACTTTGCTGCCTGGGTTTCAAACTACAAGTATTTTCATCACTGTTTCAGTGAGATACTGTTTCAATTAGGCCTTCTAGTTTATGAAAAGTATAATGAATTGTATAGGTAGGCATTTCCTATGAGAGCTTTGACAGGTAGCCTGGATATAGCCCAAACAATTGTGTAAACTCTGAAGGTCTGATGTGATATGATCTAATTTATATGTACAAGATTTATCATTGTTTTCCCCAAGTGCCCATTCAGTAATAGTTATGTGACTTTTTATTGGAACTGTGCAGTTATATGGAGAGTCCAGGTAATGCAGACTTCAGAAGTGTAGCCGTAGACAAACAGAGGACCAGCTCTGAGTTCACAGTCCCAGAGCTGACGCTGCTGATGAACGTGCTTATTAAAGAATGGTGTTTTCACAAGTTTCCCTCCTCATTTTATATAATTTGAATGATTTTAAAATCTGCATTGGAAAAACTGTAGTAAAAGACCTTAGTAAAATATGTGATGGCATTAAGCACACTGTTCAAAAATCCCTGGGTGACTCATTGTGTGACTAATTATTTGTAATATCAAACCTCTGGGGGAAGGGTTATGAAGTATGATATGAAGTCCCCATCCTGTGTAGGCAGAACAATCTCACTCCTGCTATCACTGGCATCTAACCATATAAGTAGCTGTCCTTTCACTTCATATATAAACGCTTTGAGGTGTTCACATATTGCATAGATTATAGTAGATACAGAGCAGACATTAACCTTGCAAATTAAAATCATGGAGGCTGCAGTGCACCGACAGTTTTTAGAGATAATTAAAAGGTTGTAGGCATAAACTTGGCCACCTGCGAACATGCCAAGCACTACACCAGCTAAGTGTATGTTTGTGAAAATAGGTAGCATTTGTTTCCAATGTATAAAGGTTAATGAGATGTTTAATATATTAACTGCTAATGGCCACTAAAGCTTCATCTTATTCCTCACCACTGAGCCATTATGGGCTTTTACCTCCTGGCTTCAGAGCGCTGCGTCACCCACTGCTTTCATTACTCCTCAGATGGAGCTGTCCACAGGGAACGCTGTCATGCACTGAAGCATTGTGGGTTATACTCTGCAGCTTCTCTTTTGCTTTCTTACTGAGCTGCAATTCCCAACTCTGTCTCTGTGGTGTAGCTATGTGAAATCCCAGGGCTAACCTCCACTGACTTGGTGAAAGAGGGTTGGCGTAATACGGAATAGAGCGCCGTCCCCTCTTTCATTGATGCTGAGCTGTCATCAGGTGTTTTAAAGCAGTTCATAGCTCTTACGCAAGAAAAGACACGCCTCCCTTGATTCATGTGAATGAAATGTCCATCCACAATGACACCGAGATTGGGTTTGATAACAGGGTCAGTGGAGCACAGGAAACAAAATGGACAATCACCTCCCAACCTAATGGAGTCCTATGTTTTATGCCCTTCATAAAACACACTCTTCCTCTTATCCGGTCTCCACAATCGCTAGCTGTGTGACACTATCACGGCGGGCTAGAGAAGGGTTATCGCCAATCGTTATGGTTTGTCTATCTTTCTCTAGCGTGCTGATTTGGTTCTGATTTGATTTCAGAACATGCTTCTGGCTTCTGTCCTCAGTACAGATTTGCTTAGGTTTATATCCTGTGTGTCTAAGGTCATGTGTCAAGATGCTCATATATGATGGATCACTTGTGTATTCCTCAATACTGGAGAGCTGTACCTTTAGTAATAGCATACTCCATGATCAATGGTTTGTGTAGTGCTGCTATGGCAACAATGTAAGGCTATGAATGAACAGGATTTGACAGGGTAGAAAACCATCAGAGAGCTGAACTGATTTGAACTGATTTTGCTAAATATAAGCGAATCAGATGGGACCTTTTGGTATCCCGGCTTTTGCTTTTTGGTTGGCATCTTCTTGCTTTGTAACCTTTTGGTTTTTTTTTCCACATATTTATCCCCTTTGAGAACATCAAAATATCCATTGTTTATATGTAGCATATATAGCCATTACTTACATACTATCTTTTTAGGATCACAAGTATAGTTTTCTCTGTGGTGTGACGATGAGTAGGCACATGTGCATACCTATTTATGCTGCTGTGTTCTGGCCAGACCGATTGTTATAAAACATCTTTGTGCCAAAGTGTGTGTGTGTGTGTGTTATATTTTCCCTATCTCATTAAAGTAGGAGCCTCTCTATTTCTCACCAGTTGCCATACTCAGAATGAGTCATCAGACCATAGCTCTGGAAAGGCTCCAAGTCTCTCTGTGAGAAATGGACAAAACAGCCTTGTGAAATCTGCCAAGCACATTATTATTATATTCCCTATATATATACTCCTGTCCAGTGAAATATTATATTAGATCGGAATCATTGATAATTGAATTTCCCAAATGTATGAGAAAAGCATTTTTACAGGTATCCACGAGACATCTGAGTCTAAATTTGAAATCATAGTTGATAGTGTATATACCACATCACAAGATCATAAATCAATAAAACCTATATGTATATGTGCATATATTTTATATTATTAAACATGCTTCCAGAATGCATTAGTGTTATGGATTCTTCCTGAGCACATTACTGCCTACATCTGTCTTCTTGTAATTATAAGAAAAACTATTTGATAATTTATAGGACCCTGATTGAAGTCCAAAACACAGTGTTGTAAGACATAAATGGCCCTGTCAATATGTGGCAGCCTGGTATCCTTTAACTTTGGTGATATATACCTTATTTATTTTCTGGCAAACCAATAGTTGCATATATCCAAATGAGACTAAAACACATATGATTTATGCTAAACATGTGTCAATTAGTTGAATCTTATATGCAAAGAAAATCAAAACCAGGGTGTAACAATTGTGTGGAAACAATTTCATAATTGTATACCTTCTATTAACAACAATACAGTAGTTAACAAACACTTATGGGGCAAAGTCAGACAGTGACTGACTAAGAATGTAGACAACACACACACTTAAATAGACAGGTGATACGAATAACACAGATGAACACACATATTCTAAAAAACATACATGGACGTATACGCGAACACCAGCGAGCCGGAGTGAGGAGTTGGGGCGGCCATGACACATGCAAACCTTCTGTTCTCTTCTTTGCAGGTTACATGGACGATTCCATGAACTGGCTCCACATTTAGTACCCATGGACTACACAGATGACCCCGATGTTAAAATCCCTTTAGCTCTCATAGTCAACATGCCAGAACTGAAGGTATTACTCCACAGGACAGCAACGAATTCTGCTGCACAATGATTTGTAGCCATAAAAAAATGTCTGCTTTACAGCACACTTGTTCCAGATAGATTTAAAAAAACAAAAGGAATAGACACTTTTTTATAGTGTGAAATTGGCTTTTAATAGGTATACTGCTACGTTGCTGTTTATATGATGAAGCACAGGCCATGGACGAAAGGGAAGATTACTCCACTGCGCTTGTGAAAGTTAATGCTCCATGACATGATGGTGTTTTAGCATATTATGCTGGCAGTTTAGATTCGCTATGGTTGACAAGAGGCATACTGCTAATCTGTAAATCTGTGACTTCAGTGCAAAGCTTATTTATTTGCAAATAGATTGGTTGTACTGTCCAGTAAAAGGGGATTTATCTGTAGATTGCGGCATCCCCGCCATTAAAGCTTACATGTGTAGTACATTATATAATGAGCATTATATTTTCACAATGTTTGTCTAAGACTGAATTTTGCTGAATACCATGTGAGGAGCAAAGGTTGCTGTAGAGTACAGGTTTACATGTGGACATTTACTAATCTTTGTGCAAAAACTGCAACAGCGGGGACAACCCCTGAGGTGAGTCACGCGCTGAGAACGGATCTCACTTAGCTTCCTGCCTCTGCGTTGACCTTACACTTTGCAGTGCACTCTGGGTAACTTGCCACAAGCCATCTGTTTTGCCATATTCATCAGTTGTTACATCTTCAAACCACCATAATATGGTGTCCTCACAGATAAAGTAATTGCTCCTCCCCATAAAGATGTCTCATAGGTAGAGAGCTATCTGGAGTGGCCTATACTGTACTGATGGAGGCCACTCAAAGTGGAATTGATGAGCTCCTGACAGCACCCAGTCTCCTAAAGTCCCCCTAGACTTCATAAACATAATTCACGGGCCCTTCTCAGGCCTGGCTGCTAATTAGGCTCTTCGTGTTGAAGTGAACTGACTCACCACACACCGCTGAGTCAAAAGTAAATGCAGTTCACAGACCGGCCCTTCAGTGCTGACCTACAACCATGTGCCCCTTCACCAGATTTCAACCACTTGAAATCATGAAAATCGTGAAATCTGGTGTCGGAATGTTTGCTTCTACTTCATGTGTGCTTATTGTAGTAAAGTTCACAAAGCATTGTGTTGATTGTGTTGTAAATGGACACTTGTAAATGGATCAGGGTTTGTCAGGCACCCCTCATGTGGTCAAAGGAACACCATCAGAATAATTTTTAGCATTGCATCAAATGCAGTTAGGTATAGGTCCGTGCACGAGGCACTCTATAGCATTTGTGCCCGGGCTCAGGCTGGAAGCTTGACCTCTCATTGTTGTGCTCATGGCACACTGTACTCAGAGGTGTTGAGTCAGCCAGTTGTGCAGAGCATAAAAATTCTTTGCAGCCATTGGAGAGTTCGCTGGCAGAGGAAATATATGGCCACTAGCATGGAGAGTCAGCCTTTCTCCACTTCACATGCTCTCACTCAGCAGAACTGGATGTGTTATGCGCAGGCTTGTAAGAGTACATGCAGTACTGTTCAGGCATCCCGCAGACCTACAGGCCTGCCTCCTGCGGGGTTTCAGACTCTCCATTTGGCATCCATTGTCCCGCAGGGGCAAACGTCTGGAGCTCAATGTTGTGTCAGTGCTTTTACCTGGATGTTTTCTGCACTGATGTTGCGCATCCATGTTCCACAGGAAAACCCATTCCGGGACAGGATTGTAGAGTCCTTCTCTGAGGATGGCTTGGGAAACCTCAGCTTCAATGACTTTGTGGACATGTTCTCAGTTCTGAGTGAGATGGCCCCCAGAGAGCTAAAGGCTATTTATGCTTTCAAAATATATGGTAATAAATATTCATTTTATTAGCCTGTTCCTACAAATTCCATAATACCTTTTCTTACAGAAGTGTAACTGCTCAATTTTGTGTTTTAGTGGCCCTTAAAACTGACATTTATTTCACAGTTTTATTTCATAATAATGCTGTAACATTACAACAGTATAAGAAAAAAGTGACCATTAATTCCATATTCCTAATTGCATTTCCTTTGTAGATTTCAATGTGGATAATTATATCTGCAAGGAGGACCTTGAGAAGACCCTGAACAAGCTGACGAAGGAGGAGTTGACTCCAGAGGAAGTGAACCTGGTGTGTGAGAAGGCCATCGAGGAGGCTGACCTGGACGGCGACAGCAAGCTGTCCTTTGCTGACTTTGAAAACATGATCTCCAGGGCTCCTGACTTTTTAAGGTATAGAACGTTACTGAAAGGATTGGCATGTGGTCTCAGGCTTAAAGTGCGGGTTTATCTGTCCATGTGAGAGAGGATCTATAGAACAGAGGAATGAAGGGCTGGAATTTAGTGGTGGAGTCTTGAGTGGTGGAACCTGTCCTACCATTACTGCCTCTCCCTGGCGTGATGATGTACACGGCATGTTAACCTGGCTACTAGTGATGTTAATCGTTTCATTTGCACCTTGCGTTCAGCAGAATCTGACTGAAGTGCCACCACAGTCACTCATTAGAATGCAGCCAGGCTGCCAGAGCTGCCCTACACACAGCACACATTCATCACCAGACACTCTAATAGTGGTGTAATGCGAACCATAGATTAGTATCTAAACCTGCTCTTGCAAGTCTATGTCAGCTATTAAAGTAATACATCACTTAAATATGTTAATGTTGATAATAATGTGTGAAACTTAGTGGCTGCCAGTTAACATTATGCAAATGAGGTGATTCTAACTGCTCCCTGTTTGTTTGTATTTATTGTTATGCACATTCTGGGTGTTTTCTGACAGTCTCATCATTACTACAGTGTTGAAAATGAGTTGAGACATTTGAAACTGTTCATCTCATTTTGAATGCTCTCCTTGCCTGTTTTTGTTATAGGATAACAAAGCATTTTTACTAAAAAGATTTGTAAATTTAATTGTCATTAAATACATAACTAACATTATTAACTGGTAAGAGAATAGTCAGCCCACGGTCTTTAATCAGCCTGTTTGTGCTGAAGCTTCAAGCACTGTCTGAATTGTATACCTCCTACTGTAATTTGACTGTGAAGCGTTCCAGTGCGTTTTATGGGCCAGCCATTCCTCTGCACGACATTTACAAGCTGCTGGGACTACACAGATGTGCCTGAGTACCACAGAGGGAAGGACAGTGGCAGAAGGCTGATGGGCCATTGCTCTGTGATGCTAAATCCATGTCTCTGTATCCGAGACACAGGAGCATCACCAAGATTAAATGAGCCAGAGTTAAAATTACTCATGTGGAGGATTTTAATTCTGCTCTCTTTAGAGTATTTAATTCAGATCTAGTAATTTTATTAAGTGCTGACAATTAAATAAAATGCATTTTTTATTTCATATCGTCTTGCTGCTAGCATATAGTTTAAAGTGAGAAATTGTTTGATTGTGCCTTTACGTGTGGTTGGCAGTAAGGTGGCAGCTAAGGCCATCGGACAGAGAGAGAACAATCTAGAACATTCTAGAACAGCACTTTGCTATGTCTCATAAAGTATAGCAGACTTGTGTATGTGAGATGGCTCACGGTTACTATGCTTTACCAAAACCAGCCAGACAGACAAATATGAGGGTCAAGTAATGTATTACCAAATCAAGACTGAAATAGACGAACCCATTTTACATGGTCTTGTTCTACTACTTATGCCAGGTCGTTTGAGCATAATTCATAATTCACATTGAAATAGTAATCGAAAGCCATCTGTTCGTCTTTTAATTTACTTTGAATTTATCTTTATATTACATTGTACATATGCTGCCAATAGGCATATGGACAACTGCAGTCTTTTGCTGAGTCAGACAGCATTAATGATGCTCTTTTGCAAGGTTATGTCTCAGAATATAGCATTTCCTTCACTGCTTTAATGCTTTCACCACTGTTCCAAAACTCGTGACTGTCGCATACTTTCAGCGCAACACTGTTCTAGTTTACTCAGGTCAAATACATGCCATACCACATTATTCACCATAAACAATGTCTTACACACACCTCTCTCTTTCTTTTCTCTCTCTCTCTCTCATATACAGCACCTTCCATATACGGATCTGAGATAGCGTCATGTCCACTGAAGGATTACTCAGTTGAGCTCATTTGGAGTCCAACTTGACAACCTGAATCCCTCCTGCAAACCTTGGAAACATAAAGGCCATAGCAGTGCCTGAGTGCTACAGCGCTGAAGCTCCCCTGGTCCTGTCAGACAGCGCTCACCTCCTGGCAAAGCAGGATTATGGATCTCTGGCTCTGTATCTACCTTTGTTGCTGTTTTCTGTGGAAACCCATTTTACATGGAGGAGGGCTAACAAAACTATAAAAACGCATGACTATTTTCTTCCCGCTGGAAAAGCTCTGCCTATAGCTCAGATTTTCAGGGTGGAAGACAAAGCTTGTCTGGTGGACCTGCCACATGTCTGATGAACCCGTGTGGTGTTTTGCGGAAGGCTGCACTAATATGAGGACTGCTACGATGGTCTTCTTTCTTTGTCAGTCTTACGACACCCATGGCACCAACAGACACACTTCAGATCGACTCTACTCCTGATGTCTCCTCTCATTTAGCACTGCTAAAGACATGATGTGGAGATGGACTGAGGATGGACAGAAGATGAGAAAGAGAGAGAGAGAGAGAAAGAAAGAGGGCTAAAAGCACAGCACTGGCATCACAGTCAAAAAAATTTTTTATACAGCTATGCAATCTTTCACTATGAAATGCATGAGTTAGGTCTACATTAGATTCACCCCTGCTATAAATTGCTTTTGCTATATCTAATTCTGTTATTTCTTTTATTGCTTATAGGACTGGAGCATGACGACAATCATATCAAACTGTTCTCCAGTTGAACGAAGGGCTCTGTCATCTTGTCTTATATTCAGCTATTCGTAATCCTTGCATTTTACTGCACACTTATTTATTCCTCTTGTCCTGTAGAAATTTCACGTTAGCTTACCTCATCTATTAAGATCAGCCTTTTCCAGTATTTGATGTCATAGAGGGCATTTGACTTAACTTTGAATAAATTATTTTATTGTTTGTCAGCTGAGTGCAGGAGTGTTTCATGCCAACTGAATTATTTTACCCCCAATGCATGAATGTGAAAATATACAGTCTAATTTGTTTAATATTGATCTTTTTTTGGTCTGCAACACCAGGCTTCAGAATTTATAACAAATATCATTATATAGATGGTCTCAATGTCTTGCACAGAAGAAAACCCAAAAAATACTAATGACGATGTCTTAATATCATGCATTATGTATCATAATTTGTCATGCACTACAGAAAACCTTGCTCTGGTCTGGTACAGCTGCACTAATATTAGTGCACATAATAGCTACGAATAGTACCTGAATTCCTTGTCAAAGCCACGGGTAAAATACACTCTCATTACTGCTCACGAGGGGCCTCAAGCTCCTGTCCCAGCCCAAACCCCCAGCTCCCACAGCTAACAGCGTCCGGCCGTCCCAATAAAGACAGACCAGTGATTATTCCTGCTCGCCTCCTGTCGTATAGCCCGTAATGACTTTTTAAGTTGAATGAGATCGTAAGGAGCCCCGCTGCCTCAGCACCCAGCAGAATGATAATACCCGCGGAGTGGAGCGTGGTAAATCTGCTCCCGACATGCACAGGCCACTGTCCTTGGCCATATTAGCTGGGCTGATGATTTGTAGGTGGCCCCTGCAACCCCGCCCCTTGCAACACGAACAGGGAAGAGATTGGACCCAACATGAAGTCGCGGGGTTTTTTTCTCGGTTTGGAGATAAGAGTAAGATTTGTATGTGTAAGACCACAAAAACGCACGGTTAAGTTCAAGTCTGTGTGGACGATCCAAACGGAGCGACTGTGCTGGTGCCTTTCGTGGTCATTACTCTAGGAAGCTTCTGGTACAGTCGTTTTAAGGTTTTCATGCTTGTGCCAAAATGGATTTCACAGGAATGTAACATTTTCTCATTATTTGTGTGGTAGGTCAAGTTACAAATTGGGTAGCAAAGATGTGGTTTATGTTTATGTTCTTTTTTTTGCCAGGAGATGTATCTCCTAATGTAAGTAATGCATAGCTAACAGCATTTCCACCTTGACCATCTAGAAAAAGATCACATTGAAGGTGTGCTTAAGCACTGAGATGGCTGTCAGGTATATATGACTGAGATGTGAGAAGAACCATTCTGGAGGCAGTGTGCAGCAGTGGGCAGTCATTAGGGAAGGCAGCCTGTGTTAATATGCAGTTAATTCCTCCACCGTTACCTCCAGCTCCCTTTATGAGGCCAGTGTTCAAACCTGCAGGGGGATGTAAGTGCTGATGATGCTGCTTCATTAATTACTCTCCTCAGCCGGAGCAGCTGCTGATTTAGATCCCGATAGGAAGGCTTCTGTTCAGGTCTGATACAGCCATCGAGCCTGCTGAACTGTAAAGTAGCCATTAAGGCATTGATTCTCCAGCTCCTAGTGCAAAGTGGGCCGTCAGCGACTCCACTCAGATGAAGACAGACAGACACACACACACACAGACACACACACACACACACACTCTCTCTCTCTGTCCCTATTTCTTTCTCTCTCTCTCTCTCTCTCTCTCTAGTCAGAATTGCTGGCCTTGGTTGCCCTCTAATCTTATCTGACCGCGGTAAGGGTGTAGTATGGCACCTCCACTAGGCTGTATAACATTCTGTCTTGGCGTTTGGTGGTTTTTAAAAGCAGCTCAATAGCACTTAGAATTGAGAGCATTTGGTAAGGACACAGTTTCCATTTGTGGGTCAGTGGTGTCTTTCTGTTTGTAATATAAACAAACTTGATTTTTTTGTCCTGTTTCTGGTTTTCTTGGTTGTAATGTAATGCAATAAACATTAGTAAGAATACAATAGCAACTCACACAGAAATCAGGATACCTACAGTAGTTTCCCCTAGTTATCACGTGATTAAGACAAAACAAGAAAACCGATATGTGTTACTGATCCACATTTTCATATTAACAATTATTTACATGTTCTCATTACAGATTTCTGCACCTCTCTCTCTCTCTCTCACACACACACACAGCACACACATGCAAACAGAATTTGAAAGGCTGCAATTGTTACAACAGCTCTCGTACTTGGTCAGATGTGCCTGCTCTGAAGCTGTGTTATTTATGAGTTCTGCTTCCCACAAGACAAGGATCAGTCATTACAGACAGCTTTACTGCCCTCCTTTACATGAAGGTCTTGTCCGACACGATTGTGTCTCTCGAGTTTGTGCATAACTGTGCAAATAAAGTAGTCTTGCATCTCATGCAATACAGAAAGGACACAGTAAATCTCCTTTACCCATATATCACATGTGGAAATCAGCATGCATGTTCTAGCAGTCGAGGTTTCATTAAAAAAAATTATTGAAGATGTGCCTACTGATTAAGCCTTAAAATACTCATTCAGTATGTTGTGTATATGCATACAAATAAAGCTTTGAGTGTAGACTGAATGGCATACTCAGACTTTAGGGATCTCAACCCCTGTTTTTGATTATAATTCATTTTGACCTCAAATCAACTGGTTTGAATGAGTATGAATGGAGAACTGGAGAACTTGTATACATCTGAACTAGTCACATCCTTTAATCCTCCCCTCAGTGCAGCAGTTGTGACCTTATAACTACTACACCACTACTGTCTCGGTACTACATGAGTCAAGCTGTGTGGAAGAACAGGGTCGGGTTTCAATTCCCTTGCAAAGCAGGTGATCTAGCAGTGACCTGCTACACTTGTTTTGGTTGTTGTTTTGCTGTTTAGTCCCTGCAGGTCTCAGTGTAAGGTCTCGCTCTCAATACCCATCTAAATGGCACAGTAGAGCAAACACAGGCATCTTCAAATTGAAAGGGTAACAGGAAGCTATGTATGCCTTTAGGGGCTTTAGGCAAACTAGGTGTGCACTGTCTGTGATGACATTGTAATCTTCTGGTTTTACTTTTTGTATTGTATTTTGTATTTTATTACTGTGATTCTATATAATTATAAGTTCTAATTTTGCATAATGGAATAGCAGTTGGCACAGACATGCAGTGCTGTTTCATTTGTTCTCTGTGTAGTTTCATGGAGAAGATTCCGCTGTAGTTGCCCTTATATTGATTCAACATTTCATTACCATGTCAGTGTATGTGTATTTACTGGTGAGAACTGTGTTGTAAATCTTGAAACAGATTATTCCTCATGACCCCTGACAGGAGCGCATGAGGATACACGTCATCATGGGCCAGGAGAACGGTGTACATACGGCACCTGTACGTTTACGCTTGCTGCGCTAGTTTTTTATCAGGCATGTTTCCAGACATAGGCCACCATAGGTGCCTACAGCACCACCAGCTGGAAAGAGTGCCAGAGGGCAGGAAAAAGGCCAGGCCTTTAATTTGAAATAGCCCTCAAAGTGGAGCCCAATGAACCTAGGTGTTCTATAAACAAACCTGAGCTCACCCTGTTCTTATAGACCTCTGGGGCCGTTGCCCTGCCGACAGAGCTGGCTGCCATGGGCATTTGGCCAAACAGCACCACTGACCTGAGAGAGAGACAAGGGGAGGACAGACCTTTTTTTAAACTGACTGAACTGAACTTTTAAATTAAAAAATAATGTTTCAGAAGGTGATTCACTTATCATTATGAATTCAGAAATCATCCAGTGAAATCACGACTGATAATCTCTTATGGACAAGGTCATATATTAAAGCAGTTGGGCATGCTCAGTTTTGAATGGTACTGTGCCATGTGAGTACAATGTTACAGAAGGACAGAAGAACCTTTAAAGGTTTTGCTTAAAAAGTAAAATTCTTAATACATTAAAGTAAAATTATTAATACACAGAAATCACTTTTTTCACAGACTTCTACCTGTTCAAAAATTGCTTAGTTTTATATTTGTCGTGCTACTAGTTACAAATTGTAGAGGAGATTTTACATACACACCATAATCCATATGAGATATCACCTATGACCAAGGCGATATCTCATATTTGTAACTAGTAGCAAATGTAGCTCCTCCACTGTAGCTCCTCCACTGATTAGGGAAAAAAGTATATTTTTTTCATCGTTTTGAACTATACTGCCTGATGGAAAGTGAGGATTCACTGTGCCCTCATTACACCATATCTCCACAGACAGACTCTGTAAATGACAGTTAAGATTATTTGGTAGACTGTAAACTCCTACGACTTTTGATTCTCACTCTGGAGATTGAAATCAGCATTTTTATAGTGTAATTATATAAATCTGATAATCCAATATTTTGTCAAGAGTGACACAAGTACATTAAAATGTACATATCAGAAACTCTGGCTTTTTTGTGGCCTTTGGAATTTAATTTGTGAAGCACTTGTGCAAGCTGCTTCTTTTGTACTATTATCTATTATCTATTATCTTATAATCTCAACAGACACAAAAATATATTCAGCTTTCATTTATTCAGTGTTTCCATATAGTATTGGCCTCAAGCAGTCTAAGTTTAAGATACACAGATTAAGAAGTTTACAACACCACCAGGATAAGATGGAAGGTTTTTTTTTAAACATGCTCACAGATACATACTTAGACACACAGTGAAAATGAAAGTGGAATGCCTATGCTATGGAAACATCTATCACTGCTACGCCTTGAGGCATTTCATCCCTGCAGGGGCCCCTCAGCCTGTTCGGCCCACATGGTTTTATCATGACTGATAGGATCATCCATCTGGTGGCTTACATTGAGATCCAGGACAACCCACTGAAGTCCACCAGTTAGCAAGATTGTGCTAATGAAAGCAGGAAGCAGTGAGGCCCACGTGAATGTCACTGACAACACCAGACAGGCTGAATCGCTTCAAACCTCAGATTCCAGAGCAGAAAGAAACCACTAAGGTCATCAGTTAAAATGAGCTCTGTTAACCTCGCCAGTTGTGTTATTTCTTTGAGGTTAAGGTTTAAACTGCAGGGAAGCTTCTCACAGATCAGTGGAAAATTGCAGTTATAGTTATTTTTGATTATGGCCTAAAGATTGTTTTTTTAATTGGTCTGCAAGTTCTTTACAAAGTTCTTTTAACATTTTAACTTATTGCAAGCAGCTGGTAAATATTTTTCAGAAAAATATAGAGAAAATATAGAGAAAACAGAAAATATCAGACAAACAGAAAATGTTAGTCATTAAGAGATGACAAGTAACTATGTATTTTAGGATATATGAATTGATGTAAATATATGTTCTCAAAGCAATTTATATGGTGTCACAAAACTGTGAAGGAGACAAGATATCAAAAAGCAGAAACAAGGTTATCTACACAACGATAATTTTATTAAGTTAATAAATAACAAGGAAAATTATTATTAAACTAAACTAACTCTAAAATATTTACACACCATAAAAAGTCTGATTTAGACACAAGATTAGAGACCCATATACGTTTTGGAATGAAAAGGATCAGAAATAGCCCTGCTATAAAGTCTTTATTTCGCCCATTTTAGTGTAATCTTCATTTTGTGTATGTTCTGTAACAGCTGATGGTGAGGATCAGATCATTTTTTCCACTGTTCTGGGAGAAACCGTTTCCATTTATCACCCTGCAGGAAACAAGAAGTCAGTTATTATACCTCATTAGGTAATGATTACTCCCCGGCCCTGTTAGTGTGCTCTGTCAAGATTCAACCCAAAATGCAGATTTTTGTAGATGGTGAAAGGTTGACATTTAGGCATGGAAATACGCAGCAGCAGAGTTTAATTTCAAAACACCCATAAAGACATCGTTACAAGGCTGCTTGTGTGTTTGACAGTAAGATATAACTGCATGTAGAATTCTCACCTTAATACCCAGCAGGGGCTCCGTCTGCTTTGGTTTGAAGTTCTCTACCATCTCATAGGTGTTCCTATGTCCAGAAGGCCCCTTGCGGCTGGGAGTGGGCCACGGTTCAGGAATCTGCTCGTAAGTATTCTCCACAAGGAAACAGTTCGCCGAGCGTTCGCGAGGCACCTCAGCGTACATGTCCTTGTCCTGCCCCATTGTTTTTGACTTGGCTTGTTTAGTGTCTTTAGGATTGGCGGGCTGGCCAGCCAGCTGATAGAAGGAGTTTTCACATAGCTTATCCAGACTGTGGCTGTAAGAGGGCTGGTTGCTGGCCCACTTGGTGTGCCCTTTCAGCAGGTTAGAAGACCGCTGAGGTGGGCTAGGAGAGGGTGTGGAGAGCTTGTAAGAACCATCTCCACTGGTGCTGTCATCCAGATGGGGGAGGGATTTACTTCTGCACTCTGATAGGGCAAGTTCTGAATATACAATGCCTGGAATGACGCTCTGCCGAGGCCTGACCCTGTGTGGTTCAGAGTTTTGGGTTGTAAATCCATGGCTCACCTGTGGAGCTCTGGGTTCATTCCTCCTACTCTCCAGAGGAGGCGCTGTTTTGTCCCTGAGCCTCGGCTGATCCAGCTTTGCGTATAGCACCTTGACCTCACAGTTGCTATTCTCCTCAAGGGAGTGTGTTTTGCTCGGGGAGCTTCTTTTTGGAATTGGAGGTGCTGCCTATGCAATACAAATGTGACCAGCAAGACAAAACGGTCAAATAACGTTTCATTTTATTATTATTTGATTTTTGACAAATTATGTTTACATTATTAAGATACAGTGAGATTTTTGAATATGTGAATGGTTGATGTTTGTTTGTTTGTTTGGTTTGTTTATGTTTATGTTATGCATCATACCTGACTTTGTCTCTTGGGTGGCAGGCTTGGTGGCTGCTGAAGCCGGTTTGGCTGATCGATATGCTGGTCCCAGATGTTCCTCACTGCTTTCACACTCACTCCTGGCTTCCCCTTTGGATCAAACTGCACCACATCATATAGCTCACTTGTAGACACCTGTAAGAAAAAGAAAAAGTTGCCAGAACTAAATGACAAACTACTTTTTGCATATCATTTTGCATATTTATATATACAAATTATAGAAAAAAACACTTTTCATATTATTAAGGAAATAAGATTTAAATGAATATGGGTGAACTGTACCTCAAAACAAGACACAGTTAGGTACTCCCCAAATGGCTCGATAGGGTTAGTCTTATAATGCTCAATGAGGCTGGTAAGAGTGTCATGCATCTCCGTGTCTCCTGTCACAATAAATTGGCCTTTCTTATTCTGGTTGATGACAAAGTGTCGACACCGGTCACGTCCTCTGGAACAGAATAATCGGCATGAAAATTATTTCCTGCAAAAGATTTTAGATTTCACTTGAAGACCCATAGGAGACCCATTACTCTTGTTTCCACTTTTGCATAAAGGAAATGCAAATTATATTGATTATTAAAAACAGTCAAAGTACAGAGAAGGAGACAGATGAAATCTGTCAATGTTTTCTACTCTTAAAAGAGGTGAGATTTGTAGGAAGTCAGACTCACTTATATGAGAGGATGTATCCAGGGGCTTTTTCACTAAGTCTGATGAGGAAGCAACCCAGTTCTTTATCTCGCAGATGATCTTCTGCATGTCTGTATAATACATTACATATTACATACACATTATATATATATAATCCATTACATGTGCTCCACTATATATATATATATATATATATATATATATATATATATATATATATATATATAATATAAAATATCTATATATTATATATAGATTTAAATTGTTTTTCATTAAAACTTTAAAATACTGCACATCTACATTTTATATCTAACAGGTATATATTTCTAATTTGTTGAAGTGTCACTATTCTCTCTGTCTCTCTCTCTCCTTGTCTCCATGGTTCTTACTTTCTGCTGATGCAGCCTTGGAACCAAGCAGGGAAGTTGCCTTCGTGGAGGATGAGAGGGGCCTGGGTCTCGGTGAACCACCTGAGGGCCAGCTCTCTCAGTCTGTCCCCTGTGCTGTCCTCCTGGCTCTCGGCGGCAGGCTGAATCGGCTCCATCCTCACGCGCTTCTGGGCAGCCACAGAGGAGTAGCTCGTGTTAGAGGACCTGAGCTCACACTGCCTACAGCAGATCACCTGTGACGGAGTGGATCCACTCTGTCTCCCTCATTTGCCTGTTTTCCAACTGGCGTCATTAAATGCCTGTGGCAGGCTGAACTCAGCCATTGTTCTTGTTTATCTTGCTTGCGCTGGCCAAGTCAACGTGGTTACATTTTACTAATGCCGCCCAGAGTCCCAGTCCCAGGGTGAGAAAATGCAGCCCTATGTAAATCTCATGTGATCATTACTTTTTTTGAAGTCTTACGGTAAGTGTTATGACTGTTACCGCCTTGGCATATGTTTCACAGAAAGTACTATAGTGCAAAGGTTTTGCTAAAAGGAAGCGTCATATCAAACACCATCAGAAAATAACACGTTAATGTTTTTGGAACTTCATCAAATTACAAATCATAATCATAAAAATACACAGGTTACATCAGATACAAACAGTATCAAATTTATATAATGCAGTAAAATTTAGGTGCCAGATTTAGGCACCAACATGACTAGTTATATTGATTATAAAATCAATTATATCAAAAGTCAAATTATATTGGTTACAAAATCAATTCACCCTCATGCAGAACTTCAGGCAGGACTGGAACCTGTGCTGCTTCAGTCTCTTCTGATCCATTACATGTGCTCCACTAATGTTTCCCAGTTGGGAGTTAATGCTACTTTGTCCAAGGCAATACAGATTGTGCCATAAAGAAGTTTCTGAGCCACACAAACCTAAAGAAAATCATAATTATAACACTACATTAATTAATACCAAATACAGATATTATATATTACAAATATTATATATCATTATATATTACAATATTATATATATATTACAAATTATCTGTATCTCATGTGCTTCCATAGAATTCATCTTAAAACTGATATCCAGTATCAAATGTTTTAGTTGCATGAAGAAACACAACAGTCAGCCAATCTCAAAATCCTGTAAGCAATGTTGAGGGCTACTAGAGACATACCTGGTGTGGACTGTAGTAGCATATGATGTGATTTGAGCTTCATGATGCTCAAGGCAGGAGTTCTCCTCATCTACTTCAGAGGAAGGCAAAGGTGTTCTGAGGGTGTGCATACAGTGCAGGACGGATATACACCGCTGACATTTACACTAGACATCGTTCCATGGGGCCCGGAAAAATTTGTGCAATGTGTGAGGGGCAAAGTGAGCAGCTCATGTCTGTATGGAGAGGAAAAAAGTACACATACACACACACACAGACACACACAAATCTAAGAGTTTTCACCAACTGAGAATTTCCTGAAGAGAAATGGAACCAAACAGGCAGAGGAAAAAAATGTGGTCTTGGTGCTCACGCACACTGTGAAACTTTTGCAAGGGATGGATGAGGTAAGAACACAAATTGGCTGTAACATAATGTGAGTAATTTACAGTAATGCTGTTTATACTTAAAGCCGAAACCAGAAATTTCTGTAAGTAGCAGGTAGATAGCTCATATGACACCAACGGGGGGACTAGTGAAAACCCCATGTACACTCCATGTACATTTTCTGTGCTTGAAACAACAACCAACCAACCAAAAAAGACACTGAAACAAATATGCTAATTAGATCTATTATTTTGTCCCATTCAGGTATATAGCAAGACACAAATAAATTTTCCATGTTTGTTTACAATTATTATAAAATATCCTTTCTTCTGCTTAGTAAATTCTTCCTTAGTATGTTCCTCTGTTGAAATTCCCACTTGGACTCACAATCTAGCACCCTTGGAATGACAGGGTGTTTTTACTGTAATTTAGGAATCACACATCATGGTAAATGTGTGTTTGCTATTGACGTGTGGTGATCTGACCCTGTTTTCCTCAGTGTGAGTGGGACAGCAGCCTCTTCAGAGCTAATGCGTCACAAGTTTCACTCTAAGACCGACCAGCACCAAGACACAGGCTTTTACTTTTTGTATTATTTGATGAGTCATAGTTAGTTCATGACTTACCAGTGGCTCTTGTTGGAGCAATTCAATGGGTTGTCTTATCACATTGTACCTGGGATGCATTTGTAAAGTACCGAAAAGAGCAGTATATGACTAATGTGGGATACCTGAGGTTTTATACTATGTCAGTTTTGCTGTGGAGTGGTCAGCATCAGCAATCTAGTTGCTCATGGGGATTATTTGTTCATGTGGATTTAATTTAATAACAAAAAGATGTAGTTCAGTGAATCACAGAGTAGTTTTACCTGAGTTCCAACAGTATATCGTTTGTACATTTTATAACAGTATATTTTATAAGTTAGTGTTATAACTGTTTTCCAACAGTATATTGCTCATAAATGTTTTGTATGGACAGTATACCATTTTGAAAGATCACATTTCAGGTGAGACAGAAGAAGTAACAGTATTGTGAGTTAGTGGTCCAGAGTAGAACAGAATTACACTTGAGGCATCTGGACTTAAACAGTCATATAAAGTGATGGAATGAGGACATAATACAGATCAATATGTTTGTGTAATCAAGACAACTTAAAGTATTGCTTTAGCAAAGCAAAAGTGTATAGTTTGCTTTTACTTTCTACAGGAAAATAGTTATATGTATAGAAAAAAACTTCTAATTATATTTGGTTTTATATTTGTCAGATAACATTTGATACATTTAATGTTATAATGTTTTATCACTTGAAAAAGGTTTTGCAGTTATGTCAACATCAAACAGGTGTTTTCACAGAGTCGTCTGTGGCACAGGAAACCAATGTGTTTCCCTCCTAAACGTCTCTTCACTCAAATAAGCAGCTCCTGTAGTAGCTATGGCAACATGAGATTGACGTTAGAGTTAGTGGTGTTCTGGAAACACACAGTTTAACTGATCATCTTGGGGGAAAGTTCATGTTCTTCTGATGGGCCCCATCAAGACATCACTTTTATCACTCGCTCTATAGCAACAGTCTAGTTCATAAGTATAAATACAGAACCAAAATATACATGATTGCATTATAATGATATGTAGCTTGGTAAAAGGACTGGTTAGGATGCGGAGGAGACGCATCTTTGCTATTGACTATGATTGAAAATACTCATAATAGTATTTCTGAAATGTATTTATTGTTAAAATATATACAGTATATTGTATATAAAATATATTGTATAATCTAAACTTATGATAATAGAAATACCGTATAATAAACATTCTTCTAGAACACTAGAAAACGTAAGCCGCCAAATAAGTAACGGAAATAACGGAAATGCAAATAAGTAACGGAGAACGACAGCGTTTGAGTTAATATTTCCGTCATTTTAGTCTGATGCTATCAGTGTTTACATTTCGTTGCTCTTTTGCGCCCCCTAAGGGTGGGGATGGTGGACTGAAACGGTGATTGTACTGGCAGCTTCGCATACACATGCATACGTGTTTATTGTTCATAATAAATATCGAGAATTAAAAAAAAAGACGAAATATTTTTACAATGATGTGTCAATGTTACTGACGACAATTTCACGAACTTTGCGTAATTATAATCACGTCTGTGCAAAAGAAACGACATTTTGCGTTAAATCTACCCCTGTATTTCCGGACTACATTTCCTGTGACCGTTTGCCACCCCACAAGAATGGACGACAAGTCATGTGGATGGAAATAGAGGTGTGTATGCGCTAAGGCAAAGTTAGAAGAAAGATGCACGACGAGGATGATAACACTTCCAACCCGTCCGGGAATTCGCGAGTTTTAGCGGCCAGGTCTGTGGATGTGGCCGACTCTGATGAAACGACACCTCCGAAATTATGCGGTTACCTAAACAAACTTGAAGGGAAGGGGCCGCTGAAGGGATTCAAAACTCGTTGGTTTGTCTACGACCCAAGGAAATGTCACTTGTATTATTTCAAGACTCCTCAGGACGCCTTTCCACTCGGACATATTGAAATAGCCGATGCGTGCTTCACGTATGATCTGGAGGGAGAAGATGGACAATTTGAGATCCGCACCACCGGAAAGGAATTTTTACTCAAGGTAGTGCAATTCGGTGCAAACGACGTGATCTGAAGCTTTGCTAACTAGCTAACTTAACTAACTAGCTGCATTTCTGCGCTGGAATATCTTAAAAGTAGCATTAGATGGACACGCAAGTTAGACGCATTCTTAAGGAGCCAGCTAACTCGTTAGCTAAGACAAATTAGCTAGCACCTTAGGCGCAAAGATCTAACTTGTGCCTAGTGATTCAACAATGATTTGTCCTGGCAATTAAAAAAAGATATATATTTTCATCGATAGCTTTTGCAGTATACGTTCACATTACTGTCTTAACCTAAATACTAGATAGTAGGCAAAACTAGGTAACCTACAATTCTCCTGTGTACACACACCACAGTGTACCGTTACGCAGATATATGGCAGAAGTTCAAAGTCAGCGAAGCAGTGATTGTTACAGATTTTGGCGCATGTTGTAGGAATCTTCTGGTCACCTGGGCTCCCCTTAAAAGTTGCAATAAAATAGTTGGAATCTGAAAGCTTTGCTTTGCCGCACGAGCATGTAGAGAGTTTGAACAGGGAATTATAGAACTGTACAGTACACTACTCCAAGACTGGGACACAGCCAGTGTATCTGACCATTACAAGTAATTCTTTATTTTGCTTGGCATCTATTAAGCCACCAAATGAACACCGTATATATATGTAAATGTACATAAACTACTAAACGTTCTTTCTGAGAAACAAGTGCTGAAGTGTCTTCATATTAATGTTTTGAGCATATGAGAGGCATTTCTATACTATATTACATTACCTGTATTTGGGTATACTGTATAATGCCAGTGGTCATAAACTGAATCACTACAGCTACACTATGTATTAGTGCAGCTGAGGTTTGTGATCTTGACAACCCTCAGAGGCCTAGGTCTGCCAACATGCTTGTTTCACGACAGAACTAAAGATGGCTACCCCCTTTCTAAGTCAGTGCCAGTCAACAATGTTCATGAAATTCCTTTCTCTCTCTACCTACACAAAAATTCAGGTGCATGTGTAACACGGTTTGATATTGTAGCCGTTTGTTGAGGTTCTAATGAGGCGGGTTTTTCATCAAATGGATGGTTTTTGTTTGATGGTCTTTTTTTTTTTTTTTCGAGCAAATCATGTGCTAAAAGCACAAAAAGGTACTTTGTTGTTTCATTACACCAGATACCACCTAGACACTGGCCAAAGTGGAACTGGGACTGAAACTAACATGATCATACTCAAAGAGCATGACCACCCTCACACCTAACCGTCTTCCTCTAAAGGAGACACTCAGACAGACACTTTATTCTCCTACCTGTGTTGTATCGTATAACATCTGTGTAAATGCACTTCACAGTCTTATGGTCTGTTTCTTTCTAAGAATAAAGCCTCATTCCACAAAACATTTAGAGGAAGTACACAAACCCAAACCAGAACATGAATGACATCTGCCTTGTGGACTGAAGCTGACTCCTGAATCCTCAGGGAAGGCACAGGCCTATGAAAGAGAGTGCACCGCGAGAGTGCACCCACGTTTTGGAATGGGCCGTGTGATTCTGTGTGTGTGACTCTTGCAGGCCCTGAACAGGCAGGTGATGCAGTACTGGCTTCAGCAGCTGCAGCAGAAGCGATGGGAGTTCAGCAACACGCGAAGATGTGGCAACCGGGACAGCTGCTGCTCCTCCGTCCCGCACTACCCTCACACGGGACTGGTGGCCAAGGACGTGGGTAAGGGCTCCAGCAGAGCGTTTTACAGGACCGTACGCAGACATGACGTTTCCTCTGTGGCGGGGCGTTCTGGGACTGATTCAGCGCTTCTTGAGGAGTAGTAGTTCCTAGCACGCTCCTGTTGCAGCAGAGGGGACGTTCCCAGGCTGGTGCTTGCGTCCAGTCAGTATGTGATGTCACATGGAAATCACTAAACACATTTGTTCTTAGATAAAGCAGCTTAATGTTTAACCCATTATCAAGTTTGCTTGGACCAAGAAACACCTTAGCCACGCCAGTGTCATTAAAGAGTTATGTAATTTTTCTTCCGTTCCTTCTTTTTGTCTTCCTGTACAGTCTTGTGTAAATGCAAACATGAGAGCTTATCATGATAGAATCGTCCTCCATCTATAGAATTTTGCTTTTGCTTTTTAGTGAGATGTCAGTAGTAAATTTTCGGGCTAATGGTTACTGAAGCTGGGTTGTTCACATGTGTTTACAGTGTAAAATGTGTTAAACACATCTTTTCCTCTAAGACATGTGATGAAATTGTGAATTGGCAATTGACTCACATATTTTTAGTTCCTTTTACAAGGCAACTGAAAAAATAAACTTGCCTAAAAACCAGGCACAATAAGAAAAGACTGTACTGCCACTCTTTAGGTGAGTAGCAGTTATGGCTAGCCAAGCTACTGTTGCAATGTGTCAGACCTCAAAGTGTAAAGTTTGTCAGTTACTTATGTCAGCATTGTTAAAGCTACTGTTGACTTTGGGTAGGCTGTCTACGTTGCTAAGGAGGATCTAACTAGTATAAATTCTGTTTACTACTGTGTATTTACCTCACACCTCAGGGCAAAAATGCCGTCCCTGGTTTTGTGTTTGCTGCTCTGTGAGTGATGCTGACTCGGGGCAGTGTCAATCAGGAGGCCGCATGCTTGTGACTAACTTTGGACGTGAGCGCGTGTCAGTGACTCCGTCCGTCTGCCCTCCCGCTTCGCTCTCCAGACGCTCTGATCCTCGAGCAGCCCAACGAAAGCATGGAGAGCGTGCGCAGCGATTTCGCCGTGGAGGCAGACGCCAACGGCTTGGTTGGAGCCCAATCTGCAAGGAACCCCACCGCTCTCAACTTCTCCCTTAGGCACTGGGGCACGGAGCTGAGGTAAGGGCCATGCTGAGCGATGGGTACGATCTCGGCGAGGGTAATATATTCCACTGAAGTTTGTATTTTGGGTGGTGATATCTAATGCCCTTCCAGATGGCGGTGGAAATATCTGCTTGTTGTGGTTGATGTGAGGCTTGCCATGTGCGAACAGTAATTGGCTATAGCCGACGTCTGACTGTCTGACTCACTTTTTAATACAGCAGCTTAAATTATTTTTCCAGCCATAATACCCGAGCTGGAGAAACGCAGCTGTGGTTTCGGTGTGCTTGCAGAGAGTGCAAACCTGCGTGTGCTCACCTGTCTGTCACGCCCTGCTCAGGCAGACCGTATGAAGTGCTGGTCAGAACACGCGGACCAAGCAGGGTAGTGACGAGCAGAGCGACCCGCACATGTGGAAGGGATGCGGGCACATTCGCGCAGAATCTGCTCTTTATAGTCGGGCTCCAAACAATACTACCATGCAAGCAGGTGTGATGCTGTACCTGGAATGTTATTAGAAGCGTAAGCTTGCCCCTAACCATATCGCCTCTTTTCCATTGCAAGGACACTTGTGTATTTTCATTGCTTTAGTGTGTCCAGATAGTCATGGAACTGTTCAAATCCACACAAGGCCAGAACAATGAAATACGCTGTTTTCGGATTTCGCCGGACAGCTTATATGCCCCTGGCACACACACTCGCCTTGACCTCAGTGAATACAAATCCAAGCTTTCTTGCCTGCTCTTACTATTCATAGTAAAGTCGTCCTTGCAGTAGTAGAGCCACTAGATAGTTTCAGTTCTAATGTCATCAGACAGCCTCTTCTAAACAATGGCCTTCAACAGGCGGGCCAATCTCTGCTTCCCGTTGCCTACCAGCACTGTTCTATGGGCGAGTTTGTACTTTTCAGTGCCTTTTTTTATGTCATTTCTATGATCATTGCTTCTGGCAAATTTAAGACACTGAGCAAAACGGCTACTCCAAAATTCTGGTGCATGTTACTTGTGGGGCTGAGTGGGTTGGCCACATGCTAAACCAGTGACTGTAAGAGACTGGTGAAAGCAAAACCACTTCTGTACATACCTCTCCTTCCCTGGATCCTCCAGCAGCAAAGTCTAACCAACCACTGGTTCCTAAGCTCATTCCCCTGTCATAAGCCCCCTCTGCAGAGCCCTGTTCAGGCCTGTCTCTCTGCTGCTCAGGCCTGTCTCTGTGAGGCCTGTCTCTCTGCTGCTGCTCAGGCCTGTCTCTGTGAGGCCTGTCTCTCTACTGCTGTAGGTCGGTCTGTCATGGCAGGTTTGTGCGTGCTGCCACCAAGCCTGTCCGTGGTTGGAACAGCTTCTCAGGTCCCTTAGTGACATCACATTTACGAGGCCTCAGGGCCTCACATGCTGAAATTCACGGTCACCTCCTTATAGAAATGTTGATCTTAGCCCTGAGCTAAGACACGTGATTGGTCAGTCAGATCTGCCGGAGCCAGCTGCTGTTCGCATTCATATTTAAATAAAAAAAAAAACATTTATATTTTCTTTTTTTGTGCATGTTTTTTTTTTTCTTGAGTGTTGTTGTCTTTTGCATTTGAGTTTTGGTTAGTTTCTTTCTACACCATTCTCCATTATTCGCACCCATCTTCACACCCATTATATATGTCAGCATGCATCAGTGTAAGCTGTTACTTCCTTTGTCAGGGTGACTAAAGTGCTCTTTGAAGTCTCTCTGAATTCTCACCCGTCTCCCGTCCTCTCACTGCCCTTTGCTTACTCCCCGTGTCAGGAACAGCATGTCTCACTTGCGGCCAGGACGGGGCGGAGAGAACAGACGCAGTGTATTTTACACAGCCAGCAATGAGGAGTGGGAGGTGGTGGACCACCCCACCAAGGACACACCAGACAAGCCTCCAGCTGAGAGCCAGCGCCGTGAAAGCCCTTCCAACTTCCACAGACGTGAGAGATCATTTCCATCATCTGCCTTTTCTTTCTTTTAGATTCTTTTATAGAATCTATAACCATGGCTGTAGCCCTGTAGATATGCTGGGATGTGTTTCTGAGCCATAAGTTCCTTATGAATGTAAATATCTAGCCAGTGTTCCTCCGAATGTCCAGACTCCATTGGCTCGGCGTTCACGTTCGACTTCCGGAGCACGTCCCGCATCAAGCGCTCAGGCAAGTCGAGCCGGAGCGCGGAGGCATCGCCCGTGGAGGCCCCGGAGCTGCAGCTACGCTTGCTGAGCCAGCAGGAGGAGCTCAGCCGTACGCAGGAGGAGCAGACCCACCTCCAGCAGGAGAAGGCCCGTCTCCAGGAGGAACTCACCAGCCAGAAGGTGCAGGGGGTGGGATGGGGGTTGTGTGATGTATTTGAAAGGTGCGCTTAGGTCCTGATGTATCTGAAAGGTGCCCTTAGGTCCTGACGTATTTGGAGCTGTGTGTTGACATGTTCTTTACTGTGCTGCAACACATTGGCATTTCCTAATCCAGCCCTTTACTGAGTGATGACATGTAGTAAAACCATTATGTACCCAGCAGTGGTTGTAATGACCAAGACGCTGCTGTATCTGATTCTTAGCTGCTTCTATTGTAGTCTTTAGTGCCTTCGAGACCGGTGCCTTCAGCTACCCAATAGGGGCGATGTGTGTGTCTGACCCGTGGACTACACTGTTAAGGTTCTGTCACCTTTACTGAGAACAGTTTCATGTAAAAGTAATGTCTGGACTGTGGTTAAGCCTCTCTCTTCAGACAGTTCCTCTTTTGTTTCACTATTGCACGTAGATGGGGAATCCCAGTAAATGTATGGGTGTGTAGTCATTTGTGAATTGAAACATGGAATAATTATGACTGTATGCTGCTGGATTCTGGGGGGTTCAGTCTCCAGCCACTTGGTGGGGGTTCAGTCTCCAGCCACTTGGGGGGTTCAGTCTCCAGCTACTGCTGTGCTCTTTCTTCATTCTCAGGCTCCTTCATCTTCACAGTTTTTTTTTTTTTTTTTCCTTTTGAGGTTTCAGCAGAGGTGTTTAGCGGGTGCCGAGTGACCCACAGGACGGGTAGCGTGGATTCATTTACTCTTCTGTTGCACTACTTACAGGTGTCTTTGAGCAGATAGTCTGCTATGTTTAACTCTAAAGATGCTTTTGTACCTCTTGAAACAGGAGCAACCCTGCTTTAAGATAACCATGAATGGCTCAGCCAGACTAACCTGACCCTAACAGGCTTGATTTACAGCCATTACATTTGCCTGATTCCAAACACGGGAACATGAAGTTCCATTAGGCATTTGGTTGAAAAGTAGTTTGAGATTGTCCATTAATGGAAATTCCTAAAATGGATTTTACTTGTTTACTGTTATTAACTGATTTACTGATTTAATTGGATGTGACGTCTTTATGTGCTGGGTGTTCATGTGAAGTCTATACATTATATATTACACTTATCTGTCTATCTAGTCCAGAGTCTCGTATACAAACGGTAAGTGGAGAGAGATGCTAGTATGAAGGGAATCTATGCATAACTTCAGTTGGCCACATTATCAGAAAAAACCTTCATACAAGTCACTGCTGATGGCAGCTTATCAAGGAATACGAACACGCCTCAGCCAGGGTTTTTATGTCACTCGTAAGATAAAATGTATTCCCAAAATACTTTTACTTTTGTTTACTTTTGTTTTAAGATACATAAATCATATGTTAAATTGGACTTAAAAACACTTGCAGCTTTGCTCTGACCCCTCTGCTGGAAAATTGCCAGACGGTTCTCAGTTTTCTTCAGTCCATCGTGATGTGTATTATCTCCGTTGGATTGTAGACTGGTGTCAGGTGATCAGGCAGTGTCTAATCTGTGATTAGTCTCCCACAGTCTCCAACATGCTGACTAGCAAAACAGTTTCATTTATTTATTATGGTTGAGCAGAAACTGCCCCAAGAACAAACATGATCCTTGATCCTGCTAATCATAGCACTTTTCGTTTACAATCAGTTGTTGATCTTTATTTTATTTTTTTTATCATCCCATTTTTACAAAGACTCAGGTCAGGAAGCCTTAGCTGAGGGGGTCAGCACTTCCCTAACTAAATGAACGGTGTTCTCGTGAACTTTGGCTCTTAAAGACCCTCATGAGAAAGCACAGAGGAACCTCTGCAGTGTTTAGCTCTGCCGACTCCGTCCTCCCCGCTGTCTTCGAGGCCCGCCGTGTGACCAAGCTGTGCTTGCGTCTCCGCTAGGAGCTGGTGCGCCTCCTCCAGCAGACGCTGCGGAGCTCGCAATGCGAGCGGCACCTGGCGGCGGCCCCCGGCGGGACGGAAGCGGCCGCGGCCCTGGTGGAGCGCGACGCCCAGATCCGCCAGCTCTGTGGCCACATGGAGCGCCTGTCCCTGGAGAAGGAGAGCCTGCGTCTGGAGCTCAAGGGCCTCAAGGTGAAAGTGGGCGATATCAACGATCAGCTGGGCATGCTGATGGAGACCATCCAGGCCAAAGACGAGGTCATCATGAAGCTGTCGCAGCAGGGCCAGGATGGTGGTGCAGAGGCAGCAGAGTGCAGCTCTCCCATGGCAAGAGAGCGAGAGGAGCTGCACAGCCTGAGGGTAACGACGCTCGCATGTGTGCAGGGTCATTCTCATATTACACCCAGCACTGTGACTTTGCTGAAGTTGTTTATATTTAAACAGTAGTGTAAGAAAACAAACGATGGACTGTGTGAATGTCGTCGGGGAGATGTGGGACTAGTGTTATTGTCCTTTATGCATTTTCGTGTGTGTTTTATGTGCTTGCTTTGGAATTGCCCTGTGGGGATAATTAAAGTTTCATTGATTGCCTGATTGATTGATAGATAAACAGCACCCACCACTCAGCAGTATAACCGTGTTGTACCGAAGAGTGCGTGCAGGCAAGTGTTAACATTTTCAAACGCGTGTCCTTCTGGTGTTCCAGGACAGCCTTCAAGGCTACAAAGCCCAAAATAATTTCCTGAACAAAGAAATCCTTGAATTAACAGTCTTACGGAGGAATGCTGAAAACAGAGAGAAGGCCCTGGAGGCGAAGGTGAGAAACGCACAGCGCAAAGCAAACGTTTGAGAGGGAGCACTGTAGCTCCTTCCTCGCACCTTCGCCCGTCTCCTGTTCGTCTGTTCTCTCACGCCGCTCTCTCTCTCTCTCTCTCTCTCTCTCTCTCTCTCTCTCTCTCTCTCTCTCTCTCTCTCTCTCTCTCTCGCCGCAGTACATCGCTCTGGAAGCCAAGCTGTGCCAGGTGGAGAGTAAGCACCTGGTCCTGCTGCAGGAAGTCAAGACCCCAGTGTGCTCCACGTCCGATCAGGGCCCGGCCCGAGAGGTCATATCCAGGCTGCTGGAGGACGCCCTGCAGGTGGAGAGTTCCGACCACCAGGAGCACGCTGTTCTCAAACCCTACCCGGTCAGGTAGGACAGCCGCCACTTCTGCTCCGCAGGGTTGAACAGTGAGGCCAGTGTTGCTTGAAAGCAACTCCAGTCATATTTGTTTTTCTTCCCCCTCCTTTAACACGGTCACCCCTTTACCTGCAAAATGTATTTTAATGAATATTCACTTGCAAGATTAGTGATGCCTGTGTTTTAATGTTTGTTGCCTGTACTGTAGTGTGTTGTGTTTTGAGTATGATAGCAGCGCACTGCATTATTTTAGGACAATATGAATATGCATATGTTTTCCTGGGTTAAATATTCTATAATGAAGTAAGGTGTGCAGGTCAGTGCTTGTTTTGATGCTCTCCTCTATTCTTCTTCTCAGTGAATATGATATTTATGGCTTCAAAACCGTCCCGGAGGAGGAGGATGAGGAAGAGAAGCTGGTTGCCAAAGTAAGGGCCCTGGAGCTCCGCTCGCTGTCTCTCACCGACCAGGAGGTGTCCGTGGGGGTGAAGTGGGAGAACTACCTGGCTGGTACTGTGAACAGAGAGATGGTCCGCTCTCCGGAGCTGAAGGCCCTGATCCGCAGCGGCGTGCCCCACGTGCACCGCTCCAAGATCTGGAGCTGGTGCGTCAACCTCCACGTGAGGAAGATCCGCGAGTGCCAGCCGGCCGACTACTACGAGAACCTGCTGTGCATGGCGAGGGAGAAGCCCAACCCGGCGTCGAAGCAGATCGAGCTGGACCTGCTGCGCACGCTGCCCAACAACAAGCACTACGCCTCCCCGTCAGCAGAGGGCATCCAGAAGCTCCGGAACGTTCTGCTGGCGTTCTCCTGGAGGAACCCCGACATCGGCTACTGCCAGGGCCTCAACAGGTAGCTCGACTCGAACAGAACTGCTGTGACGTACTTCACAGTGAATGAGATTTATCCGCTTTTCATTTATTGGTTTATTTATTTATTTGGCCTGGTGAAACTCAACTGAGGCTACTAAGAGTGCTGTAGCTGATCACAGCTGCTAACTGTGTCAGTTAGCGTTGGGTAATAAATTCCTCATAGCTGGAATGTCCTTCCGTTCCTTCTGCCTTTAGGCTTGCAGCCATAGCTCTTCTCTATCTGGAGCAGGAAGAGGCCTTCTGGTGTCTGATCACCATTGTGGAAGTTTTCATGCCACGCGATTATTACACCAAAACACTGCTGGGCTCGCAGGTACTATTTAAAGGTTCCTCCACAGTTTTTTTCCTGTTTTCACTGGGGGAAGGGTCAAAGTCCCAGACCTACTTCCCAGATCTGTTGCCGGGATTATAACATTGGCCAAATGGAATGAGTACTTTTAGCATGTGACTGGTAGCTGGGTGTGATTCACACATACAGTGTTTTGCATGTCATCCCTCATTCTGAAGCTATTGCCTTCCCTCAGTCATGCTGTTCTTACATAGATGCCCTGGTATCAGAACAGTGGTGCAAGGGGCAGTATTGAGCAAGGTGCTGAATCATGTGCAACAGTACTTAGATGACTCCTGGTCCTGGTCTTGACACTGAACCCAAACCTCTTCACACATGCTGTATAAACAATCACAATTAAACTACCCTTATAACGGATTTATGAATGGTTTAAAAATGCTAAATGATTGTCAATTATGTTTTAAATACCTTTAAAATCAAGCCATAACACAATAAAGGCAACAGTGACCTGTATAATGAGAATGTTATTTCACCTGTTTACTGTTATACTGAGGTTTACCAGTATACTTGAATGTAGGATCAATTGGAAGCAACTAGTCACTGTTGCACATTAATTATTTTAATGTATTTATTATTACAATAATAATAATAAAGCACTTTGAAGCTTTACTCTTCTGCTGTGACACCTCTGTATTAGGTTTCAAGAAGTGAGGAAGGTCTGTCTGTTCTTCCCTGCAGGTGGACCAGCGTGTCTTTAAGGACCTGATGAATGAGAAACTACCCCGGCTTCACACCCATTTCGAGCAGTATAAGGTGGACTTCTCCCTCATCACCTTTAACTGGTTCCTGGTGGTGTTTGTAGACAGCGTGGTCAGTGATATCCTCTTCAAGATATGGGATGCATTTCTCTACGAAGGACCCAAGGTGAGATTGAAAATCCCAGTGTGACACTTTCGTAATATTGATTTAGCAGTGTGGAGGCATAAAGGCATTTGAGGAGGCATAAAGGAATAATCATTTGAATCTGTATGAGTAATAATCATCGGAATCTGCTGTTGGTGCATATTTATGTGGACACTCTTATGTGAGGGTTGCGACTGGTTGAATGACTTGGTGGTCAATGGGGTGCATTTGACTTTTGTACTCTGAAAATACCATAATTGCATTAGTGGTATGTTATCGCTCATTGACCAGCTCCAAGACAAAACCAAGATTTGATGGTTAAATCTAAACAGTTGAGATGTTTCTGCTTTCTTTAAAATCACCCCAGTGTAGTTCAGTCACATGGTCAGTAAAGGTGAGTCAGTTCTACAGGCAGCAGGACTGTAGCAGGACTGTAGCAGGACAGGTGCTTCATTGCAGTGATGCAGCCAGCCAAAAACCACCAAGCAACCCACTGTCCAATCGCTTTTGTTCACCTAAAACGGTCTGTAGTTTCACTTCTTCGCTATTGTTTCAGTCCTGCCATGTGGCACCACAGTACAGAGCCATATAAAAGCATTGTCCAGAATCTTAAGAATTGACACCGAGTGCACATAATGCATTGTGTGGTATTAGTTTGTGACCACATAATGAGTGTGAATCAGCTGTTTGCCTAGAACAAACACAACGGCCGGTAAACTGATGACAGGTGAAACATGATCATCTACATGTCCTTAGTCGAAAGTCTTTTCACTGAAAGAACATCGTTCATCCTCCTCTTTTGTTTAAAGGGAGCTTGCTTTGGATTTAAAGCAAGTTTTTCTTGTCTCAAGAGAACACTTCATGGAGATCTCCGAATGCAGTTTTATGACTTCAATTATTTTCTTCTGCAGATCATATTTCGCTTTGCTCTTGCACTCTTCAAGTGCAAAGAAGAGGAGTTTTTGAAGTTGCAGGACGCCATGGGTATTTTTAAGTATCTTCGATATTTCACACGTACAATCCTGGATGCAAGGTAACCTTTTTATTATTATTATTAGCTTTGTTCTAATTTTTTTATTTTTTATTTTTTATCCGTAATGTAATGAATTATTGACCTGTTGCCTTATCAGGTATCACAATAATAATCTCATCTTCAGTTCAGTACTTGGATAGCAGTACTCCCTGGATGATTAGAAATCCCTGAAGTATAATACCTCTGTATCTGTCTCCTACAGAAAGCTGATGAATATGGCCTTTGTGGACATGAACCCTTTCCCCCTGCGGCAAATCCAGAATCGACGCACTTTTCACCTGGAGAAGGTTCGCCTGGAGCTCACTGAGCTGGAGGCCATTCGGCAGACATTCCTGCGGGAAAGGGAGACCAGCCAGGAGGGGCGCGCGGTCATCAGTGATGATGAGGAAGACAACTAAATTGCCACCAATCAGAGCTCAGACAGAACTGAGAAGCCAATAGAACACTGATGCATTCCTGTTTTTTTTGTTTTGTTTTGTTTCCTTCGGTCAAACTCCATGCTGTACCCAGCTCACTGTCTTTGAAGAGACTGTGGCTCAAAGAACAGTCGGTACTGCTGGTAAGGACCAAAGAACATCAAGCAGCCATTTTGAGCTTTTCAGCAACTTTGAATACTTTCATTTCTTTAATAATGATTGCTTTTTATTGGTCTCACATATCAGTATTACAGTCAAGATCAGTGTAATGGTATATGCTACATGTATATAGTAGTAGGTGCTTCTGAGCAGAATGAAAGTTCAGGAACATTCATGTAATGCTACGCATAGTGCAACAACAGCATCGGTCATTGTTTAATCATTGTCATATTTCACCTATCAGAACATTACACAGAAGACTTGTGTAAATCAGAGCGTGTTTACTATCACTTGTTTACTAGTTTATGCAATGTTTATTTAGCATTGTGAATTATTTTCTATGTCTTTGAAATATATGTAATTTCTGGTTTCAGCTCTTCGAAATTCCATGTTCTTGGTACTCCTAATTCTGTTTTCATTGTGTTCTGAAGCACTTAAATCACTTTAAATTACAGATGTACCATTTTATGACATTTCATTTTAGGGTAAAGTGAGCAGTAGAGAATTCATTCCTTCATGAGTGTATGCAGAGGCTCAGTAAAAATTCCTTTTCAGTCATGAGATGACACTTAGCTGCTGAAAAACAATTCTTGTATAATGCATATCATTCAGTCTGTCAGAGCAAACCACTTATCTTCTGCTTGAATGGTTTTCCGTTGTTGGCAATCAGCTGGATTTGGAACTGTGATTTCTGAGTTGTCAGGGTTTTGCCATATATCCAGTGCTGTCTGTGTCATGCGTTTTGACACTTTGACAGCCAGGCAAGCTGTATTTCACAACTTATCACCAACTGTGGCCTTGAATTCCAGACTAGTTCAATTGATGTGGGTTTGTTCCCCATGTAGCAGTCGTTTATATAATTGTATAAACATTAATAACTTTCCTTCATTTTGGTACATTATTTGCTGAATAAAAAGTGAGTTTACCTGGTTATAGTACTTTCTTCAGCTGTAAACAGTATTATCTCACTTTTTATAATAATCTAACCGTAAAGTGTGCCACTGGTCAATGTTCCATTTATTAGAAGTTTTGCCTTCTGTTATTTTTTAGTGCTTCAGTAAAATCTAGAGCGCAGTTTGATGTTAAGGGCCCATTTTAATGAGGGACATTGTACTTTTTTCAGTTTATTGCACGTTTCATAGTTCTAGAGCTTCACTCTGCTATTTTAATAACCTCATTTCAGCAGATGTACTTGTATTTGTAATGCAATAATCCTCATGTATTTTCATCAGTTACAGCATTTTCTAGTAGGTTTTTTTGATGATTTTTTCCCCCCTTTTTGTACTATTTACATCAGAAACGCATTGGCAATCACGGTTGTCTATGAATGTAAGCTTGTTTCACATTCCCATCTGTGTTTCCTGATCTATGGTTCATGACAAAGCAAAAAATGTTTTTAAATTGACTAATAATCTCAAACTGTGAATTTCCTCTTGGAGAGCTGGTCTCTCAGATGACCACATACATGAATTTATAGGATACTCGTGCTTTGTTGTATCTAAAGGTTCTTAGATATAAGTCAGTGTGCTTGTGATCAGTGCTGTAACACAGACGTTATGGCTGTATGTATGCCCTAGATACATTTGTAGATGTTTTACATTTGGATGGAGAACAATTGCTGTATACTTCGTTTTGTCTGTCAGTATGTTTTATTCATATATATATATATATATATATATATATATATATATATATATAATTTTTTGTTCTTCATATTTCTTTCCATGGACACCTTATTTAGCAAGCCTGCTTCAAAATGATCTAGTCCAGATTTTGCAGTATTTTTATAAGATAGAGTTTCAAGTTTGCATTGGTCCTGCTCAGTTGATCAGTGCAAGCCATTGCACACATCTTCCCTTATACAAAACCATGTAGACACAATGTAATCAGTTTGAATGTTCCCATAGATTGTTTCACTATGTGATCTTATGTTCTACACTAGTGTGGTGATCGCTCAATAAAGTGCATATAGCACAATGCTGGTTTAGATTAATGTGTAGTTTCACTTATTGTGCTCCGAGTTTTGGTTTTGTTCTCATTAGAGGAAGTCCTTCAAAATCAAAGCAAAAAGGCCTCTTCTACCTAGAATGGCCTTGAAAATCTTGACAGGAAACTGAAGATAGGATACTAGACAATAGAAGGCTCACCTTAAGTTCCTTCCTGTTGTTTTTTTTTTCACTAAATCTGTGCTACCCATTTGGACAGCGCTTGTATAATGTATCATATCGTTCTGAGATTATAATGAGCGCGAGAAAAGCTAGCTATTTAAGAAAATATGATTTTTGAAAGGGACTCGCTTATGCCCTTGTTTCTCCTGCAGGTGGCAGTGTTGCTTGCTGTGTTTAAAACAGACAGGCACTTGAATAGTAAAGTTATTTTACGGTGATTTGCCAATTTGTTCTTTCAAGACAACTAATCGTGACCTATAAATATAAATCAATAGGCTACTCATTTGTGGACGCTCCTTGCTAAAACGTTCATTCTAAATTATACTTCAAATGCAAGAATTTCACGGTTATTAAATCTTAGTCTTTAACTATATACTGACTTAACTATTATTCATATGACTTGTACCGGCGTCTTGCAACACAAAAGTTAGCCGTCTTGATCAACAGGTGGCGCGTGAGCGTATCCGGGAGTGAAAACATACGCTCGTGCTGAATAAGTCATCAGTTCTTCAGTTTGAAGTGCGAGCAGTAAGGAGACCCTATACATGTACTGTCAGCAACTACCTTCAGTTGCGCTCCAAATATATTGCACGTAGAACGTATTCTTACTTGAGCAAATAAGGTAAGTCATTTGTTTTAAGATTTAGAATCCGTAGCATAAATTACGTCCTTAAGTTTTCTGACTTAAGTTAAATAAGTAACCACATCGTTTCCACTAATGATGCGTTCTGACAGAAGCATTAGCTGGCATTTTATTAATTGCATAAACTTCGTGTCACATTAATTATCTCATAAGCTATGTTTTAACTGCCTGAAAGTTAAAGACTTGTATACGTTATACTGTTATACATGTCATACGTGTATGTGGCTGCACACGTGTAAAATAACTCACAACGACGGGTCTATTAAATGTCTTAATATCTTGTTAAATGAAGGGGATGTAGGTATGATCTCGGTTAGATAGAGCTCTAAATGCAAAGACGTTTTCAAGCTGTAATTGTTTTCTATATTAAAAAGACAGATACATCGTTTTTCCTGCTGTTGTCACTTAGTTGCGTGACTTTGTTCTGTTCTGTTTCGTGATGCATAATATTCAGCGGCAGAAACAGTGCCTCGGTCTTCATACTTCAAAAATGTGTCAACTATAATTGTTCAGAACAGGAAGCCGTTCAAACTATTTGAGGTTTCAAACGATCAGTATTAAAGAAGAAAAGAGAGACATCCTTAAATAAGAGCATATTGTAGATTTTGTCTCTCAGATGTGATGGAATGCATGTGGCATGCTGGGACATGTGTTGGCTGGATGAGTTGAACTTCACTGCTATGTGTTTCTGAAGTGCATAAAACACCCCCCAGACATAAATACATGTATTTTCACAGCATCTCTGGGATTGTATATGCTACCCTGAAGGAATACCAGCCAGACCCCTAGAAGTGTTTGTGCTGAACTTTCATCAAGACTCAGCTTTCATCAATGAGGACACTGGGCATGGCTGTGTTCAAGCAACAGAAAGTGGACGATTTTTATGAAGTTGGGGAGGAGCTTGGAAGGTGAGTAAACAGATAAATGACTATGGAATTACATGTAACTACACCAACCCAGCAAGTGGAGCACAAGTCACCAGGAACCTTTATCATATGTTTTAAGGATGGTTCCAAATAGAGTGCTCCAAGTCCAACAAATGCTCTGCTGATGTTTGAGAAGGGAGCGGCTGCAAGGAGTCATAGTTGGAATAGCGTGAGATGTTTGGCACCATCTAATTTGTAGTCTCTGCTCAACAACAAGCAAATGTCTGTTTGGTTGTTTTAGTGGTCATCATCCTAAATTGTAGTGTACATGCGCACTGAGTGCAGTGTAACTGTGACATGAAAAAAAGAGATCTGAACATTAATATGTGAGTTCTCATATCCAGTAGTTTATGATATGGTCAAGGACTCCAGTCAGGGAAAGACTCACTCCAGTCAGGAAAGACTCACGCCAGGTGTTATTTTTTTTTCTCTTGACTTGGCAGTTGACATCACTCCTCAGTGACTTTTCTCACACTCCACCACAAAGCCCAACTATCATCACTAAACTAAACTGAACTAACGATTATCAACTGTAAAAACATCATTCGTGCCACCCTCTCAGCAAAAGGAAGTTATAAATCTATCCATAAGGGAAGAGAGGTTATAGTGTTCAATTGCTTGTTAGCTTTCAGGAAAGGTGTAGCTTTACACGCAGGTGGGTGTCCTGTCCTCCTGGCTTGTGCATGAATGGTAGCACTGGGTAGAGCGAAGCTGGAATACACAGATTCTGTCCAAAGCCAACCTATCTACATTTGAATCATTAACAACACATCAGAATAACTTCTGTTCTAAAAGATAGGTTGTTACCATAAAACACATAAGCTAAGCTGGTGGTTGTTTGTTATTGTTTTGATAACATAAAGCCCCACCACCATCTGCCTGACTGGTTTGGTGTCCCATTTTCCCTCCCTCGTTTACATGCAGTTTTTTGACACACCCAGGCTCCTGGAGGGGTGATAACATACTAGACTGTGATGGTAACTTCTAGAGTTTAGAGTCAAATCTTAAAACATTAACATTTGTGAGATAAAACATTAACCATTACAGGATTGCCAATCTGATTTCAGATAAACACATACTGAAAAGGCAGACACTCTTGCATTTCCATTCGAGGGCAGAAGGTGTAATTATCCCTTGAATGGGATTTGCCAATAATGTTTGCCTGGCATATTATTAAATCCCTCCATGTGATGGGGGGTCAGCTATCTTTGTGGTGGAAACATGATTGTACACAAAAAGACAACTCTTTAGGTGAAAGAGGAAACAGTACATTTCTGTGGTTTCACAGAACCATCTGTGGCAATCAGGCAGCAGCATTACAGAGAGAGCAAGAGACAGACCTCAGACAGAGAGAGCGAGAAAATGTAAGGCTCAGAAATGGAAAAGCTAAGACTTTGAGTGAAGAACAAGAATTGTACATAGGAGGTGTGTGATGTAGTGATGCACAGCCAGGCACTCTGCCTTGAGCAACTCTTCCATTGTGTTCCTTGTGCATGTGAGTTGGGCCTACTTGTCATGTCACTTCATGAATCACTTAAGCAAAGTGTTGTGGGGGGGGTGGGGGGGGGCAAATGTGATGTTACACAACTCCTAAAAGCAAACTGCAGACATGACAGCCTTTCTGATGGCCTGCTCCCTGTTTTACTGTGCTGCACGAGACCTATTGCTATTAATAAACTCCCTTCGAGATGTTGTTTTCATTCAGTCTATTTGCGCTGTGTTTAAGGCTTAAGGCAATGTGTTTTAAGCAGGTTTTCTGCATAAACGTTCCTTCTGTGGATTTAGACAAATTTGTTTCATGAGAGAAAAAATACTCATGCTTTTTTTTTACTTGTGGTTTAGCAGTGGGAGCTAGTGAGATGGTAGAGATAGATCACTGATATGAGTCGTTTTACTGCTTCAGAGCAGTACCGACTCCTGGAGCCTTGGCTTGGGTACCTTGAGAAATGCTGTCACCTTCTAAGATCCAGTGTATTAGGAAACTGTGTCATCTCATTCCTTCACACTGTACCCAGTGCTGATGGTTTGCTAAAGGAAGTTTTGCCATATCAGCGTCCCACATGTTCTTCCCCATTTTCTTAGTTTTTTTTTTTAAATAAGGGGTTCGTATGCTGTAGTTTACAAGTACATTAATGCTTTGTACATGTGATTTCACCTCAGAGTTTCCTCAGCAAGCTTGTGGTGCATTTTGTGAGTGTGTGTCACAACTCGAGCAGCATGATGACGAATTAACACAGCATTCATAGGCTGGATGTGGTCACCTTATCTTACTGCAAGGCAGCAATGCTGTTGCACATTTCTAATAAGGCACATTGAAGTAACACATTTGATTCTGTTTTAACATCAAGAATCCTTTAAGGTGTTTGATAGTTAAAGTAGAGGACGAGTACTGCCAGTGGCTCTGGAGAGAGCTGCTCCTTTTCACCCAGTGCTAACTGTGACATGACGTCTATTCATAGCACTTTCATTTCATCAAATCACTATTATGTAGTTATTGTTTGTGTTTCTGATGGACCAGGCTGTTTATTTATAGTAAATTAGTACATTGAGCTCTGTCCATATCTCAAGTAACAGTCTTTGAGTAGTTCTTTCACACGGCTGTATTGTCCATACAACATTACGGTCTAACTGGACTTCCACATGTTAGTCTTATGGTCTACAAATGTTATTTATAAATGCTCTGTATAAGACCTTCAGGTTGTGTTACAATGATGTGATGAAACATAATGGTTGAATATTAATCAGCTGCAGAAGGCAGTGAGAAAGAGTCATGTTTGATTTCTGTACAGGGCAACTTGAAGTACTTCTGCGTAGGTGGGATAATGACCTGTGTGGGTTGGTGGCCCCCTCTGGAAAATCTAGTTTCTCAGCAGTAGTGACAGCCAGAGTGAAACAGTGTTTTAGTCTACACTTGTTATGCCTGAACTTACTGAGTCTGTGAAGCATTATAACAGCCTTTAGATAAAATGAAAGATATAGTTACACATATATTTCTTTTATAACTGATTTGCAGTTTTATCCACAAAAAATGATTAGAAATATCTGTTTAGATAACATAATTTGTATAAATTGGTCTTACTCTGTGAGTCAGCTGGGCTATTTTTTTAAGGCTAAGACAAATAATTTTTGCAGTTTGCCCACTATATAGTGTGTGACATGCTATGTTCTCTTCTGTTATTCTTGGGTTCCCTCTCACACTTCCGTGTGTCTATGGACTTACGAAAGAGGGGACTTGCGTTAGTAACAGTGACAGTGGTTCAGGTTTATTATGCTAAAATGTAGTGTTGAGGGTTTCCCTCAGGCTGTGTTACCAAGAGCTGCATCTGAATATTGGGCTGGAACCACTCAGGCAACCACACAGCCACTGCTGGGGCTTCAGCAAAGCTAATGCCCAGCAGCTGTTGGGAGTGGAGAGTCCAGTGGGACCTAAAGCTGTCAAAGCCACAGGCAGACTTAGACTGAAGCCAGCCGGCGCGCTGGCTGTGGGAGGACTCACTCCCTCTCCATCCACTCTTAGAGCCGCGCCGTCAAACAAAGCACTTGCGGAGATCTTGTGCTCTTGTCAGAGAGGTGGGTCTAAATGTCCAGGTCAATTTGTTACAGCACGGGGAGGTTTTTTTTTTTCTTTGTGTTTGAATTATGTGATTTACAATGAAAGAGTTTATAGTGTAGAGGGAGGGTCAGGTTCATTGGTCCCTATGGCCGCTTTTCTTAGAAAAGCATGAAATGGCTCTTGTTGTTAGCTCATTGCGGTTTCTCTGAGGACGTGTTATGACTCAGTGCTCGAGACCCCATTAATTTTACCCCCTTTGTTACGCATAGTCAGAACCCTCATACATGGCCATGTAGGAGTGATTTGTGTGCTGGCAAAATGCCAGAGAGTGGTCCTTGGGTCCTTGGGGTGAAACTGAGTTGCAGATATAATGGATGAAAAGAACATTTGAGATGCATGGCCCCTCTGACACCCCAGGTTTGTGTTCTCCCCAGACCCATTCAGAGAAGGCCGGCCCTAAGGCAGTGCATTCCTGCGTAGCCTGTTTTGGTTTGCTTTACTGGGTGTGCTTGTGGGTGGATCTTATCATACGTTTCACCCTCAACACTTTCTACACCACTGGGGAAAGAAAGAGAGGGCGAGCCAGCCCCACCCCCTTGTTTCCCATTGAGACCCCTGTAGGTAGATCGTTCTGAGCTGTGGTATAAAGTTCACAGTGGTGTGTGTGTGTGTGTTTACGTATAATCCTGCCCACAATAATTTAATTTAATCAAGTTTTAGAATACATTTGTCCAAATCATTAAACAACTGTTCCGTTGTTTTGAAAGAAAATAACATGAACTTTGAATAATTCTCTGGTGTCTGAAGTTAATCAGTGTTTATGTATTTCATATAAGAAGATATAAGTGTTATGCCTAAACTTGCAAACATGCATCAACCAGAGAGACCAACAGTACATTTCTTTGTATCTCTATAAATGGCAATCTTAAAACATCAGTAGAGAGTACTTAGAAACAAAGGCTAGGCTGGAAAGTGGAACTTAGCTGGAATGTGTATAATTGTGACCCTGTCAAAGGACAGACCTAATCCAGGCCCCTCTCAGAGCTCCAATGCAGACCATCACCCAGAACAGGGCTGGCAGGTGAGAGTGGAATGGAGCAGTGGCTGGGTTAAAATTAACCCAGCTTCCCTGATAACACATAGAGACAGGCAGCCTTTCACTCACATGTGAGATACACACAGCAAGGCCTGTCCTCATCCCCTAATCATAGCAGATGAATAAGGAAAGTGAAAAAGATGCGACATGATGTGTTGCCTGCGACAAAACCATGGAAAGGCTCCAAGGAACCTCTGCTTTAATGTTGAAGAGTTTTCTTTTATGAGTTCCTAATTACTCCTGCACCCACAGAAGCATGTAGCCCTTATGGTTTTTAAAGTGCGACACAGCTCTGATGTTCTCCAGGCCGAATCTCTCTCTCAAGCCCATTTTCATAGCCCTTTTTCACTTCGTCTCTCTCTCTCAGCGTCCTCCTAATCCCTCTGCCCTGCTCTGCCCCTCTGTGATATCTCCGTGAGTTAGTGGACCATCTGGAGGGAGTGCTGGTGGTGCTGAATTATCCAGACTGATAGACAGGATGATGGGTGTGTAAGTGAGCTACAGCATCAGAGGTGAGCCTGCTTAGTCAGCTGTGATACAGCTTCCTGTCCCTGCACTCCACTGAGTGCTCTAGTGATGCAGGCTGGAGGAACGTTCACTATCCCCCTTGTTTTTTGTTTAATGGTATAAATAACAGGAAGTGGGGACGTGACAGCAGGGACAGAGCGGTTTATGGTCTGAAATATTAATGGCGTTGTCCTCTAGGGCTGTAGCTGTATTCAGTTCCCCATTTTGATGCACCTGGTGGAAGTTTTTTTTTTTCCACTGCATCACAACTTAGCTGATTAATTTTCGACACCTCTCTCTATCTTGATACAGCACGCATGAGAAATCCTGTCTGAGTTTATTTAAACTGCCAAGCATGATACTGATGCGCCTCAAGTTCACTACATTAGACATGAGAGAGAATACTAGGAGAAACTGTTGTAAAAAATGTGAAACAAACCAATAACAGAATGGTTGATTCAGTAATACGCAGAGTAGGAGGATGGCATTTGTCTACTTCTCTGTAAGTGTGTGTTCTTCCTACTGCATACCTCACGTGTCATGCTGGCTAGCTGAAGGATTTCCCTTCAAAACTCGCACTCTCTGGGACTGTTTTGCACCCAATTTTGTGACAATGGGTGAATAATTCCATTAGTGACTTACATCCCACAATTGCCTCAAGGTCAAAAGTTCATTTGAACCTTACAGATCATCAGGTTTTACAGTCATACTTTGGCCACAAACTGTTTTAAACTTTAAACTTGATTTGTTCTGCTTTTAAACTCATTCTTTAAACTTATTATTTGTATACCAAATATGATTGCTGATTATGTGGAAGGTAAATGATAGACAGTAGTGTTTTCTGCCTCATATCTTAACTCCTCTGTGTGTCACACCTTTGTCCAAGAAAAGGAACTTCTGGTGCACTGAAAGGTTAAATAGTTTTTGCTGCACAATGATCTCAGAGAATTGTCCTGGTCTAAAGAGGCTAGAGTCCAACTTCCTGTCATGGATTGTATTGTATTTCATTTCCTGTGGAAATAAATGTAAAGCGAGAAGCATTTAGCACCCTCAACAATGCCCAGCTCATCAAACATATATGCATAATCGCTCATGTTCGTTTTCCTTGTTCGTGTCAGTGGGCAGTTCGCTATAGTGAAGCGATGTAAGGAGAAGGGCACCGGTGTGGAGTACGCGGCCAAGTTCATCAAGAAGCGTCAGAGCAGGGCGAGCAGGAGGGGCGTGCGGCGGGAGGAGATCGAGCGAGAGGTGGACATCCTCCAGCACCTGCAGCACCCCAACATCATCTCCCTGCACGACGTGTACGAGAACCGCACCGACGTGGTGCTCATCCTGGAGCTGTGAGTGACGTTTGCATTCTCAGCCCATCCAGGCCAGATGCAGCTGTACATCCCAGTTGCTTATCTGGCCCTTGCCTCTGGCACACCCTGTGAAGCTGTAACATGTGTGTTCTGAGTCAGGTCATTTCAGTTTTCCCAGGGTTCTTTGTTCCACAGTTCCATATATGTGGTCTCCCAGGGTCCTATGTTCCCCAGCTTGTTATAGCACATAATGGAAACCTAAACATTTTTAAAACGTCCTGCATTCACTTCATATTACAGGAGCTATCATGAGAACTTGTTAGAGAGGTTTTCTCCTACTCAGCACTGTCATATAGCTCTATATATAGTAGCCGTGGGGTTAGGGTTAGGATTAGGGTTAGGAGGGTTAAAGTGTGTTAATAATGAGCCGGGGAACATAGGACACTAGAAACTTCGGACCCTGGGAATATAGATTTTTGAGTTATGGTACTTTTGAGTTGTGGTACTGGCTGTACACAGTGTGAAAAAGATGAATGAATGTTGGTGGCAAGGCAGTTTACTGTTTTTAAGGGTTTTTGTTCTGTACAAATACATGATTATTAAATGTGTGCTCATTTATCATTCATTTATGTGTGGACATGGAGTCATGCATATTCATCATAAATGTGTTTTGATCTCTATCTTTGCTGCATGTTTCTGCTTGAAACTCAATCCAACACTAAGAGTAAGTTGTGTAGAGCTGGTGCAAGACCTGGTGTGGGTTAGTTCCTTCACTAGTGTGTTCATGGGAGCAGAGGTGCCCAATCACAACGAATTGTGTGCTGAATTCAGGCAGGATTGTTGGTGAATGGCACAGGCTGTCAAATGAAGTCAGCTCACGGCTAAGTTAAAAGTATGCGTGTGTGCATTTTTAAGTGTGGATCCACCAGAAGAATGCAAATGGATACAGTGTTCAAGTGAATGTACTCTGGTGTGCTGTAGTCAAGGGCGATGGTGACAAAAGGAGAGGGAGGAGGGAGGAGAGAGTGAGGGGGGGTTGAAATACAGACAGACAGACTGAGAGACTGAAAGTGTGAACCAGGAAGAGTTTATGCATTTGTTAAATATATATGATATTGCTTATTCTGAAGTTTCGGGTGCGCTGCGTGGTAAAGAGCACAGATCCATGTTGTAGCAGAGGAAGTGCATGTTTCTCTTAGTCTCCTTGAGTTCACTGTAAGAATGAAATGTAGATGTGAGAAAGGTGAGAAAGTCTGGCCACCAAATCTTGTGAACGGAAAGCAGTGTGAACTTATTTTCACATCGATTTCCTCTTCATACACTGTCATATTATCTTTTCACTTTTTCATCATGATTTGTTTATATAATATTAATCATCATTGTCTTTGTTTCAGAAAGAGCAAGGCAGACCTGAGAATGTGTGGTGGTATTTTTGGTTGAACTGCAAAACACTTTCGGACCCTGTACATTTTGCGTGTGTTTGCAGGGTGTCTGGTGGAGAGCTCTTTGACTTCCTGGCCCACAAGGAATCTCTGAGTGAGGAAGAGGCCACTGAGTTCCTTAAACAAATCCTTAATGGAGTCCAGTACCTGCACTCTAAAAGCATTGCACATTTTGATTTGAAGGTATGTGTCTCACTGTGAGAGACAGTTGTCCTAACAGAAGTCTTGCTATTAATGTAGGGCCTTTTATAGGCTGCTTCCCTTAGTCTTTTTAGTACTTAACCTAGTCTAGGAGTTGCCATGGATCTACAACAGACTTTCTAGTGGCTATTTAGCATGATTAGGCTTACGTCAGCCTTTGAATCTGTATGACTGGCTGTGAACACCCTAGCCAGTGCAGCAAAAACAGGCCTGCTCTTAAAGTATGGTGTAGGTAAAGAGGTAAAGAGCATTTCACAGCACCATTGCTTGCAGTGGCCTTTTGCACACTCACAGCTGCCCTAAACAGGATTTGTACATTCACATACTGTACTGTGCATACTTATGAGGAGAAGGGAGGAATAGGAAATGGAATTGTTGCTATGGTAGCAGATAATTTCTGTATTGGCCTCTTTAGAGGATCTGTCCTACTGTGAACTCTGTTGCATAGCAACACCTGTAGCTTAGGAAGCTCAAAAGGAACCAGCACAGTATTCGGTACCTGTAAAAAACTGTGTGGGGAACATGAAAGGAAGCAGAAAGCTACAGCATTATTTACCATTTGTTTAAATTACAACATATTGATCAATATTGAGTATTCTGTACATGTCCAAGGCCTTTGAATGTACGCCTGTGGCATTAAGCCCCATTTCCTATCATATGTGATGAAATCTTTTTCCTCCACATTTCATTGGTCAGCTTCTGCCTGGTAACGTCCATGTCATCAGCTTCCGTATATATATGAATAGCATGGGCTGAAAACATGTCAGCAGAATTGTCTGTCCAGACTGATGTTCACACATGCTCTGAGTCTCCGGGATTCAGTCCAAGCATTCAGACCCTGTAGGGTTATCAGCCACACATGCTGAGGGACGTCACCCATACAGCCCGCCGCGATAATCCCCATCCTGTTTGTCCAAGTGCTACATCTGCTCCTCCTCCGGCCCACAAGGGCAAGCAGACCCAGCCTGGCAGGATAATGTCAGTACACAGAGAGGTCATGCACTCTCTAAAAGAGACCTATGGACTCATGAACATGTCACACCACAGGAGAGTGTCTGTTTAGAGGAGTATTTTCACAGTGTTTCTGATCATTAAAAGTGTAGTGTAGGCTAAATATAAAGTGACTGCACCAATTACAAGCAATTGTATATTTTCTGTTACGATTTTGCAGTATTTCTGGAACGGTGTTGTCTTCCTTTTTCAGCCTGAGAACATTATGCTGCTAGACAAAAATGTGCCAATGCCACGGATCAAAATTATCGATTTTGGCCTGGCACATAAAATCGAAGACGGCGTTGAGTTCAGAAATATTTTTGGGACGCCAGAGTTTGTGGGTAAGGTGGATGTGTAAGATCTGCTATGTTCATCATCTGTGTACCACATTGTACAGCGTGTACGGCTCCTTTAGAGCAGGACAAACGCTGGAAGTGACTCACATTCATTTAAAATAGAATGGTTACAATGTGAACCATAGCTGAAATTCTTTAGCCTTGAAGTGATGTGTGAAATTACGTCTCTTGAAGTGATGTGCTTTATGACGTTTCTTGAAGTGGTGTGTTTGTTTTATGACGTTTCTTGAAGTGGTGTGTTATATGAAGTAACATGGTGATCCCTTTTTCAGCTCCAGAGATAGTGAACTATGAGCCTCTGGGATTACCAGCAGACATGTGGTAAGTGGTCTTAATTAGCTGGTATTTAGTGTTTTGCATAAAACATGCGACAGTGCTGCTCCATGGCTTAATCGTGTTTGTGTGTGTGTGCATGTGTGTGTGTGTGTCCCACACAGGAGTATTGGAGTCATCACATACATTCTGTAAGTGTGAATTGCAGAATTTGGGTTCTCACTTTTAGGTGTCACTTCTGTGGGCTGGCGTGTTAAACCCAAATTATTATTGAACCCAGAATGAACAGAACCCCATCTGAGTTCCTGTTAAAGGAAAGTTGCAAAGTCCACCACACCTTTCCCCCCAAAACCCATTTGGTTATGTTTTGCAATATTTTGTAGGAATCCTGAGTGTATTCAGTAATCTACAAATGCATTATTCAAAGATAAGCAATATATCGTTACCCATGACTTTAAATGAGAATAGTAAAAAGTATAATAAAATAATGCATCGTCAGTGTTTGAGGTGGGATACAAGATTACACCGACTCTGTTCTTAAAAACACAACGACTGTTAAAAATATGTTTACACGGCTGTTTTTTTCTCGTGCAAAAAAAACAGCAAATTTGACATGCTTTAAGCATTTCTCTTGGATTTGGAAATGCAAATGTATGTTAAATTCTTGGTTAAATATTCCTCAGAGCTGAGCCTACAGCACAATGGCTCAAGGCTAAAACTAGTTTCTTCCCCTCTAGCCTCAGTGGTGCATCTCCTTTTCTGGGCGAGTCTAAACAGGAGACTATGGCAAACATTTCCGGTATGAACTATGAGTTTGATGAGGAATTCTTCGGCAGTACCAGTGAACTAGCTAAGAGTTTTATCAGACAGCTGCTGACAAAAGACCCAAGGTAAGTTGTGAAATGAAAGCTTCGCAGTGAGAAACAAACATTCATTCAGCAGGGAATGAGTAGAGAAAGCTGTCTACTACTAGGTAGATGCTCGTAATGCTTTTATGATTTCAGAACAGGCTGAAACATGTCATGAATACATCATCCCTTATGAAGAACATTGTAAATGTTGTGTGGTTTGAATTGTCATTTGCTCATAGGAAATACATGTTTGAACATGAATCTGCTTGAAATCCAGGGAGTTTCTACATGTTGCTTTACTGCTCTTTTGTGTTTTTTGAATGGTGTTTTCTTTGTGTCTGTTTGTTTAACAGAAAGAGACTTACAATAGAAGGTGCTCTCAACCACCCATGGATAAAGGTAACCATCTGGATGGCTGCCTTTAACAGCATGGATTTCACTGTTTGCATGGATTGCTATTTGTTCATTTAGCAGCTATCATAAGGCAGTGATTGCACAGGACTAAATACATTACATTTCCTTTGTTGTTGACACCACAAGATGAATTTACATTGAAGATTAACATAATGACATAACGGTAACCTAATCTGAAGTACCAATGCCTGTTTCATCGTAGCAGTCAAACAGCCATTCAATATCACCGCACGTGCGTGTGCAGTATCATTGCGGGTGCCACTTCGAGATTATCCTGTTGGAGGGCAACCGCAGTCACCTGCATGTACGTGATCTGTTTTTTTTCATCATGGAACAACCCACACTAATGAAACGGAGTGGAGAAGAGACTGAGTTCAGAGTGGCCTGTTAGTCACTCTTAACACCGTGGCACTAACCTCTCTGAGTGTGCTGCCTGGCCCCACTGTAAACGAGTGAGGTGACTGACCAAAGACGTGTACAGGACACACCCTCACTCAGTCTCCATTTGGTCCCTATGTCCGAAGAGCCATGAGTATGTGGAAGACACCAGACCTGGCCCAGGAGCCCAGACGAGGAGCGAGACACATCAGCTGAAGACCAAGCGGTTGAAGGAATATACCATCCACTCTCACTGTAGCATCCCAACCAACATCACATACGTCAGCTTTGAGCACTTTGCCAGTGTGGTGGAGGACATCTCCTTTGTGGAGACCGGCCTGGAAGGCTTGGGTGCGATACAAGAGTCTATGCAGGAGGACCTCGAAGCTCTTCTCTCCATCTGTAATGAGAAGGAAGCGAGGTACAAAGAAGAGAGCGGAGTCATGCACCGAGGCGTCTCACAGGCCCGTTCTGAGCTGTGCAAGGTGGAGGCGTTGAGGAAGGACCTCCAGGAGGACCTCAGGGCCACAGAGACAAGCCTGGCCAGTGTACATCTCCGCTACTTGGAGAGACAGACCCACCTGGCATCTCTCCGAGAGGAGCTAGATGCTGAGCTCCGCTGGCTACAAGAAGTGGTTGTCTCAGATAAAGGAGATGTGGGGAGTGGAGGGTGGAGATCAAGTCCTGCTTTCAGCAGTGATGTGAACGAGGCCCTGAAGGAGCTGCTGACCAGGACCGGTGAAGCGTAGTTCCACTGCAGCACTGAGCCAGACTCCACCTGATGGAGGCTAGAGTGGGCGTTTAATGTACAGGCTTGGGGACATTTCTTTGCCATTTTAAATGCTTATGAAAGTTCTTTCACACCCTAAATGTTCATATTATAGTAAGAGCTTATACTTATATAGAGACTTTTATTTTTATATATACAACTAAGTGATTAATAATTTTGCACACAATGGCTTGCATATGTATGACGTTTATGTTCATAAGTCATTTTTAAAATGTAGATGACCTTTATTTTGGAATTTATATGTAAAGTTCATAGTTTATTTTATTGGTTATTTTGAAGTTGAAGACTTGGGATGCAGTTTTAAATGAACATTTATTAATGTATTGATTTTATTTTCTTTCTTAACTGCATAATATCTGAATGTTACAGTATATTTATATTTTTATTGTCATGTTTAAATACCAGTATCAGTGTTGCATTAAATATCACTATCGTATCATAGTTTTACTTCAGCACTTATTTTTAGTGTTTCTGTTTTATGTCAACAGTGAAAATGTATACCCTTATATTTATACCTTTTTACCCTTAACAAACTGGTAAAAAAAACATCATCTGATTTGAATTTAAACTGAATTCAATTTAAAATAAACATATTACTAGAGCATTTTTCTTTTTTCTTTTATTATTAATCTGTTCTCTAGTGACTTTTGAATGTTGGTGTAAATGAACCTTATAAGCAACATCAGTCATACATTATAGGATTATCACTTCACATAGATACCACATAGAATGTTACCATTACAGCTAAATGACTGACGTAACAGCTCTCTGGGGCATTTCTTCTTGTGTGCTTTTTTTCTGTAGCCTGTGAACTCTAGACAAGCTCTGGTACGCAGACAGTCTGTGGTCAACATAGAAAACTTCAGGAAGCAGTACGCTCGTCGCCGATGGAAGGTAACACTCTGAATCCGCTCTGCCCTGCTCTTCCCGACAACTTATATTTGGTTGTTTGGTACACAGCACCTCTTTGGCCATAATGCTATAATTGTGGCTCTGGACCCACTTTGCCATGTTTCGGCTGTAGTTACTGTGTGATGCACCTGACCGTGTCAGAGCAGACCTGTTGTTTTCTCTCCCAGTTCTCCTTCAGGATCGTAGCGCTGTGTAATCATCTGACACGCCTGATGAAGAAACCACAAGTAAGTATCTCACGTGCACACCCTACGTGCACACCCACGTGCACACCTCTCATCTTCTCAGTTTACATTTGAGCTCATCAAAGTCATGAGAATCGCTCTTGACGTTTCTCCCAAGTCAGGGCAAGAAGGGGCATCTCCTGTTTTCAGTAAACGTTCGACTATCCACCTCTTTTTTTATTTTTTGTTCATAGAAGTCAGAAATCGTTCATATTCTTGCAATTTTCACATCTACTCTCAGTACTGGTACCGATATGTGTGCTAACAGGCGATAGTTTTTGAGTATCAATGGTGTTGTGGTGAACAGGACAGGCCCAAGGAGGGTTACGTGGAGCGTACCATCGCCATGTTTGAGCGGGACTGTGAGAGTGACCAGGAGGATGAGGTAGTGGTGAAGAGACCCAGGACCAGGAAGAGGAGCAGTACCTCCTGAAGCCGTCAGGGTTCCTTCCTGTACAAAGGGCAATGGTCCGCACCGGGCAGCAGTGTTAAAAACATACTGATGTAAAACAGCCCTGGTTGTGCCTTTCAGAGGCACACACCCTTTAAAGAAAGTGTTATGTAAGAGAGTCTGAGTCATCCCTAATGTACATATGCCATGGCCACTCTCAGAAACCATGCAGATATTTGTCAAGTATTTGTGTCAAGAAACAATGATGCACTAAGTGCATTGTGGCAGATATTAAAATAGTAGCTGTGCATAAAATACTGAACCTAGGTGAGGGAAACTTAATAGATTTTTACATGTTCTTATAAAGCTCTTGAAAACTGTGACTCTGCATAAGTTGGGACTTTCCTATCTACTGTCTTTAAAAAGTGCCTGGTGTCTTAATATGTGCCATGACATTTTCCATTTGTTTTGTTGAATCTGTATAAACTAGCTATGCTGGGTTTAGCAAACAGATCAATAGTTGTCCTATGTGTTATGCTAGTAAAGGTGAATATTTACCTGATATAGTTTGTTTTAAAAGTTCTCTGTGGGACCACTTCTGTAGCGTTTAATGTATGTACAAACTAAACAAATGTTGAGTTTAGCAGTCAGTTCAAATGGATAAGGTCTCTCTCTCTTTCACACTGTCTCTCCCTCTCTCTCTCTATTCTTTTTAATCTGTAGGTCAAGGAAATCCGGTCATGCCACACTTGTAACTTAATTTTGTAGTTGAATAGCTACAGTGTGTTCAGACTTGTTGTGCAGCAGCAGTTCAGTTTCATCTATAATACTGTAATTAATTCCTTTATGAATATGTCATCCACATTTAGAACAATCAGGGGAACAAAGTGCTACCTCACAATACACTTTGAGAAATGACAAAAGCCATAGGGCTGCATGTATTTCTAGATCTAGTTGTAGTTATTTAGTTGTACTGAAAACACTGACCATTGTGTTAGTCCCCGTGTCCCCCACCCCTACCCTGCAGGAACACTGTCCTAGTAGAAGCTTCTTTAATTTTTCATATTACATATTGTGTCTTATAAGCATGTATTGCTTTGCTGACCTGCCATGCTGATGTGTTATACAGTGTTTTCAGGGAGGAGTATAGAAGGGAAATTTAAATCCACAATCGATACCTAGCCAATCACTGGTTCTTTATGAGACAAGCAAACTAATAAGCTGCTTCCTCAATACAGTACCTCCCAGGTCCTGTAGTTGGCGTGTGGGCTCAATGTGTCCATTTTGACATTTTATTTACATTCAATTCTGTAATCTTTACCAAGTTCAATATAAAACATTATACATACATCACCTTGTCTTACATGTACTTAAATCCTTTGACAGTGAAATAATCAGATTGTATTACAGGTGATTTTCCACAAACTTTTTGTAATTGTAACTTTATCGTGTGTACAAAGTATATTAACTCAAGTACAGTTGAATCATATGTGTTACTGCATGCAACATATGTAAAGAGGTAATTAACCATGTTGTATGAGAACTGTTTTCCAGTGAAAATTTCCCTATTTTGTACAACAGGAAAAATAAATATTGAATAAATAATAAATATATTTATTATATTTTTAGTTTATCTCATTCACTCATTTATTATTCTATAAGGAAGCCACTTTGGAGGCAGGAAAAAAGTCTCTTCCATAATAATGTTTTGTGTTTATTGCATTTAGTATTAAAATGCTTTTACATTGTTTACATGCAGACTCTACCCATGCATCTCTTTGGCTGGTCTTTCTTGTAGTATTGTTGGTACATCTCACAAGAGTAGTACTGTTCATGTTGTTAAAATTGTAGTACTGTTACTGTTGGTGTTGGTAGACCTTACAAGAGTCATAGTGTCAGACCTTACAAGAGTAGTAGTGTTAGTAGACCTTACAAGAGTAGCAGTGTTAGGAGACTTTACAAGAGTAGTAGTGTTGGTAGACCTTACAAGAGTAGGTGTGTTGGTAGACCTTACAAGAGTAATAGTGTTGGTAGACCTTACAAGAGTAGCAGTGTTGGGAGACTTTACAAGAGTAGCAGTGCTGGGAGACTTTACAAGAGTAGATGTGTTGGTAGACCTTACAAGAGTAGCAGTGTTGCGAGACTTTACAAACGTAGCAGCGTTGGGAGACTTTACAAGAGTAGGTGTGTTGGTAGACTTTACAAGAGTAGGTGTGTTGGTAGACCTTACAAGAGTAGCAGTGTTGGGAGACTTTACAAGAGTAAAGTGAGTAGCGCACCCTAATAGCTGAAGTGGCACCCTAATAAATGAAGTTTCTCAGATGCAGAGAGTTGAAAGGTTCTTAGAAAATAAAAGTGCCCTCACTGACCAGTCACACCCATCAGGTTTACCTGCTTTTGGATTAATTTTAAATATCCTGAATCAGGCTGCTTTGTGACAACAGTCGTTAAAAGCGCTATACAAATAAATGTTACTTACTTTTTCACATTACATTCATGTTGACTAAATAATATGTTGCTTGCTATATTAATAACACTCTTTATTATTAGCATATGAAAAGAGATCCTCTTTTTTTCTTTTTTACTGTAAACATTTCCAAGTAACCCTATCCACTGTGCCACACTATTGCAAAGAAACTAGAGGAGCTGTAAAGCCCGTGCCAATAATCTTGTATTTCGAACAGAGGCTGGACTGAAACACTACTCAGTACGGTGGCATAGATGGAATTTGCACAGTTAGGCTAATGCATGGCCAGTTTAGCTGGTTCTCCAATGTCATCGTTATACTTCAGAATTGGCTGTGGAATGCTAGTCCTCCTATAGGGGCAGAAAATAGTACATTAGTACAATAGTACAAATAGTACATAGGTCAGCTTACATTGTATGAGTACCACTTACTCTCCTTAAATGTCAAAAAGAATCTTTTTTGTACTTAATTAATCACTCGATCACAAAACATGTCTAGTACTGTGTTGTTTTCTTCCATAAGTAGGTACAGGAAGTGATCCTTTCAGATGGCATGCACTGTAATGTTGCATTACCTCCAGGTCAACATCTCCAGGTCATTCACAGTAATATTGCTCTGTATGTGGGTCATTGTGTGTGTGTGTGTGTGTGCATGCATGCATGCATGTTGATATGATAGGAGCATAATTCTCCATCATCAAATTATTTTGCCATGGATGATCCCAATAACCTCACAGTCAGGTTGCCTCAGAGACTCTGAGCTCAACACTGTCCTCTGACTTAACAAGAACAAGAGGACGTGTTGTGACGACAGCCTGCTGACCCTCTACTACTGGGCATGGAACATGACATCCAGTTAACACTTCGAGCACACAACTGGTGTAAGGGCAGCCCATACCATATTTTAAAAGTACTGAAACAGACGACTTTTGGATATCTTTTAAGCTCTGACGTAAAAGCCATGTTTTCTGAGAGGATGTCATTACAGGTGAAGTAAGATTCATCAAGTGTAGAATACAGTCATGATTTGCATGATGAGGAGGGAGGGAGTTCAAACTGTGGGTGGATTGTTGTTAGGGTAACTTACTGCTGTGGTGGCACAAAAGTGGCATTGCTTTATTACGTTGTTGCTTTTGTTTAAATGCAGTACTAATTTTATGTAAAATATTAAGAATTGCATGTTCCACTACTAATGTATAGAATATTAAAGTTTCATCCTGTCACCAGTGCAAATATGATTTAGATTAGATTAGATTAGATTTTTTTATTAATCATTAACAAGTGTCCTTGGATAACTAGACACATAGGGTCTACCAGGGTTTCATCAGTAGTACAGGTTTTCCTTTTAGTTTCATTTTACTGGCCAAGTGTAGTATTTAGAGTAACCTAAATGATCTTCTTGTGGTTGTGTTCTTGGCGTCTGACCGCATGTTGGATCATAGTCCATGTTAGTGGTAATAAGTGGCTAAAAGACTGTTCGTGAAAATGCGTGTAAATGCAAACTTGGCAGATATCGCCCTCTGCTGGACTAAATGTAAATATGCACAGGGTTCCTTTGGTACTTTGCTAATTAAATGATCTTTATCGCTTTGGTGAATGTCATGAAGGTTATGCCCTATACAATATAAAACTGCATAGAACAGTATAGTTTAATACATTTTGATAAACATGTCATAAGCTGATAGTTATACATAATAAATTGATTTGAACACGTAGTTCTGAGAATTTCCATTCTGATGTGGGAAATGTACTAATGTGGCAAACTCTAATAGTAAAGATCTAACCTTTTGTTACGAATTATGTAATCGGTATTTCCTGTCAGTTTGGCATGTGACTTTAACTGTTATCCTGTATGAAGTTTCTGTTGACTGCCTTGCGGCTGTGGTACCAAGACATTCTTCTCTCTCTCTCACGCCAAGAACACACACACACACACTCTCTTTCAGTACACCTGTTTGTGTATATACCTGTACTGGGATTTTCATGCATAACTATGGTTTCTATGGTTTACAAAAACTGGTCTAAAAAAATTATTATTGAGCATCAGTTCTCTTGACAAAATTGCTTTGTTAATGCCAGAGGTCAGAAGAGAATGGCCAGACTGGTTTGAGCTGATCAAAAGGCAACAGTAACTCAAATAACCATTCAGTACAACTGAGGTATGCAGAAGAGCATTTGTGAATGCACAACAGGTCAAACCTTGAAGCAGATGGGCTACAGCAGCAGACGTCCACACCCGGTGCTGCTCCTGTCAGCTAAGGGCAGGTACCTGAGGCTACAGTTAACACAGGTTTACTAAAATCAGACAACAGAAGACTGGAAACAATGGTGCCTGGTCTGATGAGTCTTAATTTCTGCTGTGACATTCAGATAGTAGGATCACAATCTGACATAAACAACATGAACGCATGGATCCATCCTGCCTTGCATCAATAGTTCTGGTTGGTGGTGTAATTGTGTGGGGGATAATTCATTGCCATATTTTGGGCCCCTTCATATAATTTAAGCATTGGTTTATTTTTCCTTCAAGCTTGGGTCCCCTACCAGAAGCCTGGTAGTTTGAGTAGTTTGAGCATGGTATCTTAGCTGTTTGTAGGACTGCATTCTTCTGGATGGATAACAAGAGAAGAATGCAGAGAAGAATTCAGAAAAGTGCAGTCCTGGGAAGAAGCTAAGACACTACACAGGACCCACAAAACTCCCATGCCTCTGGTATAGGATGCGAGTTTGAAGGGTTAGACCACCCAGAAGAGGGTGAGTGGAGAATTTATATCTATATAAAAATATATACACCTTTATTTTTGCCACTGGTAATCATATTATGACAAAACATTCCATGTGTTCTTGATTTGCTCTTAGATTCAGTTGGGAAATTCTGCTTTATGGTCTGTGAGTGGATAATGGAACACCCGATGTAGGCGTTTCGTCTGAAGTCGCTGTCAAATGGAGCCTGTGGTTTCTGTAGCTCTCTCCCACATACTTTGTGTGAAGTATATTTAGTGTGACACTACATTTTAGCAATATATGTTGTATAAAGTATAAACTAACATTTTCCAATATTGCATAACTTTGTGAAGGAGTGTGCATATATATACATGTGTGTTTTTCAGAGTGCTCACTGGTGCAGGCATTCTAATTTAATTCTAATTTCTTATATGATATATATATATATTTTCATATTTGTATTTTCCTCACTTTATCAATATTCATGCACAGATGTTCATATATGTAACACTGCCAAAAGTGTTAATTTAATTAACAACATAAAGCAGTAATGTCTAGTGAATTCTGAAGTTCTGATAACCCCTCTTCACCTACTGTGCCTAGAGACTGGCTCCAGGATAGTAACGATATGGAGGGCTTTTCATTAAGATTTCACAGTTCCTTTGGCAATTTATTATTACAGAATAACATGGAGCCAATACATGCTGTCTTCAAAGCCTCAGAGAATATTTTGCTTGCCTTATGATGTAGGGAGGAAACTAATGCTGAATCTAAAGTAATTAGATTTCTCTTGACAGGTTAAGATGAATTCTGAAAAGAAAAGATGCACAATAGCCAATAATGAAAGTCAATGAATTGCAGCGTATATAATAGCATTTAAAAATATAAGCATTTTTTTGTACAGTATAGCATATACCTTTCCAACTGAATAAGGGACACACTTGGAGTAACAGACTAGCATCTCATGCAGGGAGTGAGTGGGTAGGATGTCAATGAGCAAACTGTACATCTCACAAGGATGGACTACCCCCAACATCCATACCATTTAGCTGCCAGTTTTACCAAATGCTTCACAAACACTTTGTATCCAACTGCAGAAATACACTGTAGCTAGCCAATTGCTAGCCGATGTTCTATCTGTGTTTGTGTGTGTGTGTTTGTGTGACAGAATTTGTGCCTGTGCATATACAAGATGAATGAGCTACTGTATGCAATTGTCATACTGATCTCAGTTGAAATGAACATTTGATGTAATGTATGTAGTTAAGGATGGAGGAATATCAGACATCAATCATGCGTGGGAGCAACTCGCCATGTCTGTGTGATGATTAGGCTGTAGTCTAATTGGCCCTGTTGATCACGGAGAGGAGATGAGATCCTCAAGGGCTCCTCTCCATTATTCATTGGCAACAGAGCAGGGCACACCTCTATTCTTGGAAAGGCTGCTTAATGAGGCTGCCTGTTCAGCATGCTGCGGTCCTTCTGTGTCACGGATATCCAAAAGCACACTGGTTAAAGCTCCTGTCTGCTGATGTCACACCAGTTAAACTGTTTTTTTTTCTTATGCAGGATAATGGTTCGATGAGGAAGTAAAGTCAGGTCAAGGGCTGTGGAAAAGAGATATCGTGACACGAATCTCACGTGACCTTAGGATCACTCACTTTCCACCTGATCTAAAACCACGTTGTGATTATATATGTCTGGCAGGTCAGCTGTCCTCTGACTGTTGTCCTGAATGTGACATCTCATTTTTAACTACTGTTCAAGAAACAAAAAGAACGTGTGATTCACACTGTTGCTGCCACCCTCCATGACCTGTGTCTATGGTTTTAACTCAGCCTCAGATCAAACAGTATTCGCTAGACAATAAATATTTGTCCCCATAGGTCTGGAAGTAAGACTCCAACTGAAAAATGAGCAGAGGAGCTATGTAGAGCATGAGCTCTCTGGAGAGCCAGTGGGCCTCTCCCCTTTATCTGGGTTAAAGGCACAACTCCATGAGAGTTTGACTTGGAAATATGGTTCCGAAAATCTACAAACAGCATTGCAACAAAGAGAATTATGCATTCTATTCATATAGTTATTATTTCATGAGATGTCTGACAGGTCAATAGTAATGTGGAGCATGTGGTCAAATTATTGTTATTATTAAATTATTATTATTATTCAAGGTTGTCCTCAGTGGCATCAGCATACAGGTTTACAGGTTATTGGAAAGATTCAGTGTTCTTGATATTCAGCTCACACACGTTCTTATGTATGATACTTAGCTCTCCCTCTCACACACACACACACACACAAACACACACATTCTTATTTATTTCTAATTCACATGATAGTAAAACCCATCAGTCTTATGCCACATGCCCAGTCAGTACTATAGGGAGCGTTTGTAAATCTGGTCTGGTTTTAAATGGTGTTTCTTATGGGTTCAGAGACCCTCTGAAGTAATTAACATGGGATATGTTGACTTCAGTGGGCATAACAGACTGATGTTTAAATAACTCTTTAAAGTATGTGGATTTCTAGTCTATCCTCCCACCTTCCCTTTCTGCCAGGCACGTCTGTTGTCTCACTGCAGACAAAAGGAAATACTTTTCAATAGGAGGAAGAAAAAGCAATGATTTTCAGTGGTGCAAAGTCCTGCAGGGTTCAGACAAATGTTATGAGTAAGTATGAGAATATGCGGCATAGCAGTGAGAAAGCAGAACAAAACACTCTGTAATTCTCGCTTTCAAACACGCACACTCTCTAGAGAGAAGCACATTTGCCTAAAATAAAAAGTTAATGGCCAATGTAACATTTATCGCTTCATATGCAAACATGTCCGAACAATGAAAATAGGAATAAAAAGCCATAGAGAAAACCCTTCTTATTCACCAGCAGTCAGTCAGGGTCAGCAACACTGGCGTTTATGCTGAAGGAGGTTCTTCAATGCCTCACGCCATGCTGGGCTTAAGGAGGTGGGGTTTATATTCCAGATTTGACAGTCAGACACTGACTGATGCAAAGCACTCCTCAGTGCCAGTTACACTGAAAAGAAGAAACCTATTTTTTTGCTCTCAGCTGTTGGGGTGGTTACTTTAAAAATTCAGAAAATGGACTATACTAGTTAGAATAGTCCAACAGAAAACCTTTGGAATTAAATTTACTTTTAAAGTTACTACTGACTGAATGATGAAGTTCTATCGGTGTCATAAGATCAAAAAGTCACACGTCGGTGCATTTATCAATAGGATGCCATGAACAATCGGCTTGATCTATCGCCTCATCTCTCAAGATCTCTCTGTGAATGTCTCTGACCATGTAATATCACTTAAACCAGGGTCAGCATGCAAAAATTTAGAAGGATGTCATTTGTGACTAGTCACAGCTCATTTGAGCAAGTGATCCCAAGAGAAAATCATTACTTTATTTGCTAAAATAAGCATGTGACACATAAAACGCATAGAGACATATGCAGCTTCTACTCATCTGCCTAATTGCTTACTTTATTATTGATGTGTCTGTGACTTCATGCCTGTGTACCAAATGTAGCAAATGAACAAACGGTCACTACTATGCAGGTCTGTCCATGGCGTGGGTCAAAGATGACTCCTCTTTGCATGCATCAGATAAGAACAGAGTGTGCTGGCATGCTGCTGACTTGGGATGTGCTGTTTTCCGAGTTTAAATTTGTTATATTGGAGCTTATATGTTATATGCGCAGAGAAATGTTTAAAGCATGGATCAACAGCTTTCATTTGAGCTGTGTGGTATATTGGTAAGTGCATAGTTATTGTGGTATTATACTTTTGACAAATTTGAATATTTTGACAAAAAGCTTATCTCTTGTGTATATAGTGTCTGCATTCAGTGTACCTCTTAAACTCACATGCAGTCATGTGCAATTTCCCAATACAATGAACACCCATCTACTGATTGATTCTTCAAAACTGGTCTATTTGTGCTTGGATGATAGGGATGGTGTGCTCAAAATGACATGGCTCCCAGGTTAATGTTAACATCTATAAAAAGCAGCCCGTAGTTCAGTAGGCAAGACGTGTGAGGTCCTCTGTGACAAATGAGATCATTATCTCTGTATGGTGAGAATAAATTACCTGTTGAATTTCTTAACAACTTAATGAGCAATTTTCTAATTCTGTGGGCATGAAAAGGAGAGAGGGAAGTGAGAAAAGGATAAAAGTACAGCCCGTTACACAATGTCGACTGGTGGATCACGGCTCCTCTGAGATGACCTTTTGCTGTTCTAGAGTTCTGTTCAGAGCAAATCAGAGTGAATCAGAACTGGCCATGACATGCTTATGAATACTGTATGCATGTGTACATCGCATTCACATTTGTGCTGTGTCGCAATGTGAACATATTTTCATGGGAAATGACTGATGAATTTGGATTTGTGAAACATCATCAGAAAAGTTTGCATTTTGTGTAAACACATTCAGTTCTGCTCTCTTTATATTTGTCTGCTGATTAGACTGAGCATGCGTTCTCACTGAAGAGCCTTAAACAAGTAACACATCTGTTCACCTCTGCTGTATCTGCTGCAGTGGCAGCTGTATGTGGGCATGAAAAGGAGATACGTACAATTGGCACAGCAGCAGAAACACCAGAAGAACGAGAGCAGTGACCCTTCTTTTATAATCACTCTGCTTTATAATGCGTTTAGGTCTTTCTTTGCTCTGAGCTTAAATATTTTTTTTATTTCCAACCTCATGTCTCTCATTTATTAAGACCCTTTTGTGGATGATGTATTTAAAAATAATGTAAAAACATGCATCTGAAGGCAAACTGAATGACTAGCCAAAGTCAATGAAACATTGCGTTGCTTAAAGCAGCAAAAATCTATCTTACTGCTCAGAGGTATTGCAAATGCAGGAGAAATTGCCTCCTTTTGGACCCAGCAGGAGCATAAATCAAGGGCGATTCAGAATGAAAGGACTACTTTTGTTCCAGTGGTATTTATTCTTCAATTTACAGTATATGCAGTGAGACCAGCAACTTAACCATACCTAATGCTATCTGAGTGCCTTCCATAGTGATCATAGTGTATGGTCATAGTGTATGGTCTGTTTCTAACACAAACACGTATACATACTCTTATAAACCATATACCATCCATATACCAGATTCTCCCGTGAGCATGTTAGGTGTTTTTCTGATTATCCTGTCGTCAGTGCCTTGCAACACTGTAGTATATAGTATATTTGCAGTGTTTTAGTTTACATTGACATGGCTGCATATTCTCTGCCTCACACCGTTTGTGTGAAAATTGCAGGACTGAAAATTGCAGGACTGCAAATCATCACTATTTCTTCTATTGAAAAGTACTTTAACAAGGCAGCAAGTCACTAGTAGTACTCAGAACCCCAGAGATAAGAGTAGACAGAGGGCAGCGTCCCAGTTTCAAACCTGCGTTTTCTAAATGACGTATATATGTTCTGCCCACCAGACCAAAGAGGGAACTCCCTGGCATGGTTGCCAGAAACACACATTTACCCTCCTGAGTGTCCATTACACTGCCCTCTCCTTCAGCTGTGATGGACTCCATCATAGTGCTAGTGCCTTTGCTATGCACAGATACAGAGATAGACAGTCAGACCAACATAGTTATCTGGATAGATAGACATATGGATAGATATACGAATGCATACACGGATGGGAGGCTAACAGCCAAACAGAAACTTTTTATTAAATTGTTAGGGCATTTAAACCTTATGAGTTAAACCTTATGACTCCAAAAGGCTCCCATATCCCACTTTACTGGGCCTGAGAGGTAGTGGAGGCTTTTATCAGACCTTTCAGATTACATAATCAATCCATACATTTCTGCAGAAGTCAATAATGCAAATTCACATGTTATCTAAAAGTGCTATAAAATGGCTCAGTCATTTTCTTCATAGATGAATGTCAATTTTTTCAGGAATTATTAGTCTATGATGACAATTTTACAGACATTATGAGCTTTTCAGGTTCTTCTTGAAAGCTGAAATAATAGTAAACAATCTGTCAGACCAGTAGCCCCTCTATATCTCCCCCTACAAAGTTCTGTGTGAAAAACCTTTTGCAACAACCCATGAAGGCAGTGTTGGAGCTCTGCTGTTCCTACACCTTTGGATGAGGATGTGAAGTGGGTGTCTAGTAGAGACGTCATCGCAGCTCACACAAACCCCAACTCAAACTAACTCAGTGTTCTCAAATCCAGGCACCTTTCACACCCTTCTCACATAACCCTAAGGATGTGCATTAGAAACAGGGCAGTGCTCTGCTGTACAGTGTTCCACTCATAGTCTTATACATTTTATTCATTAAAATTAGAATTTTTGTACTTAATTCACAACACAAAATCACAAGTGCTTGGCCATTTCATGTATTTCTAAGTCGTGGATTGCTTCCCCTCTGGGCTCTCTTGAAGAGAATATATGTAAATGAACAACAACAATCCTTGCTTTGTCTTTCACAGTAGAAACAAAATGTCAGCTCATTTTACAGCTTAAAGTGAGTTCTTACATGACCTCAGAGGAAGAGAATTTCACCAAAGTGAACTGCATAGACCGGCTTCTCCAACTCCTTGTCTTGGTTTACTGCCACCTCAACGCACTGACAGATGAGGGTCATCTTCCAAATCAGAAGAATCAAGGTTTTCCTAAGGCCTGCAGCAAGAAGTGAAACCGTCAGCCATTCATTGCTCGTTGAATTCGGCCAAATTACTAAACACGATTTTCATTTTCTACAGCTGCACGTGGATGAGAAGGAGAAGCCTATTTAAATTACTCCTTGTACAGAACATTTTCTTTTCTGGTTCCCCTTAGGATGTGGTTTTGATTCTGCAGGTCACATCCCCATCTAACCTTCTCCTTCCCAGAAACTCAAAAGGGAGTTAATGATTTGAAACCACTCCAGCACTACTCAATATTCTCAGACAGATATATTGCAGGGTAAAAATGTGATTTTACGTAAGTTGTATTTAAGGTTGTGCTATTTTTCAATAGCACAAAATGCCCCATTAGTTACTTCAGGTTGATTGGGTCTCTACGCTATGGCCAGCCTGGTGAGGACAATGTGATTCTCTGCATGATATTTCTTCTAGCAGAATATCAATGAGGCTTTATAATACAAAGAAGCATGCATGTGGCAGGCTCTTGGTGGGACATCAAAGTAATCCTGAGAACACACAAGGCCTGTAATGTTTCACCTTCCACTTCATGAATTAACCAAATCAAGATCCTCTTGAATAATTAATTGTGGATATGTGCGTCATGAGGTTTTTGTAAGACAGCAATGAACATTCAGCTACATCCAACGATTTTACTCAGGGGGCGGTGAAGTTAAAAAGGGCGCTCAAACAACAGAAATACGCCAAACAAATATAACCACATTTATTTCAAAAGTATAAAATATCACACTATAAAGGCCACTTTGCAAGGGTAGATTAACAACCTCAATTCTTTTACACAAACGTTGAATACTTCTCCCTCTCAGATATCATCCGGCTCTGTGGCAAATCCATCATTGTCCCACGTGACCACAGGGAGTAATTGGCAAAAGTTTTAATAATTTATGTGTTAGCAGGAAATGGCAGGAGTTGTGAGGGTTCCGGATTGGTCTGTTTTAGTACATCCCTCAGAGGTTGCAGGTATTCCAGATGGTTTTTCGCCCACTTTAAAACCAGTGTACAGGCACAGCTTGACATCAGATTAAACAGGCTCTGGATGCCGTTGAACTGGGAGACTCTCAGAGAAAGAAAAAAAAACAAAACTGCACTTCACATTCTATACAATGGCACCTGTCAGGCCTCTGGAGTGTCTTAGAGGCCCCTGGGATTGGACAAGCAGAACAGGCCACACCCCCAGGCCCCGGCACTCCAGGCAAATTTGGCTCACCATCGTCTTTTTAGGGCCCACTCTCGCTAAATCGACATTAGTGTTCGTTAGTTCTTATTCGTTCTATGCACAACCACTGACATGGCGACAGACTGAGGTAGCACTGTTGTACCAAAAACATAGCTAGTTTATACCTATGAAGTAACAGTCACATCAACCGACTCGGTAGAGTGGACAGGGGGAAAAGATAAGCAAAATTCACATTCAGCCCATGTACTTTAGCTACAACTACAAAGAAGATCACCGACACATTGGAATATCTGAAGTGTTCCCGAAAAATGCATTCCTCCCTCTTTTCCCTTCCCTTGCTGAAGTAATGCTTGACTTTATTCACAGATACCAATATGCTGCATCAACAAATTGAGCTACCATAATCTACGCAATGTCTGTCTTTTTAAGGGAAATCCTTCTTAAAGACAGCTCAGGGAGCCTCAACATATGAGGGCTTTCTTAACTTACTCACAACACACAAACACATGCGCGCGCACACACACACACACACACACACACACACAAACTTACACACTTTCACTCACTCACTCCACAAGAGAGGATTTGATGCTGACACAGAAGTTATATAAGGACACGCTGATGCTCTCTTACGTGTGTGTCTGAAGGCTGTGTCCTGCTATGTGCTAAGCTGGGCTTGCTCTGCCCTGGGATCTTTCCAGTAGGCTGAAATGGAGCAGGGAGCTTTGCACTGGAGCGAGCTGACTAACCCCAATGGCCGTTGGCCTGGCTCTGAGCTGTCAGAGCCATCAGTGACCACTAGGACCAGTCCCCAGCAGCCATGTTGCCTGCTCCTCCTGAGCCTTTCTGGCCAATAATGCTCTCTGTGGACTTCAGCAGTCTCTCCAGGCATGGGGCATTGATCTTGCCCAGAGGAGGCTGACTCGGCACAGGGTCCATATGTGGGCTGTCCATTGTTGAGGACACGGAGTTGTCCTGGGTGACGTCGTCGTCGCTGCGCGTCGTTAGAAAGTTCCGGACCGTCCCTTGCACTTGCTCAGCCACGGGCGAGCAGATAGGAGACGTGTGGAGCCATTTCAGATTGGTGGCAGAGTAGGGTCCTGGAGGGGTGAGGTCACTGACCCGCATGGCCTTGGAACCCACTGGAGGGGCACTGGTGGTGGCAGGACTGACCAGAGCCGAGGCCAACTGAGACATGGAGATAGGGACAGATGGAGAGAGGGAGAAGACAGAGAGAAAGAGAGATAGAAAAAGGAGAGAGGCATAGAAAATTGGGAGGGATATGTTACTTCTCCAAAGACAGAACAAGATGTGTGCACAGAATGAGCATTACACTGTCTTTATTACTAGATCAGTGCAAATGAATGTCACAAACATCGGAATGCTATCTTTGGGAAATGCAGGTTGTACTGCAAGATACTGAATGAGCTTCTGAAACATCACAGTAATGTCCTACACAACTTTTTAAAGATATAAATCCAGTAGTCAAAATTAGGAGAAGAAGAGCTACATCAAATGGATCAAAAACACCATGTTGTAATTAAATCACTGCAAATGGTATATGCCTAAAATATTAACAGCAATCCTGTGGTCCAACGCTGAGCCTAGATGAAAGGGCCTGGCATCAGACGGGCTATAGACTCCTGCTGTAAAACTCTGTAAAAGCTTTCTTATAAAAACACCTTTCTAATAAAGTGGGTAGTGAATGTACTGTGTAGCCCCAACACAAACAACCCTGGGGTCTTTACTGCAGGTATCTGGTGGTGGTCGATCAACCTCTAGCTATACATGGGGACTCTTCTGCCAAACTACCTTTGTTCTAAGCGAACATGAGGTGTTTGTATGGTACCTTGCCACGGTAAAAATAGATTTTAATCCCTTTCCGTCTGCCCTGCTCTTCACTGGCCCAGTGATTAAAGAATAATAGGTATTTTAAGCTGCCTTTCTCTGTATGCTCATAGTCACCTTAGCCACACTGGTGACAGATGTGTCTCAGTGAGGAGTGCTGAAGTGAAAGTAGTGTTGTTTTACATGGGCTTCCATCTTATTGTGCCTCTCACAACTATCATGATTCTTACACTACATATAGTATACTGGTCATTTATGCATTAGGCTTAAGTTTTAGGGTTTTTTTTGTTTAATGTGCACAGTAGATTTCAAACGCAATACCTTGGGTATTTTGGGCGGGGCGGTCCCTTGCGTCAGCTCTGTGGCAGCGGTTTGGGAGTGGGGCTTCACGTGAGGAAACCAGCTCTTCAGCATTTCCTCCATTTTCAAAATGATGTCGACATAGCGCTCACTGCCAGGCACAGGAAGGATATGGCTTAGCAGGGGTAACCCATACACGGCTGCAACACGAAACCTCCCACGTCTACCTTGTTGTGAGAACAGGCCATGTCGCATGCATGCAGAGGCGGTATGTGAGGAGGGGGGGGAGGGGAGGGGGGCGTGTCCCCGTGTCTGGCCCCTTCTCCTGACCCCTCTGCTAGCCCAGAGGGCAGCGTAGCACATGCCCCTCTAGTTACTTGCGTCCCGGGCTGACTCGCACATGTCAGTGCCCACACGTGGCATGGAGCGCAACTGTTTTTCTCGCCTCTAAAAATAGGCACGTAAGCCAGCAGCAGGGCACTGCCAGGCGCTGCAGACAGAGGGAAATAGCCGTGGTGAGGGAGAAAGTGACGCAGACCTGCACGCCCACACGTGCGCACACGCGCCAACCAGTGCCCATTGACTTAGCGCAGGCAGCAGCAGATGGTTAATGGAGATTAGTGTAAATCTCATGACCAGCGTCTACCTGCTGTGTCCCCATTCTAACCATGTTAAATTTATGCGATAGATTATGCAGAATGGCTCCTGCCAGGAAAGTCCCTTTGATCCGCTCCGCTCCATTGTGGTCCTGCTCTGAGAGGCTGCCAACTGGCACAATGGTACAGCTGCAGGGAGGGGTGTGCAGCGACCTCTTTCTGCCCCCACCACACCCAGCCCACCCCCCATGCTGCGTGCTGGGAGGAAGCCAATCCCCCTGCTCTGTCTGCAGTGAGCTAGGGCCATCTTGACTCAGTGCCTAGATGAGATGGCCTAAAAAAATAATACAATTTAAAAAAAGGCACCCTACCCAAAACTGTGGACCTGTGAGTTCAGTTGCTGGTCAAACTTGTGTCAAACATCCACAACATGTCCATCCAGTCTTCATGCTGCTGGGGCCAAGCCACAATGTACCACCTGACAAAATATTCTAAAACTGCTCCTATGCAAAACTTTTTTGTACAAACGGAACACATAGGCTCTTCGCCCAACACTGCTTTGAAAATGAAGAACGACGTGTTCATTAGCCAATCTGAGCAAGTGCCGCTCGAAGTAACAGAAGACCTTTTGCTTTGCAGCAGTGACATCATCCCCCCCCAATCACATGGTCTTGCCAGATGAGAGCTAATCAATTGGATACAAGGTTATTTCCAGAACGGAGCTCAGGACATTTTTAATGATCTGGGCAAGAATTGTCCACTGTAGCGCACCCACTTTAAGCTCCACAGTGGCTGGTCTAACAGGCTGAGTGGCCCTCCTGCTGGGCTCTACAGCAAGCCCATGCTGAGGCCTACTCCCTGAGTCACAGTCCTCCCTGTCCTTTAGAGTGTGGCGCAAGAGGACACCCGTCAAGGCGCCACACCTAGAGCAGTACAGGAGCAATGTAGCCAGTCTCTGGAAAACCTCGGTCTGTACAGTGCGAGCACACACACACTTAACACATACGCGAATGCCCACATACACCTGTCCGTCAACAAGAGTGTGGGAGAGTGAGACATGGGGAGTCTCAGCTAAATCCCATTCAGTACCTACATACACACACACACACACACACACACACACACACACACACACTCGCTCTCATCAGAGTGACGGCCATGAGAAACACGACAAGCTGCATGTGGGTGGACTGAGGAAAAGGAGGAAGGCTGTTACCCCATGCATGGATTCTGAAGGACCCCCATTATCCTCTGGATGCGATCCAGAGCCACACTCTCCTGGAAAGTGCTGAGCCCTGTGAAAAAAATACAAAGGAAAAAAGAACAAAGTTTCACTTTTTTGTCTCCGACAAGCCGGGCTGTGTCTGTGGAGCAGATGGGTTCCTGTGAAGTGTGTGGGAGGGCAGACACGCCGTCTCTGCGGCCAGGAAGTCTGGGGGTCACACAGCATCCGGGCTCTGACAGAGATCCCAGTCGGTGCGCTCCGCGAGAAGCCTCGCCCAGTGCCCGGCCTGCCTGCATGCCCGCCAAGCCAAGCGGAACTAAAACCCCGGCCAGAAAAACGTAACGCTCAGCATTTACTGGGCTTAAGACCACGTGGTGGTATGTATTAAAGCCACGTCTGGCCAGGCTGAGATTCAACAATCGTCCAACGGCAGCTTTTGCAAAGTGGCACTGCTGAAGCCCATGTAATCGCACAGCTAATGTACAAACATGCAGGCCAAACAGTTCAGTGGGGATTCACGGGAGAGAGAAGCATCACACACCCCTGAGACTTCACCGCATCTTTAATGTAAACATAAACCTTAGGCAATTTATAGAACATGGCATTTTACATTGTACGGAATCTGTCCATCTATAGCAAACACCATGACATAGCAAGGTAGAGAACAGAAATGGAATTTGGTGTAGTTTTGTGATAGGCTTGAGAACAAGAATATACACTGCAGACATTACTATATCAAATCTCAGGAGGACATGTGTCTTGGCAACCTGCCTCCCACTTGGCTCATAGTAGTCTATTCCTCTGAAGCGCTCTAGAATCACTGTTCAAATGGCCTTAGCTTCAACAGAATGTCACCAGCAGGCTTTGAGGTGACTTTGGTACACCATGGGAAGAAGAATGTGCAAAGAGGACTGCTACTCACGTTCTCGGTATCTGCCAGAGCGGAGACCGTTCAGGATTGAGGACAGTGGGTGAATGTAGCACTGCAGCTCCACACACTGGGGAACAAAGATCATCATTCAGGATCTGTTCTGTCACTGCTCTTCCCTCCACACAGAGGGAAGTCGTAGGATGCGTTTTCAGTTTGTTTGTTTGCTTCTTTTCTTTCTTTCTTTCTTTTTTTTTTTTAAGATAATGCATTTTTGGAATATTTCAGATGTATTCGAATCAATGCTTTCTTTAAAACAAAAGAAAAAAAATTCAAAATATGCAATATGCAAAATATGCAGAATACTGAGGGACACTCCACACATTAACAACTTCAGGACATGAAAAATTAGCTTTGCTAATTACAAAGCAGGTCTTTCAAAGAAAAGAAAAACGAATTTACTGACTCTTCACTCTGTGCATATTAGCATATACTGCTGATGTTTGATGGTGAAACACACAAAGTGTTCCTTCCTCCTGGAAGTTGTTCCACTTTATATATTTCCAACACTGACATTGGTCAGGTGGAGACAGACCCTGCAGGTGAACTGGACCTGCCATCGCTCTGGCATGCAGTGAGCAGCACCGGGAGCCTGGGAGAGGCACGTCTCACCTTGCACGCAAACAGCCGGTCCTTCTCGCTCGGGCTGGAGCTGAGCTGCTTTTGCTTTGGCTCAGGTGTCACCGAGCTCCATGCTCTCTTCGGCGCCTGCCTGCTTTTGCCTTTAGGGCTTCCCGAGGTGCGGCTGTAGCCAGACCGGTCCTCCCGTGCCACTGGAGAGAGCTCCCCCTCCGCACTGCAGAAGGAGCTGGAGCAGCTGGTGGGGGAGCAGTTCCTGGAGGGCCTGGCCGCCTTCTCCTTCAGCGGGCCATCGGCGCTCCCCTCGCTGGGTCGAGGGCTCCGGGCAGTGTCGCCGGTAGGGGAGCCGGCCGGCCTCCCACGGGCCCGCTCGAACTCCGACTCCGGCTCGCTGTCAACGTCTCCCTCGTCGTCGCTGGCTAGCCAGTCGATGGAACATTCTGAATCGGAAGCAGACATCCTTGGCCGCAGCTCCTGACCACCACTGACCATCACTGACCTGCTGGAGAGGACAGGACTGCAGTAAATCCAACAGAAACGTGTCGTATACCGCAGAACATCTCGCAAAACATCCCTCGCCCAAAGCATGCCAAAGCAGGTCGATGGCCAACTAAAAGAAAGCTGGAGAAATACACATTACTGCTTCCAACACTTGCCGTCTGGCCTCATGACACACTCTAATGCTGTCAGCTATCTGGACAAATTGGAGATATTATCAGCCAAGCAGACCCTGATGTGGATAGATTCCAACACAAGCATGCATGCATGGTAAAGTCCTGAGACAGTGAGACAAGAGGTCAGTTGTGTTTTTCAGTCTCAACACCTTAGTCTCACCACACAGACTAAAAGATAAATACTACCCATATAGAGGACTGACTGCTGTGCCACAAACTCTGAAAACCACCCAATGGTCTGGAGAGCTCTACTGGAACATATCATTTAACCAGCACGCCAAGTACTTAAGGTTATAGCTACTGTAATGAGCACACATACATGTACAGGCCTGAACGTAAATTTTGCACATGTACTGTACACTTTTCCTGAAAGACAAACTTTAAAAAAAAGTTCAATGTACAAGGATTACATTCACTGGAGAAGCCCTTTGCATTCTTTCTTCTGCTAGAAGGTAAATTCTTCTTACATGCTAGAAGCACATGCTAGACAAATATTTTTCCAAGCAAAGTTTTCCTTTGTTTCATTTAAATTATGTTTGAGTATTGAGACATTGCAATCTGCTCATGTATGCTCAGTATGCTTTCACACATTAATGCCTTTTACTTGCGCAAAATTCATAGGACGGCTCAAATTTGAGAACCTATAGATCACGAAGTAGCAAAATGTAAAACGTTCTGCTCTTTAAAAGTTATATGTTTGTCTATTAGTTCTATCTCATCCATGTAACAACCAGAAACTGTGGTGGTTAACAACCAGGAATTCTCACTCACGTTGTACAACTTTATAGGCTCAGTGCACTGATGTCTGGATTAAGTACAATTTCACTGTGAAACTGAGGGGAGCCCAACAGTGCCTGGCTGCTATGTGTGAAGAGTCTAACAAATCCCACCTCCTTGCGTCTCTGTGGTTTATTTGAAATACTAGAAGAAAATGACCGGCTTGTATATGAAGCACGTCTCCCCTCCCCCAATGGGTGCTCAGATTCCAAAGCTGAGGCACCATTTCTCAAAAGAAAGACCACAATAAAGCCCTAAAGTACATAAACAGTGGCAGTTTTGCTGAAACGCTCCATGCACCCATGTTAATAATGAATTTGAGAATTTGAGACTCTCAGCTGTAGGCATCCATAACGGTTGTTCATAAAATAATAACTCTCTTTAAGAACATAGACCGTCGTTTTAGAAGTGTAAAACTGGTCACTTGGCTCCTCAATTGTTTCTTGGCCAGCTGTTACTGCACTGTTAATTACTCCACCCCTTGTTAACAATAACTCAATAAAGAAATCAATTAAATGCAATAACAAATGATACAAAATGAACCATAGACAAACTACTACACATTGAGATGGAGGACAGACAATACGTAGTACTCAGAGAAAGGTCTTCAATTTTTTTTTAAAGAAATGCATTCAGTGTTCTTGAGTTTTTGGCTACGGCACTGAAAGACCATCTAAGAAGAGAGTATGATGAGAAAGACGTTGATTTGCGCTTCCTTAATTTAGGCCATGTGGCTGAGTTTTGAATAAATGAAAGTCTGTGAAGGGTTGGAATTTGGAGATCAGTGAAAACCAAATTACAGACATTGATTTGGAAAGCATAAAGCAAGCTCTCAGCATCTTTCATGTTAGGTAGCTGAAGGTAGACGATGTTGCACAGTCAAAACAGAATAGGGAGTTAATATGGGCCTTACAGCCAAACGAAGGGTCACATGACGAGTTATTTCAGTCATGAAGAAACTGCTGAACAGATAAAGAATGCTTTCAGGGACAAAGTCATAGATTTGTTAAAGACTATAAAAAGGAAAATTACACCCTCAGATGATTCACGAGATGTACAAACCACTGGCAAGTCTCTTGGACGCAAAGGCCAGGACATATACTAAGATGTACATAAAAAGGCTGTGGTGTTCTGGGGCAAAGTCTTACAGACTGATAAGATCATTAACCTGTACGATGGATGATGGAAAGACTGGAGGAAAAACACTGCTCAAAAACCCACCCTGTGAAATCTGTGACACACAGTATGGCCACTTATAGCTGCCATTGGAAACAGAACTCACTAGTCACTATTTTATATCACTGTGAACTGCAGTCATGGGACAAGTTTGAAATGTCCAGGACTATCTTAACTGCACAGACCCAACCAAATGCCTCAAAACTCAGACTGCAGCAGGACAATGACCCAGCACATAGCGCAGGAGCAGCTGTGGGGAAGGTGGAGAGCTCTTCAGTGGTCATTTCAGTCAACCAACCTGAAGCCCTCCGAGTAGGCGTTTCACTCTTTGAACACAAGACAGAAGCAAAAAAGCCCATGAAACAGGCAGGAACCGAGAATGGCTGCATCACAGGACTGACAGAGCATGACTAGGAAGATAGCCTACTCATTGTCTGAAGATGTATGGGGCACATACATCTCTAGACAGGCAGTTATAATTTGTTAGATGTACTATTTATAACTACAAACTAAATATGACAATTTTTTAAACAGTATTAATTTTTCCAATAACTCTGGGATCCCTGCATATCCCTGGAGAACTATTTATTAATTGTGCTGCAATTCATACAATTTATTCTTAAATAGCCTATTATATTCTCAAAAGCTGACAATTTACACTTGAACTTCATAGTCATTATTACATTTCTAATACAATGCCCACATTTCTGTTCCTTTTAATAACACATACAAGTACACACCATTGTTTTCAAATAATCTACATGTGTAATGTATATTCCAAGTTGCTTGATTTATAATTACACTGAAATATGCTTTATATTTCTGATCATAATGACAGTAACTAGGACCCTTCACTTATATATACGGATTATAAGGATTCACATATATTTGGAAAGCGTTTTGGTAGTATTTCATTCTTTACTGGCGAGTATCATTAGCAGGGTTTCATTCTTAGTGGCAGATATTGGCAGAAAAGTATCACACTTACTAACAGGCGGAATGGTAGCAAGGTATTGGTATTTACTGGCAGGTACTGGTAGCTGGGTTTAATGTTCTGTCATGTGCCACCAGGGACTGGCATTTGCTACTTGGGTCTGGTCTATGCCAGTGGGTTACACTCACAAATGGTAAGTGATTCTCGTCACCGGCACGTGCCAGTGGCATGTCCAACATCGCTTCATTCCATGGCAAAAAAAAACAAAAAACACATACCAGTCCAGTGGAAATGGGGTGGCACCATTCAACAGTCCTTTTAATGTTGAAGAAGAGCTAAACCATTAATCCTATAATCATTAGATAAAATCTCCATAGATAACAGTTACCTAACAACTGAATGTTAAAGGTGGGAGTGAATTAACACAACATCTTAAAGGTTCTGTCTTGCCTTTATAGGTTAACTAAGACAGTATCAGACATCTGATGTTCACAGCAATACAGACCTTTTCACTGCTAGGAGTCTTGTAACACATATTGTGACGTACAACAAAACATACATTTTTAGGATTTGAAGATTAAGATTAAGGCTTTACATAATTGTTATTAATGTAAATGCTCACTGTTTAAATAATCTTGTGATAAGACAAAAGTGTGAAGCATTGTGGTTTAGGAGAGTAAGAAGGTCTTTTCATAAGGATTCCCACAATGGGGTCACCATCATGACTGCAATAAGGTAAAACTAAGGAGCGTTTGGTACACATGTAAACTCTAAAGTCTATGTGAACAATGTACATGGAACATAATCCTTGTTAAAATCACCTTTACATTACTTTTCCAATGTGAGAAATGTGCAGAACAAATTAAAGCAAAAAAGTCCAGAAAACACTGAAAACTGTAGTGCACAAAGGACTAATCTACTGATGTTGCCCAATGACACTAAAATCTGTCAAATCTTTTTTTAACGTATAACTCAAAACCGTATTCTTACATATTTTTTAAATTAATTGCTTATTACTATGACCATCCCTAACTATGCTGGGGCCTTTGAACATCCTTTAGAGTAATAAATTGACATTATGTAAAATGGAAAACAGAAGAGAGACGTCTCTGAAAGGTGACACTACTGAGGATATTAGTGTAGCAGACCTTATTGGTTTTATTCAGCTCTCTAGGACAACGAACCTAGAAATGCTAAATTACTGAATTCCACTTGGAGGGTCGAACAGACTGATATCACATCTGTAATATCACATCATCTGTCTATTCACACTTGACCTTCAACGATACTCCAGAAAGTTCTTTAAAGTAACGTAATGCAGGTAGCCTAAAGTACCAAAAGGCCTTTGTGATTTTGTGAAGCGGAACGCAAGTGAGAAAAGATGTGTACACAAAAATATAAACTTTAAATGTATCGTAAAATACCTATAAACATCATACAACAGCAAGAGATCTAGACATTTTTCCGCATTTATATACATACATACATACATACATACATAAACATATACCGTCTCAATCACCATTAGTTAGCTACCTCAATAATAATTCAATGGTTGAGTACTACACAACACCATAACGCAGTCTAAAGTAAGAATAAACTCCCTGATTCACATCGTACTGAATCACGAATGCTTAGAGAAATATGTTTCGTAGCCTTTGTAACGCTAAGCTATTTCAGTAAATACCGGAGTCTGTAGTTCCGTCTGCATAATACCCGAACAACGTGCTCTCAATATAGGCATAAAATTCCAACATAAAGAAGCCGTTTTTTTTTTCAAGAAAGCGCAGCCTAATGAACTAATATAAAGCTAGGAATAAATAGGCTAGTAAAATTCGTACCTCTTAAGTCTTTTCAAAACATGTGAACACATCTAAACAGCCAGTCCGAATATCGCTGCAAAGAGGCAACTCAGTCCAACTACCATATTTTGATATGAAGCATTATGTAAATACATGCGCTCAATCTGTTACATTTCTAAAGTACACGTGCATGCCATTTCTATGTAAATCGATTTATAGACGCTTTTCCTATAATTAAGAAATGAAACCGTACCTCCTTAAGATGAAGGAAATCGTCTCCTTTCCTTTGTTCAGCGGTAAATCCAGGACACTTGGGCAGCGAGTCGCCGATGTGAGGTACGTGGTTTCAGTGATGTAGACCTGCAATTGTGTGCCCCGTGTAACTTCTCCCAAGGCAACGTGTCTGGGAGGGCGGGTACAAAGATGCCGGGCTTTCCGATTTGTGCTTCCAGACCGATATCTGACAAATAGAGTTTGCGTTTGAAGCCAGCTACGACCGATAGGCGAACCAAGTTTACATATTCAAATTATATGGAAATTGAGAAAACACGTGGACAAGCGGATCAGTTTCATTCCAACAGGCGAGTGCAGGGTACTGTCAACTCTGAAATGTTTTCGGGCACGGTGACTTTTTCTACCTCATTAAGCTAGATAATTGAGGATGAGCCGAATTCATTATACGAGATAATCTATCCAGTCATCGCATTTAAACCGACTAACTCAAATTTATTCAGTTAACGAGAACAGCAGTAAAACTTGAGAAATCGCCAGGCTAACAGCGCTCAGTAATTAAAAATTAAATTGCGTCCAAGGGATTGTACGTAGGCTTCACTATCACGTGTGACGATTCTTTCCAAGCTGTGTGACATTTTGTCAGTTTTAAGTGCGAGGTAGGTTACGTACAAATAATTTATTTCAAACCGGAAAATTTTCGAAACTGAAAATATTTACGTGGACGACAGGGACGTAGCAAATGGGGTGTGTGGGGGTGTTGAAAACACCCCCGCTTTTGCTGAAACACGATTCCCCCTTTTGTCAGATTGAAACGATACTAAAATATGCTATGCATGCTGTGACATCCCAAAACTCCCCCACTTTTGAAAATATGACAATAGATACGTGCTGGAAACACAATTAATTTATCTCTATATCCTAATCTCACTCATGCTTGCAAGCCTCCGTCTCGATGCAATGTGCGGGGCTGGTCGTACGCAGAGCACGCCGAATGAATGAACGTGACACGACACCGTGTGTAGCCTATTTCGCCTCTTGCTGAACACGTGACTCCTTACGCACTAATCGGCAGAGTCATGAGGTGTATATTGCCGGAGGCATGGTGCCCTAAGCGTCCTCCCTTAGTAAACGCCAGTCTGTTTGGACTGGTCCAAACTAGCCTAGCTCGAACCACGTAGCAAGTACATCTTGTCGAATGTATGCGCGAACGAATATGTAAATTGCACTGATGCATCTCTGGATCTTCATGTGTAGTGCTTTACATAGCCGGTCATCGAATGTTATTTAACGGTTATTCCGCGGAGATTATGGCTGTAAGTGTTTTTTTCATGCAAAACAGAACATTGTGTGTGGCTTTAACTGTTATTATACAGTTACATTGCCCTAATTCCCATATTTCTTCCAGCTAATTTGGAAAATAGAAACGAAACAAATCTAAAAGGAGTTATATATATACTGTGTGTGTGTGTATATATATATATATATATATATATATATATATATATATATATATACACACAAAACACAGAATATATGTAAATAATATAATTAACTGCTATAGTAAAAGTTGTAAAGCAGTGATCACTGGATATAGCTAATAAATCACATCAAAAGAACTATTGTGTGATATAGTAAGACTAAATAACCAGTGCTGCACACTTGCCATATGAAAAATCTTGTACTTCCTTTAATTAAAACTGTACCACAAGTAGAACTAGCTCTTTTTTTTGTTCTGTCAGAGATGTGAATCTTCAGAATAAAAAAGGATACTCATCGCATCTCCTGGTCCTCACTGGATTTCTGAACATAGAATGCAATAAGGACAAAATGAATAGTACAGCAGGTGATGTATGTCTGTGTGTTTGTGTATCCACAGGCATTTCAGCCTGAGTGCTGTCTCGAAAGGGACCAGCTGAATAAATGGTAAATGGTGATTGTGACAGTGACAAGAGAATGCGATTGGTGACTCATTCTCTCTCTCTCTCCCTTTCTCTCTCTGTCTGTTTCTCCCCCCCCCCTCCCTCTTGGTCTCAGTGGGGGCCTGGAGACAGTGAGTCACAATCCTCCTCCTAAAGTAACTTGAAAGTGGGATAAATCCACCCATCACCTCCCTCCAATAAAAACCAGAACTGATGAAAACAGAATCAAGGACAGAATGTTTCTTTTCTCTCACATCATAGTTTATGCTCCATCATACTCCGATAAATATAGATGCATTTAAGATGTGAAGTTCAAAAATATAACACTGTCAAGTGTTGACTCTGCCGAGGCTGCCTTTCAGATGTTTTAACAACTGGGTACAAACATGTTGTGTTTTAAATGTGGACTGACTTCTGGGAATGTGTCCTAATGTGGTCTGTAATGGGCAGGTCTTGAAGAAAACGTTTTTTAAAAAGGATCTGAACAGCACAGGGTGCTGGATGAATGATAGGGTGTGTGTTGAGGTGCTTTTGTTTTCATGGAAGAGTTAGCTGAGATGTGGCTCAGCAAAAGTGTGGGATAGAGAGGAAGAGATAAAATGAGTGATTTATTGTTCAACACAGTGTCTTCCACTCATCCTGCTGAGAAATGCATTCCACAAATCCAGACATGCTGATAAAAACAGTGGAGGTGACACGCCTACTGGGCATAAACAAGCAGCCATTGGCTGACTCAGCATCCCATCACTACTTGACCTCCTATTGTCAGTTCCCTGTTGTGCTCATCTCCGCAAACTCAGTGGACAGTGTCTTTGATTTTGGATCATGGTCTTAATGAAGACTAAGCTCTTCTTCCATGACTGCAATGTTGAACTGCTTTGTATATTTATTAGTTTTGATGCAGCTCAGGATGAACCATATTAATTACAAAAGACATTACAAACTTTCCAATCTATAGTTTCACTGTCATTCTAATAATATCTTGACAAGAGTGGTAATATCTCTAAGTTGGTCTTTCCTGTATTTGCATTAAACAATTATGGTATAATTACATCACACACATTAATTATTGTCGATAATCTTCGTTTATTTTTTTGTTTATTTAAACTTTTGTAGAAATATATAACATGAAGACTAAATAATTCATGCTGAGCATGTGTAGAAGTGCAAATGAAGATGATTTTAGGATTACAGCGAAGTTCTATATGTAGGTTATCAAAACTATAAACAACTATTATAGGTTTAGTGGATTTAATTTTAGACTTTGTAGAATCACATAAAGGTTTTGAGTCTTACTGCAACAAGTGCAAAAATGTTCAGAAAATTGAACTTTGCCTCCTGCTTACTCTGCCGTGTTTCTGAGATCGATCGTCACTTCAGCTGAACGCAGCACTTCCCTTTACAGCTGAGCTGAAGGCTTTCTCACCATGACTGGCTTTTTCTTAAATAAATCAAAAAGCACTGGAGTACCCTTTTCATGATCTGCCGCTAAAGCTCCTTCCTCATAACACATTCCATCATGGGTTTTATCTTGTAGCCCGCATACACACACCTGTGCACGCACACACGCACACACACACACACACACACACACACACACCGCAGGGGGCATTCATCTCCTCATCGCTGCGGCAGCAGGCTGAAGTGGCTCCTGGCCTGACTGCTGTTGTGATGAAGGCCATGTGACCGAAGATCTCATGGGGACAGAGAAAGGAGGCTCATGTCTGTACTCTCCCTGTCACTTCCTCACTCTCATTCAGGGAAAGGCACTTCAGGGCAGACGTAACCACTCCACTTGGGACACGGTGCCTGTGCTCTCTGAGTGTGACAGTGTACAGTAGATTGTGGAGGTGGGGGCGGAGGCTACTGCAAGTGAGTGTTTGTTTCCAACCTCATTTTAGGGAAGTGGGATATAAGAGGCACACCACCTGTTAAAAGCGTCTATAATGTATTTTTATGCTATGGACAACAGTGCAAGAGGCAACGTCTATCCCAAAAGGGCAATAAAAAGTGTGTGCATGTGTGTTTGTATGTTCAAAACATTGTCTCAGACACATTAGCTCAGATGACTCAGCTTTAATGCCCCCAATGCCATATTTGTTGTGGCTCAGAGAAAGGAGTGTGTGTGTACGTGTGTACACACACATATAAGTCCTAACACCAAATACAAGTCACACCTGAATGGCTGTGCTCCTTTGAGCACACACTTACAAGCAATCAGCACTCGCTTAACAAATGTTCCACAAAGCCTGAACAGAAAGGCAAGAGACAGAAGAGGACCTTGTGACTGTGGTGGAGCGTTCTAAAGATACAGCGGGTTTTTAACACCAGCTCCTTACCTCACTCACTGGTCAGCAGCGGGCGGGTGCTCCATCTGGCAGGACTATGCCAGAAAGAGATATCGCTGAGGGATGAATGCCATGTGCTGGGGAGTCGGGGGGAGATGTGCAGCTATTGATTATGTAACCACGTCTATGTCAGCTGTATCTACAAGGCTTTTAAATATTCAGCTCTGGCCCAACTCCACTTCCTACTCATATAACCCACATTATTAAGACTTAATGAATTAGTAAAGTAGTCTGCATAATTAAAATGGCTGACCACAGCAAAGCCAGATGCTGAGGTGATGTTTGTTGTGAAGCTTTTGAATAGGCAATCATGCTTCTTTTCATTGTGTGTATGTGAGTGTGTGTGTGTTCTCTCCAGATGGTCTGATTGCTGCTTTTTAGAGCATGTCAGCCTGATGTAGCCCTACCATTATGCAGGTTTTGATGTCCGCTCAGCGCTTTTAGGAGATTAGGCACAACTGCTCTGCACCGAGTCTCCTGCACAAAGCACGTTTGCTGGGTGCCACTCATGCCCAACCTCTACGTCCATGCACACTGACATCAGAGGCTTCAACAGGCAGTGAGTGCCAGTAATGGTCACATTTGTGTTTGACTGTCTGTGTGGAAATGTATGTGAAAGGTTATGAAGTCTCATAGGGGCTGAAAGCCAACACCCTTCCAGGAAGCCCGCATTGTGACTTTAAAGGGCTGGTCCTCCTATACCCCTCCCCTTTTTCTCTGCACCACTTCACCCCCTCCCCCCCTGAGTGTGCACACGTATGTGTTTGTGTGGTTTTATGTAGATTTACTCCGTCAAGACAAGTCAGTCACATGTTCAGCACCAGCGCTCCTTGTTCGCGTTACTGCAGACAGTTCACATGCAGGCAAGGCGCTGAAACTCTGACAGCAAACTGCAATCAAATCTTAAATGGCTGTGTGTGTGTACGTGTTTGTGTGTGTGTGTGTGTGTGTGTGTGTGTGTGTGTATGCATGCAGGCGTGTGTTTGTGTGTGAGCGTGTGTGAATGTCTGAATGGCTGCCAGTACAGCTCGAGTGGGAGTGGGATATCTCCCTGTGCAGTGCTGAGTACTCCATGTGACTCGGGTATATTTTAACTGGATTATGTAAGCGCCCCAGCCCTGCCTGGGCTCCATGCACAGCTGAGGAGGAGTCCGCATGATCCCGAGCGCCGTGAACTCTCGTGGCCGCTCTTCCACCCACAGCCACGGACTTCCACATTTAGTTTGCACACTATCTTATCAGCTGGAGTCTTCTGACTTGTCTCTTATGTTCATTTGTACTTAACATAAACATAATGTTTCACTCCCCCCCAAAAATTGAATACAATACAATGTCTAGCCAAGACAAAAACAAAATGCCTTTACAGTAACAAGATAGATTTTTTTTTACTTCATGGACTCCCATTCAATGTAAACAGTGTTCATTTGTAAGCATTAACAATCTTAGTGATAAAACAATAAAAGTTTAAGGTTTGTGGAAGCGTCATCCGTGCTGATAAGCAGAGGTGAACAGCACGGCCAGACTGGAGATGGGAACAAGCTGACTGCATTACAGGAGCTAACGTGATGCAACCACAATGCCTCAGTAGTCAACCTTTAGGCACTGAAATTGTGTATTGTTCTCAAACCAACAACTAACCAAAGGGAGGAAGACGAAAACAGTATATGACATCTGCACTCAGTTTTAAACCTTGCCTACCCATGGAAACCAAACAGAAGTGTGTTGATGGCAATGGATCCTCAGTGCAAAGTGTAGAGCTGTTTAATTAGAGCTGTATGCGCCTGACTGCATTCTGGCTCCTCGTGTCTCAGTGGTGAAAAGATGAGTTAGTTGAGCCTCAGCACACCACACTGGCATCACCCACGACCCCTCTGTGTTTATCTAATTCAATCACAGTGACACCATCTCCTATTGATTTGATCATTCATCCTTCTGGAGGATTGAGGTGTGTAATTGGTGTGTGCTCTAGCAGGGCAAGCAGGATTTACTCTAGCATTCCCAGAAGCACTGAAAGACTAGTGAACGAGACTCCTACATTTCAAATGCTAAATCAAGCACGACTAATGTATCAGACCTCAAGCAAAGCCTCCCTACCTGGAGAAAGGGGCACACTCGTGTTTATGTTGCTAATGTCTAGTAAGAAGTTTGTTTTATGTTGTTTAACCAAATCTGTGCTTGAATCATTAACAGTTGCTCTGTGATCCAGCACATCCCGTCTCTCGGTCCTATGCAGCATGGCCTGTGATGTGTGTTTAAGGTGGAAATGCAAAGCATACACTGACTGGAGCAAACCACAGGAAGGGTGGGGGTGTTGGAATAGTTTCTGACTGGATCAGGCATGGCCTAGTTGCCCTAGACGACAAAGCAGGAAGCAGCCAGAATTTCCCTCGCCCAAAAAAAGCAGACCCCACCATGAAGGCGGCACAAGCACCATGGAGCAGATGTTTAGAACACACACTCTCTCCATGCTTATCTGGTTTGCAGGTGGAGAAAGAGAAAGAGAAAGAGAAGAGACCATGGAGGCTTCTGCAGAATTTCACCTCCAAAACCAAATGGACTAAAATTTCATCCACACGTTTCACTGAGAAGAAGAGATCGTGGTGTGTAGTACGTGCACCATCGCCCCTTCCCCCAATCACAGGTGAACTACTCCAACATCTCCAGTCCCACCCCCGCACCCACCCCCACACCCATCCCTACCCCACCGGGCAGAGCAGAGACGTGAGCTTTACATAACTCTTTTTTGGTCCTCCTTTTTTTTTTTTCATTGGACTGTTAGACTCATGCAACTTGCATAACATCAAGAGGCCCACATTAGGCCTATAATTATTTCGTCTGGAACTCATCCTGATCTTCAGTAATAAAAAGTACCTGGCTCTGTTCCAGCGCAGGGCTCTACTGCACAGCCTTGAGACTCAAGGGCTGAGCAGCCAAACCAGAGTCTTCTTTCAAACATCACGTTCCGCTCCTACAGGAAAACGTTGACACCTCCATGAGGGACATAATCCCATGATATTTATAGTGCCCTTAGGAATTTTCAGACTTCAACTTTGCTTATTTTATATCCAGTTCACATGTTAGCCATGACTATTCACGTGTGCTCAAATGCGGCACTCAGGTCTGAATGTGCCCGAGATAGATGTGGGTTTTCTGACACGAGTATAACTGCAGGGCTCTGTGAGACCAGAGGGACAGGTTAGATAAGGAGGAGAGGATAAAGAGGCAGGTGTTAGAGTCATTTGAGCTTGCCATGCATGTGGAGGGAGCGTGAAGGATTGGGGGGGTCATGATGGCCTGTATGTCTGCTGCTACAGATGCTCCTTCATCCAGAGCCAGCCCTGTGGGATTCTGGGCTTGGGCTTATTCCTACATACATGTGACTCTCTCTCTCTCTCCCTCTCTCTCCTACACCCTCACTCTCTCTCTCTCTCTCTCCACCTCTCCCTTCTCTTGGCATCCTTTTTCTTAACCTTTGCCCCAGAATCCCTCCCTTATCTCTTCACCTTTTCAGCCCCACCCTCACCTGCAACAAAGATGAGTGTGCGCGCAAGCCAATCGGCATGCACACGTGCAAGCACTCAAAGCTTCTTTCTTTGTTTAACTTCATCTATGGCATGAGTGAACTGAGGGAATGTTAAGCTTTCACAGCCAGCAACACGTTCACCCTGTTAATGTACACCATATGTACATTACGCTGTAGTGCCTGCCTTTGTTTAACCGGTCCCGAACCGAGTTCCACCAGCAAAGCCTTTGTCTCCATTTAAATGTCTCCCTACTTGTATATACCGCTGTTATATACTTCTGTTCAAAACAGACACAGCTTCCATACTGGCTACAAAATGTCAGTGCATGAACACATCTGTAGAAATGTGTTGTTTAAACTAAACAATACATTTTAAAGTAAATAAAATGACATCTCAGAAGTATACAGTTTCCATAGTTCTCTTGTTTTCTGTAAAACAAAATAGATCTGGTGGACTTTTTCAGTCAGGGTGATTTTGAATGATGAACATACATTAATATTTACTGTATTATAATTAGTTTAAAAGAGAACTATTACGATTTAAAAACCCATCACTGGGGATTACATATTCTAAGTAACATTTTGGTCTTTCTTTGAATGTAATCTTTTATAGTTTTAGAAATAGTTTGAGGCTATTAAGATAAGCTGAGGTTTTTCTTGGCTTAGCTGACTTCCATTCAGGCTGTATCCTTCTGTAAACCAGCACAGATGCCAAAGCAAAGGTATTTTTGCTGCTATCCTCATCGGCTAATACCCCAAATCTGCCACTGCAGTTCTGAATTGCATCTGAAACAAATGTTTAATTCAGGATACTGAATGCAGATGACCACAGTTCCTTTAAACTATAGACAGGACAGACCAAGTTATGTTAACCTTGGCAATGTATTTCATCTACATTTGTACCTTCTGCATGGCCAAATTTTGAGCTTGTAATTTTCTTGAATAGTCACTATCAGTCACTACCAAATTGATTAAATAAAACATATGAGATAAAGCAATGCTGGAGGCAAAAATGCAGACATTATTGAGTCAGCCCTTTGATAAGCTCTTGTTTGTCCTTGGGTCCTTTGGTTGGTCACCACTATGTTTTGGGAACAGCACAGTAACCTCCATATATCAACACCATTTGTTTACATGAGAAGACACCGTACGTAGCCATAAGCCATAAGAATGGCTGTTATCTGTGGAAAATTCCAGGTCCTATTTTAAAGGCAAGAGGAGGCACAGGCACTCTTTTATGTTTACCTTTTCAAGAATATTAACTTACCAAAAAAAAAGAAAAGCCAAAATGGGTTTGCTAACAGAATCCACAGCTGAAGGGAGAGGGGAGAGGGGAGATGGGGAGAGGGGGAGAAGGGAGATGGGGGGAGGGGTTGAGGGGGAGAGGGGGTTGTGGTGGGCCGGATTAGTCTTTTGGCTCCCAAGGTGAGGATGGAAGTCTTTTTCTACCCCACCCACATTTCATCAGTCTTCCACTGAGGGTCAATTATGAAGGAGATCCTCTAAAAGTAGCCTGTCAAGCGCTTTATATATATGTATTGTATGTATTTATATATATGTATATATTACAATACACATTTTACATATATATATATATATATATATATATATATATATATATATATATATATATATATATATATATATATATATATATATACACAATGTGTATTGTAATATATTGATTTCAGTCCATAAGAGCACAATGCTAGGAACATCAAAAACACTGTGCATCACCTTCCAACTCTCAGGCCTCTGATAGAAGGCCAGAGTGTGATAAAAATAAGATGCGATCCCCCATCGTAAAGGTGAGACAGGAGCTGGGTGGTCATGTCTTTATTCTCTCACACTCAGGCCTTCCAAAAGCTGAGAGTGCAGCACAGTAGTTTTGACATTCCTAAGATTGCACTCTTCTGGACTTAGATCAGTGTTGTCATTCCTGGCATGTGTTGGAGCTACTGTTGTATGCTATAAGATACAAGTTTCGTTTTCTCTTTTTCTTTTCTTTTCTTGAGCATGTGTTTCAAACATAGCCTGCATTATGTTGTGATCGACATTCCCTCATGCTCCATGTCCTTAACACTAAAATGAAAAATTCCACCATTAAAAAAAGGATAGAACCGTTTTGTAATTTAAATAACAGCATGTGCAGCCAGAGGGGTAATCATTGAAACCTTGATAAACAGATTTTACAAAGCATAGAAAAATTCTACTTTTGTCACATGTCTCTTTCTGTTCATTCAACGTGTGTTAAACAGGCGTTGGTATCACCTTTGATTCCTCCTTGCATCTGCAAGAATTTATGCCATTTGTAAACCTCAACTCTGCCACACTCAGTAACACATGTCAGTAAGCAAATACGCTTAGTTTTGTAATTCTGTAAGGAACTGCTCTCTGGGAAGGGTGTAGAATTAACCATAGTGTCTATGGAGATGTACAGAGTCCCTGAGTTCAGGGGTGGTTACTGAGTATAACTGGTTCATACAAGAAGTCTGATACTGTGTGTCTTTGTGTGTGTGTGTGTGTGTGTGTGTGTATTCTACTTTTATGTCAATATCTAAGGGAAGTTGTATGAGTGTCAGCTGGGGTGGGGCCGGGGGGCATATTCTCTATCTGGCCTCTGCAGTTTAACTTCACAGAAACCCAAACTGTGTCTAGAGTCTTTCTCTGGGTGCAAACAGAACATCGTGAACTCCCAACAACACCAGCAACACTTATCTGTTTAATTTTAGCATGCTGTTCTACTGAAAACAAAAAGCATATAGTCTACATATATCCTGGAAGCCCTGTTTAAGGAACATTAGGATCATAAGGAAGCAAGCTATATACTGAGGTTCCATAGTTTAGAAAAATGTGGCCAGCTAAAATATACTTAAAATATACTTAGCAGAACCAGAAAGAAACATAGAAAAAAAACTAAGGTTTTTGCAAATGTTAAAAGTTGTTGATAAGTCCACAAAGTTAAACCAGTCAAGATCCACAAAGCTTTACAGACTGAGCTGGTTTATGTCTGTCATGCTGTGAACATTGATTTCCTTGTCATACTGTTGTGCTGGGCTGTGCAGAAAAAACCTACAAGTATTCTGTATTTGTACACATATCTTTATCATGCTGTCTTGCTAATGTTTGCCTAATTGCATGGGGAAATGAGAACTTTGTTTTCATGCTGATTTCTAATATATATGAGGATGTGTTTGTTTCCCTTCTTTATTATTTGTTTATATTTGATAATATATTTATTATTCACATATTTGCTTAACTACCATTACTGCATTTTAATTAATGATCGTATTGCTATGCACATAATTAAATAACATTGTCTGGTGTTAATATTTAGTTTAGTGATTATGTTGTGAGTACACACTAAACACAATCTCAGTGGAGAAACAGGCTGGACTCCTTGCCTTTTACACTCCTCTGGTGACAAGAAACTGTTTTAACCTAATTGTAGAGCTCTTCTCTAGGGGTGCGTCTCTGGGTCAAACTCATGCCTACAGCTACACATGGAACAGCCCTCGAGTTCAACAGCTCACACCATTTTACTAGTGACTAGTGATGGAGGGGCTTTTTCTTGAGGTCACTGGATCCATGCCACAAGCGTGCATGTGTATGCATTTGTGTGTGTGTGTGTGTGTGTGCCTGCATGTGTGTGCATATGTGCACGTGCGCACGTAGAACAAAATGTACACTTTCCATAATTGTAAGGAGCATGCTCAGATTTTAAGAACAGCCCAGCAGAATTTGAGAAGCCCAAGCGGGCTATGTGGAGCGCCTTTCATACTGAAACTGGAAGAGCTGATGGCACACAGGATTGGCTGATGGGAAGGTTTTTCACACCAAACACTACACTGCCTTAGTGTGCCACAGTACTGCTACATTTTGTAATCTGTAATAAAATTATCTTCTATGATATAAAAAAACCCTGATTTAAAAAGAAAAGGGTCACTCAAGCCTGGTTATACATGGATAATATTTATCCTCCGCAACAAAAACAGAAGTATAAAAGTTGTTTATGCAGAGATAAAGTAGCCTAAACCAAACCCGAGTCAACATTCATTAATTTAAATAGTCCACTGTATTCAAGTAGAACTAAAAGTAGGATAGCTGAAAAACTTGAATAGGCATAAACAAGCAAAACTACTGAAGTATGCCAGAACCTATAGAATTGCAGTGTATAAAAAGTAAATTAACAAAAGAACTCAAGGTCGACCCTAACAAAATGGTTCAATAAGAAGAACATATTGAAGTAAAACACAGAAACGGAGGTATTCACTTTAATAACTTGCAAGTGAAAATAAAATATGGCAATTTAACTCCAACCAAACAGATTGCAGGAAAAAAAACAGTGAACACTCAACTCTGAAGCTAGCTCAAGATCTCTAAAGGGGATCATTTGAATTTGGCTACTTAGCAAGGAGTCAAAACATTACAAAATCTACTGATACAAAGGTCACATGAGGTGGTGGAAGTCCTTATACATCCAAAGAAAAAAATAGATTCTATTCCTCTTCTGGCTAAACCAAGAGAGCCTTTGTTTAAATGTGAGTCCGATCGGGATTCATGGAGATTGTTAAATCTTAAATTAATCTACTGGCACCAAACAGAGAGATACTGAACCAGAATCTGTTCGGTCATTCCCTCACAGCCTTAGTTTTTGTAGGTTCAAATTCTTTCTCTCCTTCTGTCTATCTTTTCTGACTGTCTCTCTTTCTGTCTGTCTCTCTGTCTTTGGCAGATGACTCAGTTCCACTCTTAAGACCTATCTCTGCTCCAGCCGTACACTCTTAGCCTTGCTGGCAGGCCCAGTGTGGGGAGTCTGATGGACAGACTTGGATTTCGCTACAATTGCTTAACAGGATTTCAGGAAATAAGAAACTTTAAACCATGGATACTGAAACTAGTTATTTTCAAAAACTGTTTCTTGGTTCATTTCATTGAGCTGAAGAGAATGCAGCAAGACCAGGGGATGTCTATTTTAAGTTCTACTGACCTGACCTTTGACATAGCTTTCATGTTAGAATGTAACAAGAAACAGCATGAAATTTGAGGTTTCTCTGACCCCTCAGGCCATTTCCTTTTAAGGAGCTCAAACAGACAGGCTTCTGGGTAATGTTTCACTAACAAGTCTGTTATTACTAATGATATGAGGTGACAGCAAGGTTGAAGTTTCCACACAGCTCGCCCTCTCGGGCTGCTAGGTCAAACTGCTGTGGTGATGATACAATCAGTCATGTACTTCTTTTCCCTCTCCGATGCATTTCTTACACTATGGCATATGTACGTATGGGCACAGAGAACAGTGTGATGGAAAATTCTTACATAAAGAGGTGCTTTTGTCATCTTTTTAGTGGTATGTTTTTAAATATGCATTCACTAGCAAATGATTCAGTGGGATTCCTTCCTTGTGCACCTCAGCTGGAATCACAGGGTTCTTCAGAGTACAGCCTATACTGACTGAGCAAACAGGGGGGAGGTGACACATGACTTACTCCAGATCAATCACTGAGCAGTATCTCCGAGGACTGCCTCCAGTGCTCTCCACAGAACGAGGAAAGATCATTCATTTGGGGCCTGGGCCTCTTACATTCTCCCACACACCACACCATAGCAGATCTGTATTTTAAAGCACTGGCTATTTTCATTCCAGGACCTTGAACATTTATCCTGCTTTATATGTGACCATTTCTCCCAGACATTTGTGTCTATGCTAAATAATTTACCTCAACACTGATCCTTTAGAAGAAGCATGTATTGATTTTACGTCTGTAATTTATATGCTGACAAGCTCTAAAACCGTATAGCCCATCTGCACATACATGGTAAACACATCTGAGGTAATTCCAGAAAACACAATACAGGTTTTCCCCCCAGCAGAAATAGTGTTTCTATATGTAATAAATATAAGATATATGAATAAATAACTTTAGAACTAAAGTAATCCAAATTCATTTACTGGCCTTAGTGAAATACATCACAAATACCAAATGTATCATTACTGGGCAAGTACTTGTTAGGACCAACACTGAATGCTGAACTGCAATTGTCCAATCAGTTCTGTGAATTCAAATATAGCTCTATTTCTCTCTCCCTGCACAAGAAATAACTACTGACCTTGAAAACAGAATTAGAGATGAGTGATAAGAGAAGACTTTATAGTGTAATGTTGAAATGAGGCCTCATGAATATTCTTTAGCAAGTACAGGGTGAGTGTGTGCTATCTTGACATGTGCCTTTCTCTCCTCTCTCTCCATCTCTCTCTCTCTCTCCTCTCTCAACCAGACTTCGGTAACAGCAGGGTGTTGAATGGCCCTAATGATTAAACCGCTCCTTACATGGGGTCCCCCACGTGCTTGTGTTGTTTCTGGCACCTTCCACTTGTCCTCCCACACAGGTTTTCACATGGCATCTGCTCCATCTTCCTCCCATCCTGCTTCAATCACATCATCAGATCCAGTCATCCGACACAGAGAAGGGTGAGGAGCTTTCACAGTCCACACTCCAGCCCCCCAACACACCCCTACACTTCCAACCTGGAGCAAATCCATCCAGGAACACCACAGATCTGACTGAATTGTCGGCCTTGCTGACAGGCCCTGAGAATACAGGATGAACACCTTAGTGCAAATAGCATCAGCTGCTAGAAATCGCAAACCAATTCCCAGTTCCCACTTCTTCCTTTTCAGATAGGCTCAGCAATACATCCATTGATTTCGTCCCTGTCCATAGCTGGATCATAAATGGAACGCTCGCGGCCTGCGTACTTTATCTCACTCTTCTGCCTTTCCTCCATCTCTTTGTGCTCCAGTTAGCACCTTTCACCTGCACTTTTGGGGTCGGGCCTCAGCACAGGCTGCGATGGATACTGTGACAGACTGGGACAGACAGACAGACAGGGGGAGAGAGAGAGAGAGAGAGAGAGAGACACAAATAGACCAGTCCCCAGCCCACAGGGGAGCTGCAGCTCCACTTTTGCACACACTTGCCTCTCATTTCGCCTGTGCCCAAGGCCAAAAGAAGTTAGCAGGGAACCGCTGGGAAATTAAATATGGAATTATTAGATCACCATACGAAACCGAGCCAAATGAAGACACACATGCATAAACACATCACAAGGCTGACTTCGGGTATACGTTTTTCTTTTCTTTTCTGTCAGGTGCTATGGTGCTGCTTCCTTGCTGTACATATTCATAATGTTATGTCTATTATAGTAGGGCATACTGAATGTGGTAAGGAATTCTATACATTACCAAACCACTATTTTTTCTTGGGAGCAAATATTCCCTCATCTATCAAGAACAAGTTTAGTGTCAACCAGGGAAATATGAAAAGTCACTGAAAGTAGAAATCTAGGTAACGTTAATGAAGGGATGAAAGGATCCTTCAGTTTCCCCCTCTGCAAGAAACAGGCAGCGCTGGGATTAGGTTACCCATGCCCAAGGCCTCAGAAGCAACATCATGCTTTCACTCTGATCCAGGATCAGCTCACGTCCATCCAAATATCAACCTAAATGAGAAACAGGAACATTGATTTCAACATGCAATTCAAGTTTGTGTCACTCAGCTAGATGCTCGGAGGGCCCTAGTGAAAAAACAATATCTGTACACACTGGCAGATGATGCCAGCTACTGCTATGGGCAGGAAATGCTAAACCTTAAGGCTGCTGGGTACATTTGGTACATTCCACCAGATGCTCATCATGCCAGTTCTGTGTATAGCATACGAGAACAAATGGTCAATATTATTGACAATTTGACTTTATGGAATGTTACATTATATTCAGGGAGCATAGTTATGCACTTAGGCACCTCTCCATATATATGTATATAGAGACATATGTGCATACGTGCACATGAACACATGTGCACACTTGCACATGAACACACGTGCACACTCACAGGGTGAGTCCGTTGCTCTTCCTGCTCTGTTAGTTTGGCAGGCAGGTCATGTTCTGGCAGACTGGTCTCTCTGCCTAGACTCAGCTAGTCTGTCCTTGAAAAGGCCTTACATTCTCTCTCACACACACACACACACATACACACACATGCACAAACTCCACATTCACCCTGCAGCCCACCACGTGACCGTGTAAGCCCATCACTGAGGAGGCTTTGTTTGTGTGAGAGCACCTACTTAGCGTCTGTCTCTCATAAGGCCTGCATGCTTCAGCAGATGAGATAAGATCAGTCTCAGGTTACCATGAAAGGATTAAAAAATAAACACCAGCAAATTCAAGACAATCTTTCTTTAAGGGTATAAGGGTTTGCCAAAGCTAACTGTATACATCCCTGGGGCCTTTGTAATGATGCTTTGACAGCAAGCTTGACTTGATCCATATGTAATATATTTGCTATCACTCACTCTGTCACAGATCTGAGAAACTAGTTTTCTTCACATCAAAAATGGACAGGTTATATACCATAGTTTGGTGGAAAATGAAGACGTAGCTGAAGCAGTAATTCCTAGACTGGTGTTAGAGAGTGTCAAACTATTGTATGATTGGCAGTCTGGGTGATATCTAAATCTAAACTTGGCATCAGGCTGGAAAACTATTAGGAAGCCCAAAGGAACAGGAGGAAGATTCACCACCAGAAGGTCCTGCCTTCCAGTGCATTATTAAAAGCTTCAGAAGCAACAGTGCAGTTGCCAGGAGTTACAAAACAATGTGAGAAGAAACACACGTGCACACATAGGTAGGCATGAACATAAAGAGCACACACACCCACACCTGGGCAGGTGCACGAGGTAGATCAAAAACCCAACACAGCTGAAAACGTAGTGTGAGGAGGTAGCGAGTTAAAGGCAAATAGCAATCTGGTGCGAATCAGCACCTCGATGGTCTGCATCTGCATTGCATATACACACAAACACACACACACACAGTTGTCACCAGACTTTTGCATAACCTAATGTTAGATGTCTAAATAACAGTGCATTCAAGTAGGCAATTAAAGGATATACACAGCGGTATAAGATGACACTGCAGCCTCTGTGTCTGCTGTTGTTCTGCACACTGCTCTGGAAGAAGAGCTGCCATTGCTATGGTTGTCTGAAATTACAGTATCAGATAGCATGTGCACCTTGACTCTGCAACTGATTCTGAATGTGTGAACCCCCCCCCCCCCTCAAACGGCCCCCAACAGTTCTGACCCAGATTCTGCAATCATCTACACCCTCCATCCTCACGACAGGAAGAATAAGGATGTGCATTGTATGACTCTGTATTGTTGGAGTATTGCCCTATATGGCCCACAGGCAGCTGCGAGCGTTATGTTTCAGACTTGAGACGTTTTGCCCCTCCCCCTTGTCTCAGCCCTTTCCTCAGTCCTGCTGTGCTCTCCGTTACGCTATGCTTCCTCTCGCTATCATCTGATCTCCCACAGAGAGGGGAGCTCCTTCTGGGAGCCAGACTCCGCTTATCAAACACAACCTCCCTCCTTCCTGCCCCTCGTGCACACACATTCGCACATGCAAAAAACTCGCAAGGGCCACAAACGACCCCACGGCTTCTCATCTATTTGTGCTGAGAATTCAAAGTGCAGCGTTAATGCTTTTGAAAGACCTACACTAATAGCTTTGATCTTAGTGTGCAGACGAAACATCAGGAGCTCCGCACTCCGCACTTTATTGATTAGGGATCAATGCAGCTAATGTCGGCTTCTCCTGCGAAATGATTAGTGATACAGCGGCTCAGTTTCTCCTAAGGTTTTACATCAACTACTTAAGCATCATGGGGCAATTATTTTGTTACTATAGCAAATTATTTTAAAAATTGATCTATGGAAAAAAAATTTATCTATGGATTAGAAATGACATACACTTGAAGTATTACCAGTTGTGGTCCAGCAAAAGTTAGTGTAGAATTACAGTTAAAATTAAGTTTGTTTTTTCATTCATTTCAACACATTCAACACACGTTTCCTTGAGTTATGTCCTTTGTAATACATTTTTATACAAGATTACAAGAATATGATCTGAAGTCAATATGAGAAATTAGAAAACATCACATGGATGAGAGTATCACAAGGGTGGGTTTACATGTAGAGCAAGCCATCACCACAGCATGTGCATGGTCTGCTTTAAAACATCATATTAAGCAATTCTCTCCTTTACACGCGCTGAAATTCCGCTACATCATCTCTACTTAGCACCCCCTGTATAGCCCCAGATGATGGGATTGCATCAGTAAGGGATTTTTGTTTTTTGCTTTTTTTTTCATACTGCATAACAACTAATTAAGGCCAATTAGTCTGCCCATAATTCCTATTGCCTAGAGGTTTTTAAATGAAGACACAGATGTTATAAATGAGTCCTTGAAAATGAGCAGTGGAAGGACATGACCAGCAGGCTTGAAGGGCCATTTCACACAAACAGCAGCCAGAGGGCAAAGGCGGGCTCTAAAGACACAACAAGCTCACCCATTGGCAAATGGCCTGGATACAAAGCAAATGATTGGCATAGTGGCAGCTGTCACGGCTCATTTGCTTGGAATGACAAGTGACAATTATTTTTAATGCTCTGAATTGAGGCGATCACTTTTATTAAACCTGTCAAAACTTTTCACCCTGTTATTCTTAGTGCTGTCAGAACAACATACTGCCTCAGCTTTAAGCAGCTGTGTACTTGTAACAGAATGTTACATATTAAATTTGCATTGAATATATAACTATTGATCCCCCACTGATGTCCTTTAAACCTTAAACACACAGCACTGCCTGTACTGGAAGAGTGCTTAAGGCATGGTGCCACTGACGTAAGTTATAGATGACACTACACAATCAGGATCATAATCTATATGCATTACTCTGGTTAAAATGGTGGACACAGATCTTTAGTGTCTTCATCGGACAAGGGAGCTGTGTACGTAGAACTCTGGTCATGTTTGTACTGGCCTTCTAAAGTGTGCACAGCTTATGGAGAATATTCATCTTATATGAGACAGATGTGCTGGTTGATTTATGCTTTCACACCCACCTAAATGGAAAAGAAAGTTGAACAAATAAGCATGTATGAAGGGAAGCTGCCAATGCACCACATCCTGCTGCCCAAGGAGAAATGAGTGGCACTGAAGGCTTGGGCCATCATTCTCAAAGCATTTAAAAGGTTACTGCACTTCAAACCAAGGATGCTCACCTATTCCTCGTGTCCACTACAGTAAATGATAGCATTTTAGAATGCAAAAGACACTGAAGGTAAATCTGAATTACACCAGTACTGTAAGAGCCACTGTTGCCACTGTTTAAGCAGGCAGAATGAAAGTATGTCAGTTGCTTGTCTCGCCATGTCGATCCATCTAGAAGCAGTCTCTCCATCTCCAGCTATCAAAGCCTCACCGCCCGACTGGTACGCTTGCAAATGTAGCCAAGCCTAGCTCATCACCTGTCCTGTAAGGTTTCTCAAACAGCACCAAAAATGCAGACATACACACACAAACACACACATCCACAGTTACTGTACTGTAAATGAACTCACAAGTGCAGACCAAAAATGTGTAAAAAATGTGTATCTGTGTGTAAGAGCAAAATTTTATGAATTGAGACAGACTTGTAAAGCCATTATGAAATATGCAGAAGGTTTAGTGCACAGACGATGTGATAAGAATGACGATGGCTGTAAAGTAGAAACACTGATTCCTGGATAACATAAATCACCCTCCCTCCTTTTCCGCTCAGGCTGTGAGGCTCACTACAACGTGACTTCCCACCAGCAAAAAAAAAAAAAAAAAAAAAAAAAAAAAAAAAAAAAAAAAAGAAAGATTGGCCTCAGCTCTGTCTTTACATTCCTTTACTCAGAAATACAGGACAGAGGGAAAGACACAGTCAACTGTGTGTACTATGTAAAATACACTTTATCAGATTTATAAATCATGTAAGTTGTTTTATGGTTTTACTCTTTCAAACGTTTATATATTACAGGTATAAAAACGACCTGTAATATATAAACGTTTGAATTGGTTTCGATCTACTCATCCCTCACTGACAACCTGTTCAGAGTGAGTCTTTTGTTCCAGCGATAAACAAAAGTGCCTACAAGAGAGAATGCAGCGGTTCCCTGACGTTTATATTTCAGGCTCTATGCTTTGCCTACAGGCAACCTTTACATCAGAGGCTGAACATGTGCGGAGCCTGCGCATGCACCAGCGCACCCACACTCACATGTCAGACCCAAGACTCGAGGCAACTGCTCGCTCTGACGCATGCTCGCCTGATGCAGAGCTATAGGGGAAGGACAAACGCAGACAGCACCAAGCCCATACACTCACATGCTGGTACATGCCAATAGTGAGTTTCTGTGGCTGGGGCTATAGGCTGTTACAGTGGAGACCTCTAGAGAAACAGAAGGTTCAGCCCACCTGGACTTCATGAACCCTCGTAAGTGAATACACCTGGCATGTGGGAAAATGGCTGCATTTTACTGTGATTGCAGTGAAATGCAATTTGTTTCAGGGCTGACTCTAGAAATGCAACTGTTGATCTCTACGCATTTGGAAGATATCCATAATTTAACTAAATTCATTGGTGAATGGTAATAGGGCACATCTAGACATGATATTTTTGTACACATAGATCATATATATACATACATGTATGCATATTTTTGTCTTATGGATCATACCAACAATTATGAAGTGCCTCCAGCTTAAATAGTGGCTCATGTGCCTTAAACTCCCTTGAGATTGTATGTGCAAAAAAGAACTCGGTAAGCAATTCCAGAAAAAAATTCCAACGATAAATCTCTGCTTGTGGGGTCAGACCACTGACTCCAGTTTGTGTCCCGTCTTTGTCTCCTGTCTCAAGGTCAAGGACTATCTCCACAGCCCTAGCCAGCTGCCTCTGTGACTTTGAGCTTGCTCCATTTTGAAAAGACAAAGGAAAAAGACTGTAGACTGGGAAGCATGGGTACTGCCAAACGGAGCTTGAAACACCGTCCACATGATAGCGATAAGCACAGTTAATGTCCTTCATCCTGCCATCTGCAGGGGACTATTTGGTCACTGTGTAGTACCTAATGAGTCCCCATGTTGCTATGCCAAACACATGGTCTTATCTGGCTATCTGAAAACCTATGACATTTCAGTTTGATTACATAACTTCTGGGAGCGGGTTGGCAACAACAACAAAAGAAATACCTCGCTGGATATTTAGGCCATCACATCAAATTAAGTTCTGTTTCATAGTTTCATGGCTACACTTGCTCTGATATGACTGGAGAAAAACAGCAGGAATGTTACAATGATTTACTCAGAGTATTCGTATTCATAACGCAGGCATTATATACATTTACATTTACGGCATTTAGCAGACGCCCTTATCCAGAGCGACTTACAAAAAGTGCTTCTTATATAACCAACTCAGGGTTCTGTTGTAGATCAATCACCTGGAGTTTTCCTGGTAGGTCTGTAACAACTAATTGGAGTATTACTGGAATATCCTTGCAAATGATAATCTCTGATGATCTACCTTAAAATACTCCCATTAACAGTCACTCAGCGCCACCTATATATACAGAGGTTGAAAACTCGACTGTAACATCATAAATACAACTCTGACCGATGTTTTGTTGAAATAGCAATGATAAGAGTTGAAACTAGATATTTTTTTTATTATACCTGGATTTACATGATGTAACATGTCCTTAGATTTACAAACATTACGAAAGACTCACCCGTTATGTTGCCACGTAACAGCTTGTTTGTAAACGCTGCACACGTGAATGCTACACCTATCACCGCTGTCACCTTTCATACAAATGTGACTATTCTAGGCCATCCACCGACTGCTTCTTAATTCTAGAATATTTTGTATATTTAGTTAAATTGGCTCATTAGCAGCTGGGAATTGTAATTTGTTATTTTAATTTCAGATTTCAGTGAAGGTAACAACATGTTCCTACAAATGATTATAAGACGTTTGAAGGCTGTCCTTATTGCTCGGGTCATAAACATAATTTAAAATCGCTGTATCTTGTGTTTAAAATGCAAATAGTATTTTTTAAGTGTAGTACAGTCCCCCATCACCACCCTTTTCGCGCCTATGCACCAATTTTTAGAAGAGCTTTAACGCAGCTAAACCGTAGGTCACAGCACACAGACACTGCCCAACCCTCCTCAATACGCCTCGAACAAGTTTAGGCTCCATATTAAATTTTTAATCACAGCTCTGAGAGACAGCCACGTCCTGAGAGAACCCCGTCCATGCGGACAATATTGCTTACCGTGAGCCTGAAGACAGGACAACTATTGTATGTTGGAATATGAGCTATATCTGCTTTTGCTTTCAAAATCAACGTTTAAGCGTCCAAAGTAGTGCAACAACCGTCAATCTTAACGCAATCAGAGGGCTTTGTTTGGTCAAGCAGACTTGCGTAACTGGGACGCCGGCGAATATCTAAATTGGCTATGAGTAAATCTGAGATTATGCAACCGAAACATCTTTATCTTTAATAGAATGCTGTCATTCAAATATATATTTTATTACATTTTATTAACCACATACCTAATACGCAAAAAAGAAAAAAATGAACGTTCCTGTAAATTACATTTCTATAGAGTGGGTAAGGAAATTATTGAATATCCCGAATGTTAAAGTAACACTTTTACCGCCACTGAAGTGAACAAATATATTAAAGACAATATTATTCTGTTGAACCCGTTAATCTCAACAACTAGCCCCCTCAACACTTTCATTTTTTCTTTTGCTTTTGGAATCATCATAAGCATTTGTACAAATGCTCTATATTTACACCACGAGGTGGATCAGTGTGGATTTTAACAGTGTAGCCTATTTTGCAGTAAAAAGCTCTGTACTGTATACATGGAAAAGATGCTGAAAGACAAAAAACATATCTCTAAAATAATCATTAAAAATGGTGTAAAATACTTGAAACATTCTTGACATTAAAAAAAATGTGACAAACGTCTTACTTTGTCTTTTAAGATACAATGACACTAACATAATAAAATAACAAATAAAATAACCAAACATAAAAAAAACAACAGAAAAAAACACTTGCAATCTCCCTGAAATTTTTGTTTGTTTGTTTTTGCCTTCAAGGTAAAGGTGCCATCAGCTGACAGCACCACAGCAAATCTGATGAAAATGTTCTCCACTTTGCCATCTGTGAAAGAACTCAAAGGCCCCATACCCCTCAGGAAACAATGAGGATCTTCTCCGAACGAACCCACAGAGCCCATAACACTCAGGAAAACACGAGGACCTTCTGCAGAGCCCTTCTGCTGTGCAACCTCTGTTCAGGCTGGCTGTCCGGAATCATGCCCGCACTGCGCTCGGCACTCAGCCAAAGCCCCGGCCTCGTCTCCCGGACGGCCTGCAGTCCGGCCTGGGTGATGTTCCTGCAGAAGTCCACCCTCAGCTCCATCAGGGCAGCGCCGTGGACGACCGCCGCCTGCAGGACAGCGTCCGTCACCTGGCAACAGTTCTCCAAGCACAGCCTCCGCAGCCGCTTGCAGTGCCAGAGCACGCTGGTGACATCACGGTCCATGACATGTCCACAGCCGGAGAGGGTCAAGGACACCAGGTTTGGGCATCTTGAAAGAGAGAGGGCAGTCATGTTCGCTTCAAGGTGAAGAGAGGAATGGGAAACATATATGTGGATTTAACAACTTTTAATCACAAAACATAACTAAACACATAAACAATACAGAGCAGGTGCACAGCTGTAAACCAGACTGACAAATACAGAAGATAGACAGTAGCAGAAAATTATAGAAAGTAGGTTATAGCTGAAGTCTTTGTATGCTTCTTTGGATGTGATGCATGGTTGAAAATGCAGTATGAAGTTGGTTTTTTTATTTCTTGTTCATTTGAAGTGAAAACACAGCTGCAAGTTACACATGGCTTTTGCTGCACAGAGAATGTGCATTTTGCTTTGGAAAATAGATGTGTGAGTTGCATGATGAAATCTCTTAATTCTCCAAGTGACAGGCCCACAGACATGCATGATCTAAGGTGAGCCTGCGTCAGTGGCATGGTGAACAACACTCACAGTGACATAGAAATCTGATTCCCCTGACAACAGAGACATTTCAGGTAGTAACCTGAACTAACCACACAGATGTCTGATTCACAAGGAATTTACAGATTAAGCACATCATAGATTCTGCTGTGGTTTGGTATTTCAATAGTCACTGTCAGACACTTATTATTTTCTTTGGAATTGTTTTTGCGTTAATAAAGTAACTGTCCTATTTTTCAAATGGCACTATGTAACATACCGCACATTAGACATGGACACAAAAGGCTCTGCTGTTGGTTACTTATAGATTCAGTGGAACTACTGCAGCCTCCTGGTGGACTCACATAGGACTAGCATGCAAAGAGAGAGAGCGAGAGAGCTAAAGAGAGAGAGAGAGAGAGAGAGAGAGAGAGAGATCTGATGGCTGCAGCTTTGGGATGTCATTCACATTTACTGATGTGGATTACATAAAGGCTTACATAATCTTACCACTTAACCACATGTGAGTCCAACACATTCCAGTAGCCTGAGAGGCAAAGCAGATATACATGCCTCTTCATTCCCCCTTACATAACCATGCCCTCCTTTCTCATAGCACCCCCTTCCTTTTGTGCAGATGCAGGGAGGCTGGGTGGTTTGTTTTTTGTAGGTACGGGGATTTTATTGAAATGAAGCAGCCTGCCTGTCTAACAGTTTCACACCTCTGTCACTCCTTCTGTCTCATATGTTCCCTTTCTCTCCACAGACAGACAGACACACACTGTCTTTTGTATTGCTCCAAATATCTACAGGCCTACTGCAACTACATGTTACATGGAATAATGCCATCTAATAGAATGCCCCAAATACAGATACTAATCTCATATCATTGGCTTTTCAGGTAGTTCCATGCAGCAGTGATAACATGTCTAGTATCCCACAGTGAAATCCAGAAAGGAGCACACAAGCCAACCTAATGACCAGTATAGGCCAAGAGCACCACAGTGCAGCCACATGCAACACATGACTGCGGTCTCAGGCAGTTAGGACTTTTATTATATCATTATATAATATTCGTAGTCATAAAAAAAATTATGCTCACTTGTACTCACTGTGTGCATCAGTACAGGGCTTTAGCCTGATGGTAAAACGAAGATAAGATTCTCAATTAGATAGCACTTCTGTAAAAGAGTGTCTATCAAATGCTATACATGTAAATAAGAAAAATAAAAATCCATAATTGTCTCTGTGTTAGAAGCCTAGAGACTTTGTCCTTGTGAAGGTATGCTATCGACTAATGAATGCAAAACAAAAACAAAAAAATGTTCTGGCATAATCTAGTAGTTTATACTGATTTTCAGGACTGTGATAATGTTACCTTGAGCTATTCATGACTTATTCAGCGAGAAGTTAATTAACAAGTCATCAGAAATGAACTGAAGCTAGACAATGGTATGAGAACAAAAACAGGAACCTAATAACTTAACATATCCAACTCTCACCTCAGCACACTCAGCATTTCATAGGATTTCTTTTCAAAGGTGAAATATATATTCATCTGTGTGTAGTATGATAGAGAGAGAGAGAGAAAGGGGCAGAGAGAGAGACAGAGAGACTGAAACATGTGCATTTCACCCTCAACAAAGACCTGATTGTAGGCTCCACCTGCCGATGTAAATCATTGGACGGAAGCAGGCAGGGGAGGGGCCAGACCTCTGGATAGGGTCCAGACTAATTTCTTTGGCCAGACAGTGAAAAATGTCCTTATCCCACTTATGCCCTTCTATGATTTTCTCTGAGTGCTTAGCATGCTGTAGGAGGTTTAACAAGCCTGCCCAGTCTCCGGCGCCTCTGGGCATAGATCACTGTGCCTCTGAAGCCACCTTGTGGCACAACACGATCAGGCATTTTCCCGACAGTGTGCAGTCATTACAGGCTGCTGGAGGAGCCACCGCCGCTGTACCTCAAGAGCAGTTAAAGCTCAAGAGGGTAATTCAGCTCCCACACTCCGTGCACTGCTCATCTGCTGCGTAGCGCACGCCGCCCCTCACACCGTGTCGGGAGTGGTTGAGAAATCTGCACAACAAGACAAACAAACTAGAGGAATGGAGAAGATTTCGATGTGGCCCTCTGCAAATTGACAGGTTTTCAAAGCAGATTTTGGCATTAAGCAGGGACGAGCGCTAGACCGTTTTAGGGGGAAGTGTATAGTTAGATCGGACAAGTTGTCACATTTAAGTGATTTTGAGCTTCCTCTTGATATAGGGCAGACTTTAGGAATGTCAGTTCACATTCAAAGATTCTCCCTTTTGGAGAACATGGCTGTTGAATTGCTTTTCAAAATTTTACTAACAAGCAAATTTTGCTGTTTGTCATTATACCGATTTATAAAAAGTGGTAAGGCTAGCAGCCATTTGCAGGTTAACTCCAAAAGAGTGTGGTTTATATCCTGGGTGAGTTTACATCCTGTGGTTTTGAGTGACAGTCTCTTTGAGTGACATCCCTGAGTCACAGGGTCTGGGTGTATTAAATTAATCCACAGACAAACTGTGAACATTTACCTGCTAATGTATTCCCTTTCCAAATGTGGGTAATAAACAAACAAAAGGACACTTGAACACATTTGCAAGTATTTACAAGTGCTTTATACATATTCTAATGCTTTGCAATTATTTAATAAGGTATAATAAAAAACCCAAATTCTAATGAAAAAGACTATTTCAGATTATTAGTACATGGCAATAAACCCTGCTCCTTTAACAGATACGGCTATTTTTACCTCCTCACATCAGCAGCATGGTGTGACATGAGTATCCAGGCGATGAGGTTTAGACAACAGAAGCACTCACATGTTGCAGACACGCTCCAGGAAATTGCTGACCAGACTCTCGTGCTTGCTGCAAAGGTCCCTCTGGAACGTTGTCTTCATCCAGTATTCTATGTTGCACACTTTGACCCTACTGGAATGCCAGCATATGTCCAAGAACCTCAGAGACGGGCTCAGGATGAAGTTATTTCTCCTCAGCTCGCAGGGGGAACAAAAGTGGAGGAGAGACCACAGCCGAGGGTCCAGGAACGCTTCACGGAGGCGCATGCAGGTCAGAGACAGGCTCCTCCGAGCGTCCTTATCCAGGAAGGAGAACAGATGCAGTAAGCACTCTTGGTTAAGATCGGTGAGCTGCATGCCAAAGAGGAAAAAAGAAATACAAGCAAAAAGGAAGGAGTACAGTGGACGCTCTGGCTCAGGCTGCTAGCTGGCCTGTTGACACGCACGTGAAACAAGGGCAGCACTGGGGCTGCAGTGTGATCCGCGTGGCCTGGATACATGACTCCGTCCCAGGCTCTTCCTTATGCACGGTAGCCCTGCACATATAAGGTCGTAAAGAATGGGAGTTATTTTGAGAGGACAACAGCAGGCACAGTCAAAAATGGAAATGTGTGAAGCATGAGCATTCACACACACACACACACACAGTGCTGCGCCATCTGTCTCTTCTGCCTGGACAGGACTCAGACAGATGTTTGGACGGCAGCGGCTGGTGTTTATCACTCACAGTGAAGGCTTTTATCGAGGTACAGCTTTCACACCCGTGCATTCAGGAGGTGGGGAGGAGCGAGACAGCAAGTTGTTTTATGAGACTAAAGTTCCACCCCAAACAAAACAGTTCCTCGTGTGGCTACAGGAGGATCTATACAGTCATCTTTGGAACTGGTGGGAAGTAAAAGTAGCTTACGCATAAGAAACAGGCTGAGTAACACACAGGCACCAGAAACTGATTTGAGTGTCGCGATAAAGTGGGCTGACCTGGACGGAAAGAACATGGTGAATCAAGTCTGCAATTATCTGTTCGCCACAGAGCAAAAAATACATTTGTTAGCCAAGTTTGCAGTGGTGGGAAAATAGCACTTCAAATAAGCAACTGAAGGGGAGATTTCACTGAAAAAATAAATTAACTATGGCTTTCTGACCCCTCAGACTCATCTGATATGGTTAGGTGCACTGGCGCACGCCTCTCGGGCCATGATGAAGCGTTGTCCTGCAGAGTTGAGATTACAGCCTGTACCCTGTGACTCATTCTCACTGAGTCATGACGTGCAGAGGCAATAAATGAAGTGGCAACCCTCACTAAGTCACAGCAACGTGAGCGTGCCGGCAGCTGCTGGGGGGGAGGGGGAGGCCGGGCTGGAGGTGGCGTTGGCTCAAGTTGTGTAATGGATGAGGATTGTGTTGCAGCCTTAGACAAACATCTGACTTTGTGTGTATAAGTGACAAAGATGTAGAGAGAGAGAGAGAGAGAGAGAGAGAGAGAGAGAGAGAGTGAGAGAGTACATAAGCCTAACTGAGCAGCTGCTCCTCTTCATATCACTGGAGGTCCTATTCCTAGTGTCTGTCAGGAACACCGCATTTGTCGACATGTGGCATGTAAGGAGCCCCAATGTTTGTTCTGCCCTGATGACTCTGTGAGGGGGTTGGGGTGAGGCAGGCAATTGATATACACACACACACACACACATACATAAATGTAGGGAGTTAAAAAACCTAGAAACACATATGAGCACCCCCCCTACTGCTGCTTTGGCTGCTTGTCATCCTCAAAGCTAGTCTTCATTAACATTACACAGACAAAAAACCCCTCATGTGATTACATTGATGTGGACCAAACAGTTGAAGAGCATACAGCAGGCTGAAGCCTCACCCTTATTTGTACATGTACAATGAACATAAATCACTGAAGTGGCCACTACACCCTTTTCTCTTTTTTTACAGTAACCCTTTAAATACTCATTTGAATGTCAGAGAAAGATCACGAATACGTTCATGCCATTTCCAAAACTGCTGGTTTTCAATCCAGTCCTCAGTGCAGGTTTGTGCTGTTGCAGGTCTTCATATTTCAGAAGAACACATTAGGTATAGGTGCAGAACTGTTGACTACCAGGTTTATGTGTCAGAAGCTTGAACAGAGTAAATAAGTGGACTGGTTTGAGGTCTCCTAGAACCAGACCGAGAATCTCTTGTATGGACACAATTTCATGGACAGGGCTTGCTAATATCATGCAGGCACTGAGTTGCAGCAGAAACTACCCAATATTGTAAAGTAAAATAAGCCATATCCAATAATACCATGTTTTCAATATTCCTTCACAATGTATTCATATCACTCAATTCAAGGAACACATAATTAATGTTGATTGCTTTTCATATAGAAAAAACATGACTCAATACACTAAATTGCTGAGAAATAATTTTAGAACATGGTTATTCTCCATTATGATGATGATTCTGGTTATCATTGTGATCAACTGTCATCTCTTCATTTCTGTAAAACACAGCATGAAGGCACACCTGACATGGTAGCATGAGGTTTTTAAATCATGGGTTATTCTTACTCCCATAAATAGTATAAATAATCAAACATCCAAGCATAAACAACCCCCACCAACCTCACTTCAAAGGTCCTTTTCACATGTATGTAGTACTGTTTATTAGAATAAACTCCTTGTTTATGCTTAAAATAAAAAAAACTCCTTTTTAGGTAAATTTTGACCTCTTCAAGTTTCACTTTAGAAATACTTCTACATATAAGAAAACAGCCATAAGAAAATATTTGAGGTTGAAACATTTAGTTAATTTACATAAAATCCTTGTATGGACCCTAATGGACTTGACCTGGGGGAGGCATCACAGACATCACTGGCATCATCATTAGAAGTGGAAAAGAACAAATGATAAAACTATTGGACATTAATCTTTCACAGCCTCTTCCACTGCTGGGTCATTTCACTTTACATTGCTTCAGCATTAACAAAACATTATTCTCCTTTAAACTGATGGTTACCTTTGAACAAAAGCATCAAAAACCAACCAATAGAAATGCTTCATTAAAAAAACAACAAAGCAGCAATTAGGTTTTATTGAGGTTTTTTCTGGTATTGTTATAGGAGAAATTATACTAAAGATCAAAGTGGAACTGTATGAGGGTGACCATCAAAATGCATCTTTGAACAATGAGGCTGTTTAAAGTTGAGACCCAGTCTCTGAGTCCGCGCTCTCCTGTACTGTCCGCTCTGTGTAGAACAGAATATAGGCCTTGGCTTTGGACACCGTCTCGTCACTGACCAGAGTCACAGTGCTGTCATTGAAGTGATACCACTGGCCCTCGTGATGCCCATAGGCTGTATAATGGCCTGATCCCACACTAGGAGATAGGGAGAAAGGGGGAAAAACATGAATTCACAGTACAATAACAATAACAATTTTCAAAAGCCAAAAAGACAAGCAAGACACAAAAAAGAATAGTAAAAAAATGAAATAAACTGAGAGAATGCAGTAAAGCTAATGATTCAACACCCCCACCTACTGGTGAAATTATCGATAATAAAGTGAAAAAACATACAAGGAAAAACATACTTCATTTATCAGCTACAGTACTGACAATAGTCCCCATGACATTACACATACATGATATAGGAGCACACAGAACCTTTTTTTTTTTTTAAAGTTACTACAGTGAGGCTGCCTTTTACTTACCCAGACCCATGATGCACCACTACTGCTGCAAGGTCATACAGGCAACTCTCAGGAAGGCTGTTTTCAGGCTAAAAAACAAAAAAACAAAACAACAAAAACAGATTGAAACCAACACAAACGCACAAGTAATACAAGTTGGAAGGCGGAATCAAAGTCTCACCTCCAGCAAATAGCACCTCATGTCCAGGCCTCGTAATGGGCACTCCACATAGGTATCAACCTTATTCCTCAGAAAAGCTGTCCAGTGGAACCTCTTCAGGTGTAAACAAAGAACCTGCAGTGGGAACATGAGAGAGCATAGACCACAATGCTGCCTGCTTGGAATCAAAAGCAAAATAATAATAACAATAAATTATTATTTTTTAAAAAAATGCAGCTCTTGGGCAGTAAAATTTGGTACCCTACTTTAGGCAGTTTCTGGATCCAGAATTTCTTGGTGGACTTTTGTCTTTTTTTACATTTGTGGCACATGTACAGCTCCGTTTCATCAAGCTCCTCAAGGTCAGTAAAACTAGAAAGGCAATCTGGAGGAAAATCCAACACACATACGCACACAAGCACAGGCACACACGCACACACGCACAGGCACACACGCACAGGCACACAAGCACAGGCACACACGCACAGACACACACAGACAGGCACACACAGCACAGGCACACACAGACAGGCACACACAGACAGGCACACACAGACAGGCACACAAGCACTCTTACACTTTAATTTCTTCACAAGTCACAATTTCCTCTTAACTTTTCCATAAACATCCAGCTGTTTACCATGCAAGGTGCAGGCTGGGCCTGGCTCTTGGTCCTTTGAACGCTTCCCTCTGAACCGACTGGGGATGTCCAGAGAGAGGTCTGCAGGAAAGATAGAGGTCTTACTCACCCAGACTGCTTGGAACTCACACAGACGGGGCGTGGTGGAGGAAAGACTCACCTAAGAAAGGGTCAAACTTCTTTGACTCGGTTCCACATATCAAGCAGTTGACTTCATTTTGCAGCACACCACCAAATACAGATGTGACAACTGTGACAATCCCGTTACTGAAAACGCACAAAAAGGACCACACAATTTCAGCTGGAACTTCACATATGCACTACATGCACACTAAGGACTTTTCCACCACATTCAATGTGTCCTCTGAAACATTCCACCCATTCCACATCTCCCTTGGCCTTTCTTCCATTACACGATTATTCAACAAAACTGCTCAAGACAACCAAGTAAGTATGGCAGAAAACAGTGCTCCTGTTTCACTACGCCCAGCAAATCCACTTAGGCTGCGTTCCGGAGCAGCGGGCTTCACTCGTTCAGCGTGTCTAACACAGGACTGGTAATGTAATCAAAACCGGATGGCTGCTACAGGCGCCAGAGAACAAGCCAAAGGCTGCCTCTTGCGCAGCATAGAGCATGCACTGCCGTCTTTATGCAAGAACTAGCGCCCTGCGCAAGCAAAGTGAGCAGGACTTTAATCTGTGGTTCTCCAGTGAGCAAGCTGGGGCTGCTTCATTACAGAGCTGTGCAGTGCTCATACTGTGGGACTACACATTATCCATCACAGCCTTGTGGTGACGTCTTACATGCAGCATTTGCCATCTGAGGTAGGGGTTGTGGAGTGTGGCGGCGGGCTGGGGCCAGGCACTCCGTTCCTGCTCCCCTGCAGCTCCCTGTGCAGGTGATCCAGCAGGTAGCGCAGGAACTCATGAGCGTCCTGCTGCTGGTAGCCCCTGATGAAGCACATAGAAGCACATAGAAGCACACCACTGCAGGGTTAGGACCAGATCCAATTACCCGCAACTCATTCGGGAGAGTTCGGTACACTTCTCTTGAATGAAACAAAAACAATTACAGTAGGTTCATGTTCGGAAAAGATGTTCAGCTCTGACTGAATAAAAATGAGCCCATCATGATCAATGAAAGTGAGTGTGTGTGTGTGTGTGTGTGTGTGTGTACAATATAGTTACCCAACGAGCCCAAGATAGGAAACATGTTTCAGCTAATGATGATGTAGCAAGGAAAACTACAATTTAACTATACACACAATTTAACTATAATTTCATGACCCACTCAATCACAATTGATGGATTTCTCTGACAACCAGAACAGAGTGAAACTAAGCACTTTGTTTCTCAGCTCTGAGAGCAGAACCACTGAAGAGGTGAAGCCTTTACAGAGTTTGAGAAATGCTATTGCACTATAGCGTAACTTCCAGAGTCACACAGGCAGACAATGGAGCCTAAATTAGTGCAGTGGAGTTACTCGTACTCCGGTCACATTACCTGAAGCTTGGCATTATTTTCCAGATGACATAGAAGAGGGCATCGGGGCTAAAGGCAGTCGGGCTGCCCTGCCAAAGAGAACACAGCGTCTTCCTGAGCTCTTCAACGAGGGACCTGTCAGCACAGGAGAAGATCCGTGTTGCTCAGGATGGAGCCCCAGGCACATCAACATGGCCACACACTTAACCAGGATTTCAAGGAAGCTAAATAATAGTATTTACTCTACCTAAATAGCAAATTTGAATCGCACATCTTGCTTGAAAACTGGTCTAGCTCATCAGAAAAGCAAACGCAGTGAGGTAGTGGATATTGCTTCATATGCCTGCAATTTCACACTGTTGCCGCACTCCGCAGAGAGGAGAACGTGCCCGAGGGCTGGAGGTCCCACTGCAGCAGGGGAAGTGTTCAGCCTGTTCTAGGCTCCAGGCACGCTCACAGGCTGGACCGCAATCACCCCCAGCCTGGTGACTCATCCCAATAGCTTGCAACCGAGAAAGTGAGCAGACTAGGCTAATAATCAGAACTGCTTCCAAAATTATACTGATCAAGAAAGATTTCACCAGGCAGTGCTCTCTTGAAACCATGCAAGCAAGGCTAATCACTACCATAATATGCAGAATTTCGTTTAACACAGACGTCAATTTCCAAAGAACCCTTTAGGAACTGATTCACGGGGACGACGCCTCCACCACTGCCCAGACGCTGGAGACGAGCTTACACACTGCTGTCCCCCTGGCTCCTCGTATGGTACATTCTTCTTCCCGCCGTTTTGCCACTCCGCAGTGCCATGGCTGGCATGTCTTTAAAATAGCAACTAAACCCTGGAATGTTGCTGTGGAGAAAAAGGGATAAAATTCAGCTTTTCACCCAAGGAACAGAAAACATAGAAGCAAAGGAAGAGTCAAAACGTTCTGATGTGGAAATGTACTTGTATTTATAGATGTATTTATTGGCTTTAGACAGAAGATTATAGGAGCGACGGCAGATGCTAAGATCAGTAAAGCATTTTTTCCATGGGTTAGGAACACAGAGAAGGAGCAAATGGAGGATCCTGGTGCAGTGAATGTTCTTTCGCAGTCACATGTCAGCACAGAACCGGCTGTATGATGTGTACAGGTGAAAAGGACACTGCTAAAAATTATTTTTATTACAACATACTTGTTACTATATTACTATTGTCACAATACAGTGTGATTATTTAATTAAACAAAATGTTTAATGCACACATATAGATTCACCACTCAGTAGCAAGTGTGTATTAAACTATGTGAAATATTTTTAAGGCTATATAGGATTTGTCCATCTGAGGTGAACTTATTCTATTGATTGGATAGCTGACATGCACTCTGGCTGTAGTTTTTAGCAGGCAGGTCAGCTACTCTGACTGTGGTCAGCAGGCAGACAGCCCAGCGCCTCTGGTCAGCGTCCAGCAGTCATTACTGTCAGCTGACTGGCGAGACGCGCTGCGGTCTGTGCATGGTTCGGCTGCTTCACAAGCGGCTGGTGTGCATTCCAGACCCATCCAGCCGCTCCGCACACACCCTGCATCCCCACATATGCCACAGTGCCCAGAAACAGGCCCAGGAGCAGCCCTCACCTGAGTGACTGGAGAATGGCATTCATGAAACATGTGTTGCCAAGGTTACGCAGGCCAGTGGCACCCAGAGCAGAAGAGCCATCCTAAAGGCAGGCAGTTGTAAAAATGTTTTAGGACCAAAGTATATTTTGAAGGCTGATGACTGAAGCTGTATCATTTCTCCAAATCATATTTATAAATATGCAGAGGCCATTCGCCACATCATTCAAATACCTACCATGTCACTCCCACAATTCAAATAACAAAATTACATATTTCTATAATTTCTCTAAATCATCAGGCAGTTTTTTTTAAGAGAAAGACAAAATGCTAGAGGTTTTTGGAGTGCACACTTACAAAGTCATCTGGCATCTTGTTGTCAGGAGAGGAATCACCTGAGAGCTTCCTTTTTCTCTGTCTGTCCGTGTTTGTCATAGAGCTGAAACATAAAAGGTGTGTTCTCTGTCGAGCATATTGACTATAATTTTTAAATGCGAAATTGCATAAAGTTTTCAGATAACACTGAAAAAGTCTCAATCAACATACAGAGAATGTATGTATGAAAAAATACCCGGTCAGGAAGTAAACGTTGGCCATTTGATCAATAATGAGTTTTAATAAAACACCAAATACACAATCAAATGGCCTGCACTTATTATTGAAGTTATGTTAAAAAGTAGAAAAAAAATCAAGGTGAAACTAACTCACATAGATGAACAAGATTTAGTGACAGTGACAGTTTAGTAAACAAGTATTTACTCACAGTCAATAAATAAAAAGAGAGTGTAAAGAAGAAAACAGAGAGTGTAACTTTCACCATCAGTTATGATGCTATATAACCTCCAGAGCACTGTTGTGTAACCACCAGCTACTAGTGCATTACCTCTTCAGTGAGTAAATACAGTACTCACTTCTCTAAACTCTGAAGATGCTCTCTCACTCTCTGCACCAGGCCCATTTTGGTGTCATTCACCACAAAGTCATCGCATCGATAGCTGAACAGGATTAAAACAATATGGTCAATACAAGAATAAAAGAAATCTTCACCCAAGACATAAGTTTCTAACAAATGTTCCACTAAGAATGTTTTACTGGAAAATTAGTTAAGTGTTAAGTTAAAAAGCAGGGCTTCAGGTGACAAACCAGAATGTGCTATAGCTGCTGCAGTCCATGCACACAGAATGCTGCTGTGACGTCTCCTTCTCTGGTTTGCTCTGACCACCTGCTGCACTCTTAATCTCCTCAAAATGTTTCTTTGCATGGCCATTGACATACCTTGCAAAAGATAATTTTTTTTAAAACCCGTGCTACTGATTCACTGAAAAAACTGAAATTTAAATAGCTATGTCACATAATCAAAACAACTGCAGTTAATATTTTGACAGTGAATAAATTATATTTGGGACTACAAAGGCTTGATGTGTTATCAGTGTGTGAGCAAACACTTACCTTCCACAATGCACATTCAAGCATGTAAGGCAAACCCAAGGACTTTTGTTTGACCGGCAAACTAGACAATCAGAAAAGAAATATGATTTAAAATCATAACATCATATATTCCATTAGTCAAGCGTTTTGATGTTTCATCCATTCCATAAAAAAATTATACTCAGGTTTTGTGTACACACACATATATTATACATCACATATACACTCAACCCCCCCCCTCCCCACCGGGAAATAGCTGCTCCACAGCGCCGTCCGTAGGAAACCTGATGCGACTGCACAGGAAGAATCAAGATAAGGTATTGCCGCAAACTGGGTTAGCTAAACTACCTCAATTATACGTAGCTAGTCACCAAGAACAACAATAAACCCAACACGCTGGCTGTCTGCTGCTATGCAGATAGCTAGACGGTTACTTTGACTCGATTAGGTTATTTTACATAACTTACGTAAGTAACAGTAACTAGACATCATCTAGGCAATTAACAGCCGGCTTATTAAGAAACTGTTTACCAGCTAGGCAGCTGTCAATCGCCCAAAGCAACTCACCGTTACAACACCACGAAGAGGGCGACCCATGGGGCAGTCGAGCTGGATCCACCGAGACACACACGTTGGAGCCAAGATGAGGGCACTCCATGTCTAACGTAGCCAGATAATTATGCTTAGAAAGCAAGCTAGCCGGTTTAAGATAGTCCGACTTCAAGCTAGACAGTTTAACCTAGCCTGACTTCAAGCTAGGCAGCGAAGCAAGTATAGCTAACACGTTTCCGCGTGGTCCTACCACAACCGGGTAGTATCACACGAAATTTAGTAAAGTTGGGCTTGTCGATATATATATATATATATATATATATATATATATATATATATATATATATATATATATATATATATATATATAAACTGTCTGTAAAAAATAACAGACAAAATAACGTTAGCCAAATTGACGTATCTAGCTAGCGAGCTGACTAGGATAACTAGACTAGCCAGCTAGCTAACGTGTTAGCTTGTGAGAAGGTCTTGGTTTCAGCTGCATGGTCAAAAGCACATCCGCCGTCTCCAGCAGAAACTGGCTACAATAAAAAAATGTCCTCGTTTAGAAGTCCGCGCGGTAAATTCTGAATACGAGACACATTTTTATAAAAAAAAGCTACAGTTTACTTGTCCAAACTATTTGGATGCTCCTGTTTGTTACCGCTATCATAAATCATAATCTGGTCCATAGACTCAAGTAGACGAGGAAGTGGTCATGAGTGCGGCAGAGCGCTAACAAATGACGTCAGAGGTCCAACGTGGTCGGACGATGTAAAAAGAAAGATAAGAGACTTAATAAGTTTCCGTCTAAAGCCAAATACTTTACAAAAATGAGCGAATGCGTTGCACACGTGTAACATGTTGAGTTGCACATGTGAAAGAACTTGCCTTACAAGTTATAGTGCACATCTGTTCAGGGATTTTGCAAGTTAATTGAGACGGTTCACAATGTTCTAGGCAGTAGCCTGAAAACGTAGGCTACTCTACACTGTTATACCTGTTTGAATGTTAAACTTTTTCAGTGTTGAAAAGCATTTCATATATGTATTTATTATTTAATACTATGTAATAATTATGTGTAATAATATGTAATAAATATATGTATATATAAATGTAATAAATATATTTTATATGTAACCGTTTAATGTAATGTAATTAGACTAATGCAAGCCGTGTCTTTATATTTTACAAAATGTATCTTTATTTGTTTTTGCGTATTCCAATATACTGTAAATTCCAAAATGTGACAACATTCTACAAAAAGCAAAACTAAACTGCCAGTTGAAAATGCCACTACCCTTCCATTAAAGGGGTATTTTAAAATGCAATTTAAGAGATAAATTGAAGGTGCATTCTGAATACATTAACTTGAATCAGGGAATGGGAAAATAAGCAAAGTAACACATGAACAAAAGTTAATTAAAACATTATTAGATTGTTTAACAGATTATTGACAGATTATTGTTGGGTTTTTCTCAGTTTTGGTCCCTGAAC